>OX456525.1:155818707-156418707 GCA_949748255.1 Eustalomyia histrio
TGCGATATTTTGTATTGTAGTCAACAAACAAATTTATTATATAAAAGCGAAAATTCGAAATTTTTTACCTTTTGCAAACAAAATTTTAAAATATATTTTAAGCTACTTGAGGTTCAATATTTAAGACTGTTAAGATAAGAGATGGGAACGAGAGAGATTTTTGACTCACGTACGATCACGAACCAAAAATTACAATCATGCACGATAGTTTTTTTAAATGGTTACTTTAATTTGTTTTATTTAATAATATTTTTTCTTGAAAATTAGGAAAACTAACTGGTATGTTTTTAATTGATTGCTTTTTTTGGAATAGAATATTGAAAATAATTTAAACGTTTTCCAACAAAAAAAAATCCTATACCAAATTTTATTATTTTTTAAAAATTAGAAAACTTTTACTTGATAAATAGAATATTTTATTAAAATTTTTAAAATTTATCTGAACTAAGTTGCTTGAAAATGTTCCTTAGAAATAGTTAATCAGTTTCTAAAATCAAGTAAATTTTTATTATTACATAGGAAAAAATTTATTACTTTTTGTTTTTAATTGTCTGAACTAATTTTTAAAAAACAATTCTTCAAAATTAGAAAATGGTGTACTTAAAAATTGAATTTGGAAATGGCTTTCTAGTAAACTCGCGAACAAAAACTGAACACACATTAAGTTCAAATACTTTCTCGATTTAAGTTAGACACATTTTTTGAACTAAATGGGAGTAAATTATGTCCTTAATTTTTTTTTGAACTAAACTTAATTTTATTACATTTGAGTATGCAAATTTCTTAAAACTAAGATGTTTTTCCCAGAAATTAATAAATTTTTATTTATTTGACTTGTTTTTTGTTTCTAAAATCAAGAAATATTACTTAGGAAAAATATGAACTATTTCTGAGTATATAAACTATTTCGTTTTTCCTAAAACTTAGGAATTTTTATTCTTTTTAAGAAAATTTTTCTAAGTTTTAATAAAATTTTACTTAAATTGAGGACAATTTATAAACTATTTTGAAGGAAATTTTTGATTACATTTTAGTTCATGTCTTTTTTTTTAGTAATAAGGAGTTTTTTTTACTAAATAAAACATAGATTCTATGGGCATTTCCTAAAAGAAAAATTCTTAGATTCTAAGGATATTTTTAATTTGTTTTAAAAGATAGTCCTTAAAGTCTCAAAGTTTTTCATTTGCAAAAAGTCCTTAAAATCTAAGTATTTTTTATGATGAAAAGTCCTCAGAAGCTAAGAATAATATAGTAGTAGTAATCATGTTATAACCATATTTTTTCTCTGCGTGAGGATACAAAATTTGAGATGAATTTGTAATACTGTATAATTTTTGGTTTTCTATACTTTAAACTTTAAAATTTCTACAAAAACCACAGTTTAAAGTGCATATTTTTTTAGGATTTTAATATAAATATTTTTTATAATTTTAGTTTTTTAAATGAATTAAATTCCTTGCCCTATTTATCAAAAACATTAAGTTTATATCAAGTTGTAGCCTACAGAGACGTAAACACAATGGCATGACAACACCTGTGGGGGTGTTCTACAACTATGTGAGATATTTTCTCACCAAAAAATTTAACTCTTCCATATTTAGAATAGAATGAATCACGTAATATCAAGTATTTGTTTTTTTTCTTTTTTCTTCATTCCACTAGGCAAATGTGACAACATGTGACTCACCCTGTTCAAAACATGACAGAGTTGCTTTTTTCAAAGCGAAAACTTATCACATAGTTATAGAACGTCGCACCTGCTAAGGTCATTAGATAAAATTTGGGTTTTTTTATTTGATATTTTAGGGGTTTTTTATTTTCTTTTTTTAATGAATTTTTGACATTTTATTGTTGTAGAGCGCATATATATATATATTTGTAATGTGTCTACCAGGTATTGTTTTGTCATGGATAAATACAACATTTTTAATTAAATGTCAAAAAAGTGTTAAAACACTTAAAAGAAATACACAAAAATGTTGGTTTAAAGAGTAAAATAAACAAGTTATGTTTTTAGTCCTTTTTTTACTCAATGAACTTTAAACTTTTATTAACAAATGCTGTCCACACTAATAACAATGAAACAACAACTTGTTAAACACCCTTCCATCACTATAAGAAGTTTTATTTTACATTATTTAATTTTTCATTAATTCAATTTATTTTCTTGTAACAAAAAAGGGAATAAACAGAGCGACAACAACAACAGCAGCCATAATGGTCATGTGTCAACAACAATAACGGTGTTAACAATCACCTCTGCTTGTATTTATGTATGTATGTGTTTGCGACTAGAATATCCGTCCCTTTTGTGTGGCTTTTATAAATTTTTAAAATATTAAAAAAAAAAGCTTATAATGAAAAAAATATAAATAAAAAGTTAAAAAAAAATAATAACTACAAAACTATAACAACATTTATCACAATGGGTAGTTTACCAAATTTACACGAGCTTGAACAAATTGAACGCAAACGCGAAAAACGTCGTGAGCGTGAAATGCGTGAGCAGTTGGCGAAAGAGGCTAGCCGTGAAAGAGAACGTATGAATTTGAGAAAGGTAAGTTAAAGAGAATTTTATAAAATGTTAGAAATTTATAAAAAAAAAAAAAATAAAAGTTTTCATATTAAAGTCCTGTGCGAGGTGGCTAAATAAACTCTAAACTAAATACAAATTGACAAAAGGTTTTAAAATTTGCTTGATAAAATATTTTAAAAAATTTAAATAAAAATTTAGAAACCTGAATTTACATTTTATTTAGCCAGTTCGTACCTAAATATATTTTTTTTGTGTCATTACGTATTGCACCTTAAAATGCAGACAAATCAGTCTTTAAAAACATAATTCCCTAAATCAATTTTTAAATCTAATTTAAATTTTTACGAATTAAGTTGCGAATAAATTTTTATGATTAAATTATTAATTATTTAGCTTCTTGGAAGAATCAAATTGATTTACATAGTTATATTTATAAATCAAACGAAATAATTCAGTTTGAATAATTAAATTTTACACTCAGAAAAAAAAGTAAGTAAAAAAATTTGTAAACTGTTTTCAATCCCACTTTACTATTTTTGTACTGATTTTTAGTAACAAAACTATTATTTAGCAAATCTTTTTGCTATTTACATTTTACAAAATATTTACAAATTTTTGTTGCTAATCGGTATCGGAAGTGAATATACCGACTCATGTTAGTTCTAAAAATCAGCCCTAAAAAATTGTTTTGTTTGACCTTAAAAATAAAAAAAAATGATGACTAAAATATTTTTGAAAACAGAAATTACCAAATTAAAACAAAATGATTAATTCGTTTATGTTTTAACAATTTTTAAGATTTTTAAGCTTTTGATTTTATTTTTAATTTTGTATAAAATAATTTTTGAAAAAATAAATAAAATAAAATAATTTTTATGCTCGATAAAAAAATAAATTTAAAATTTTGTACTAATATTCACAATATTTAGTAATTTTTTTGCTGATTTTAGCAAACCGGTTTTAAATTCCGCTTTACAAAAAGTTTACTAAAATTGTACTACCCGTCAGCAGACATGTGTTGCTAAGATTAGTAAAAAATACCGCTGGGCTCAAATTAGCCAAATTTCCCGTAATAATAGCAAAATTTTCAGTTACCATTACAGACTTTTTTTGGTGAGTGTTAATCAAAGAATTAAATCAATTTTGATTTGATTTGCGTATCAAAAAAGAATTATTTTGTTTCTCGGATTAAAATTAATATAATTTGATTGGCGAATTAAAACAATTTTTTTAATCGCGATTTATATTATATATTATATTTTAGTTTGCTAACCATACTTGGGATTGTTTCATTAGCATTAGTTGAGTAATATTAATGACAAAAATGCCCAAAAAGTGATTGTTTACTTAGGCTGTTTTATAAAATGGATCTTTCGAACCTAGGCCTTATTTTTGTATTTCTTTCATCGATAAAGTTTTCGCTAAATACATGTAAAATGCAACCTTGTTCTCATTTCTATAGGGTGAGTCACAGACAATTAAATATATATGAATCTAAAGAGAATAATAATGCGCTTCATTCATGTTATTTCTCTATCTAATAAGAAAATTCAAAAACTTAAATGTGTCCACAGCTTTAGAAGAAACTTGCAAGTAAAAATGCAAAAAAACTTTATCATATATTAAGTCACCCTGCATAAAGTAGGGTAACCATGCATTTCTCAATGCGAAAACTTCTTGCAACAGATACAGAAACAGGGTGCTGGTCTACATTTACTCTTCGAGATACCGGCCATTTTAAAAAATGGGTATTTTATAAAAATGGCAAATATCTCGAAAACTAAACGCGATAGCGCAAAAAGTACAAAATTTTTGCAATGCTTAATAATGCAATACTTAATAATGCAACACTTTTTTTAATAAAATTTTTCCTTTTTACATTTTGCCATTGCAAATCCTTTATTTACACACTTTCTGTTTTGAAGCTAATTTAAAATCAGCTGATAAATGTTGCCACTTGTTTATTCTTTAGTACAAAATGTTTACGGGCATTTGGTACATTTGATGTGATACCCATTTAAAGCGGGGTCAACTTAAGACTGGCTTTAATTTTGACTACAATAGCAAAATAGATAACAACAGGTTATTAATTTTGTCGTTTTTTAAATAATCAATTATTTTTAGTTTTAGTTAATTTTTTCCTAAAATTAAAGCAGAAAGTATGGAATTTTTTTAAATAAATTATGTTACTAAACGCACATATTTTCATTGTAGATTATTTATAAATGAAATTGAGAAAAAAACTTAAATTTTTAACTTTAAACACAAGGACAGGGAATATTATAGCACCTGTTGAAACGTTTAAGCGCTAACTTAGCTTTAGCAGATTACTCTTCACTTTTATAACACACGATAAACTTTCCTTCATAAAGAATTAATTTGATAATAATGTCCCTGTTGGGCGCCATAATAACGACAAGTTTTTTTTTGCATCACAAAATATGATGTCGTAATAACAAAAAAAAAAAATAGTTACGTTTCCTTATTTTCATAATTCTTCGCAGCTGTCTCTTTGACTACGAGTTTCTTTAAATAGTTGATTTTGATATTAAATACCAAAAATCCCTAAGGCAGCAGTACTTATTTAGTTGGACGGTACACTAAAAAAAACTAAACATAAACTAAAATGTAATCAAAAATTCCTTCAAAATAGTTTATAAATTGTCCTCAATTTAAGTAAAATTTTATTAAAACTTAGAAAAATTTTCTTAAAAAGAATAAAAATTCCTAAGTTTGAGGAAAAACGAAATAGTTTATATATTCAGAAATAGTTCATATTTTTCCTAAGTAATATTTCTTGATTTTAGGAAAAAAACAAGTCAATTAAATAAAAATTTATTGATATTAAGAAAAAACATCGAAGTTTTAAGAAATTTGCATACTCAAATGTAATAAAATTAAGTTTAGTTAAAAAAATATAAGGACATAATTTACTCCATTTTAGTTAAAAAAATGTGTAACTTAAATCGAGAAAGTATTTGAACTTAATGTGTGTTAAGTTTTTGTTCGCAAGTAGTAAAATTAACTTAATTTTAAAAAGTCATTTCGAAATTTATTAAGTATACCACTTTCTAATTTTGAAGAATTGTTTTCTAAAAATTAGTTCAGGCAATTAAAAACAAAAAGTAATAAATTTTTTCCCATGTAATAATAAAAATTTACTAGGAAAATTTTCATGCAAATTAGTTCAGATAAATTTTAACAATTTGAATAAAATATTCTTTTTTCAAGTGAAAGTTTTCTAATTTTTAAAAAATAATAAAATTTGGTATAGGATTTTTTTTTTGTTGGAAGACGTTTAAATTATTTTCAATATTCTATTCTATTGAACTTAAAATAGTTTAAAATATATTTTAAAATTTTGTTAGCAAAGGGTAAAAAATTTCGAATTTGCGCTTTTATGTAATAAATTTGTTTGTTGACTACAATACAAAATATTGCAGGCACATTTTATACATTACGGCATTAATGGCTTTCTTATAATTCACGTAGCGCTTATTAAACTTTATATTTATCGAACTATTTTCTTTCACTTAATAATAAAAAAAGTTTAAATTTGTATATGTCAAATAAAGTTTAAGCTAAAAATCCCATAAAATAAACTTATGACATTTTTTCCATTTTCCAATAATAACAAGAAATGTAACTGTGATATTTTGTATTTTTGCAACATTTTCCTTAAATTAGTTAATTTAAGAAGACAAAGGACCCCCAGTGTTCCTTAGCCATAGATGTCGTGTGTCACTTATGGCGTTCCTTTTTGTAGTTCTTTCAAGCAGAACCGTGAAGTAACTACGAAAAAGATCTGACCTTGTCACAATTTATTACGTTTCAGGATATCCTGTAGTACATTTTTTTAATTTGTTTACCTTTTTGTTAATGAAATTTAATGTATATTTTAAATACACGAATTTAGTATGATTCAATTTAATTTTAAGACAAAAAAGTGAAAGCTTGTTAAGAGCAGTGTCCTCACAAAGCGGAAGTCCGTACTTTAAATCAGTAGGTTATGACTAGTGGTAAAGCCGATTTACCTCATTTAATATTTTTAGCTGGTGTTGTATATAATATTGGTGTTGTTACCTACATATACTAAAATTTTCTTTTTACTTCACCAAAACTTGTCAACAATTTTGTTAATGAACAATTTTCCAATGAATCTAAATAAACAAAAAAATATATAGTATTAATTCAGCAATTATAAGCCCATAAAGTCACGTGTCATGTGACAACTTGGTTTGTTAATTTATCTACCTTCAAATGTTATTTAGTTAGGATTTGGAGGCACATGTCAAGCATACCAAACCCTTTTTCAATACTTTTCTCAAAATAAACTATATATAATTTGACAATTAATCCCACACTCTCTTACCACTTTTCTCTTCCCACTTTTACTTTCTATAGATCTCTTAAAAACCTTAGCTCTCTTTACTTAAGCTCTCTTTACTTACAATAGTTGTCTTAATTTTTTTTTCAAATTCTCTTCAAATATATTATTTTTGTTGTTTATTTACTTCATTCAGCACTCTACATATAACCCATATTTAACGGCTGGTTTGGGTATGGGTGGCATTGGTACACACAATACAACAGCAACTAGTGGCGCTACTGTAGGAGGTGGTGGTATGCCAGTTGGTGGTGCTGCCTTACTAAACTATGGTGCTACTGTTGGTGGTGGTGGTGGTGCATCTGGTCCAAAACATCATGTACACCAACATCCTCCGCACCAACATTATCGTCATTCATTGACAAATAGACATCGTGTACTGCGTACGCGTAGTTCGGGTGCAACGCACAATATATGGGATGAACAAGTATTAGAGGTGAGTACGAGTAGCTGCTGCTAAGCAGAGCAATGTCTTGTTGCAGTTTATGGTATCAGAAGTGTATCGAATATATATACAAAATTTATGAATGAAAATTATGAGAACAATAGAAATTGTATACCTTTGATAATATGTATGTATGTATGTATAAGTTGGCAACGGAAAGAGCTGAAGAGTAGGACTTGTATGTATTGTATAAATGAATTTGTTGTTGTGATTATTAAATCAATTAAATCTTAATTAAAACTTTTAACAAACAACTTAATTTAATATCCATGGAAATGTGTAAACATTTAAATGTAACCAATTACAGGGATAAAGTTTTTCAATGGAATTTTTGCTAATTTGTAAAAAAATAAATTAAATGACGTCAATTACATACAAATGTATGTGTTTTAGCTACAAATGGTATCTTTTTAACAAAGTAGAATATTTAAAAGGGATTTTTATATTGAAACAAAAGCAAATCCCTAGGAATAACATGGTCATGGTGGTAACTTTTTACTCCTGCATAACTTTGCAACTGACTGAATGAAAACATGTTATCCTCTGTATTACATGATTGTCATTACGAGTTATGGTAATTAATAAAATTTAAAAATTATATATTTAACCAAATGGCAAACCTTTGGCAGACTACCAGAAGGCGAATAAATTTGGTAGCCATGTGCCGCTTTGCCGCATTCGTTAGTTACAACTTCCTAATTTTGTTATTCCAACCAAATTCGATGTTGTCACCATCGACTCTATTCGGTTGAAAAAATTCGTTTGTCACAACAGAGTTGTTATATTGGTGTAAATGACATCAGCGTTACCCCCTCGCACTCGATAAAGAAGGCACCAGAACTGGAAGCACAATAAAAAAAGTATGTGAAGGCAGCTGATTAAAAAGTTCTGGATGTCCATACGATGCCTTGCAACCTCTTTGGGAATATTGAAAATTTGTGGTTCTTATACCTTTCAGAATCCATATGAGTTAAGAGTCCATCAAAACTTTGGTAATGGGTGTGATATTCTCATGCGTTACCTTGTAATGATAGCTCGTTACCTTTTTCATTCTTTGCAAGCATAAAGTAATAAGTTACTCATTATGGATTGCGTAATATATGATTTATAAATGTAAAGTAATAATTGAAATATTTTTGAAAATCTATTTTTAGATACATTACTTTGTGTTGTTTTGTAAGCAAAAGGGTAATGTAACGAATCGCAACAATTGATTTAAGTTTAAAGCAATCAAATACTAAATGCGTCGATAACTCAGTGGGTAGAGTTCTTGGCTGGCAACCAGAGTTCCCTGGTTCGATTCCCTTGACCACATTATTTTTAATTACAAATAATTCAGTTCAATTTCTTCGACCTTTTTAATATAAATTCCAGGTAATAAGTATTCAAGCTTAAGGTCTTTTTTTTTACAAAATTATTTATCTTTTATCCAATATTTCGCTATCTCAATGGATAGCTTCTTCCCTGAAGATATATTTGTAATAATTTTTTTTAATAAAAATTCCTCTCTTTTAAAAATTTATTTTTAGACACATTACTTTTCCATTCTTGTAACCCCTTTCATTATCACCTCTAAAGTAATGGTTATATACATTACTTTGAGGCTCATTGCATGTAAAATTCATCAATGAAGTAAGGTGTAAAGAAATCCATCGGCCCCTATGGCTACACATTACTTTACCCATTATTTGGTAAGCTTAATCATTTTGGCAGACTTGTGCTGAATGATCGAAGAAAGAAGAATATTTTTTATAACAGGAATCTTAATGGACTCTACAAAAATCTCTATAAACATCAGTTTCTGCGAGATGGATGTTATAAAACCTATTATAATCCCTATCCATAGGTTCTGGCCAAGGTCGAAAGATTTCACATATCTTGAGATATGTATGTAACTTGTGGCAATCCCTCGAGTTCTTGTTTAAGTATTCTAAAAAAAAATCTAGAGAAAAAGCAGGAAAACCTTGCTAAAAAACTCTGTAGAATATGCCGCAGTCTGTAAGGAGCTAAGGCAATTACATTAAATATTACTCCATTCCAATACTACAGGCAAAGAGCCACTAGTTAATAGAGCCACAAGTTAATAGTCTTCAACATCCTTGTTAAAGGAAATTTCCATTTTCCACCTTGGTAACTTTTCACCTTATATCGAATAGCGATTACGTTCTATTTCATTTATGTCTTTCTGAAGTACTGGGCTTCCCCTTAAACTCAAGGTAATAGAAACTTCAATAAGCAACAAATATAAAAACACGAAAAATAACTAATCCTAATTTGACACCTCTTTTTAACCCCTTATAGCATAAATTTCTGCCTAAAACTTCCAAAGGTCGTCGAGTTATTTCTTATTCCCATTCCCATATTTGAATCGATTTGTATTCAATTTATCCATAATGGAGACCCTAACTTCAAAAATTAGCATAAAGTTCGTAATTGGTGGTAAATTGTCGGTGTTGCCATAGCGCTCAGCCCCACCGAAGTAAAATAACCAGACAGAGTTATGAACTTATAAAGCTTGAACAATTCCGCCAACACTTCAGCAGATGGCGGCAACAACTGTTCTTAGAATTATTATCTCCATAATGGAGACCCTAACCTCAAAAATTAGTAATTCGTGATTGGTGGTATATAGTCGGTGTTGCCATAGCGCTTAACCCCACCGAAGTAAAATAACCAGACAGAGTTATGAACTTATAAAGCTTGAACAATTCCGCCAACACTTCATCAGATGGCGGCAACAACTGTTCTTAAAATTATTATCTCCATAATGGGGACCCTAACCTTAAAAATTAGCATAAAGTTCGTAGTTGGTGGCATATAGTCGGTGTTGCCATAGCGCTTAACCCCACCGAAGTAAAATAACAAGACAGGGTTATGAACTTATAAAGCTTGAACAATTCCGCCAACAATTCATCAGATGTCGGGCAACAACTATTCTAGGAATTAATATCTCGCGCAATTAAAGCCCTTCGTCTTTCACCACCTTCCATCTCTTCTCTATCGCTCTTCCAAAAAAAGTAAAATAACACATTATCAAGAATTTCCTGAGATAAAGTTATGTTTTATAAACATAAATCTGAATTGGAGCATGCAATATTAGTGGAATCAAACGATCAGTGGAGGATTCGAATAGGAAAATTAATAATTTGGACGATTTTCTATATATGTATTTATACAGAAAACTGTGATTCGCACTGACAAATAAATTTGCTTTGTTGTGACTAACAAATTTTATTGAGAAAACCAATATTTTATTATATCAATATAGTTTCTGCTGTCTCAACTGATTTTCTGATGTCACAACCATTCGATTAGTAACAAATCTGTTTAATCTGTGTTCTAAACTATGACAGATTTTCCAGCCGCTCAAATACAATCACAGACCACATTGCAAGAGAATTTTTTTTTTCATTATAATCAGCAATACATCGACTAAATTCTCTCTTGTATTTCTATATCTTTACAGCATTTATCAGCTTATTCTCCCATATCGACAAGATCACATCGTATCAATCCAGTATCGTCATATCATGTACAAGCCGCTTTAGCGGCATCACGTAGAAGAGAATCTATCAACAGCTCTATAGGAGCAACTTCAATAAGACGTTTAATAACTTTAAACAATCGTAATTGTCGTCATAAAATACCAGCTCAAGTAAGGCAAAAAATTTGTAAATCATTTACTCTACTGGCGGTAGCTCATGGTCTGACATGTGGCGTATTGGTTCCAATTTTTGGTTTACAAGGTTCCAATTCCGTATGGCATCACCGAGAACATTGGTTACAGGTGGGACCAAATATCGGTTCACTACTCTTAAGTATTTGTCTGCTTATATCAGCGGGAATGTGTTTGGCGACACCAAAACTTATACGCAAATTTGGATATTCGATGCTAATGGGTGCTAATTATGTGGCTGTGTGTTTATTTTTAATATGTCATTTATATCCATCAATTTATACCCTATTGCCTGCATATATAGTTCTGGGTTTAACTCATAGTCCATCGTGGGTAAGTAAGGTGGCTGTGGTTGTGCATTATGGCAGTAAGTTGAGTTGTTCTCAACATGAGTGCACACTGCTCTCATCACATGCCTTGGATTCGTGGGAAGAACATAAACTATTTTGTAATCGTGATCAAAAAGTACGACGTTTAGCTAGATGGTTTCATGCTGCCAAAGATTTTGGTATTATTATAGGAGCTATACTAGCTTCGTTGGTATTGTCATGCACTTCAAGGGACTGGAATTGTTCAGAAACAAATTCAAATTTTAGTCCTCCAACAACATCATCGACACATATTAAATTCTTGCAACCATTGAATGCAAGTGTACCCATCACATCAGCTGTTCAAGCATATCTTCCAAGTACACCATATGCATGGAATCATATGTCCGGCTATTTAAGTGAATACTATAATCTAGATGAACATGGTAATCGTATTTGTGGTGCTGACATGTGTCCTCTGTGGCATTATGATCTACAAGCCGAGGGATATGCCAGCAATGAAACCATATTTTCACCATTTATACATGAAAAACAAAGAGCTGGAAGTTCAATGCTAATTTGTATTTACTTACTATTTGCCGTTCTCTCTTTGATGCTAACTATATTGATGGGGAAAATTCAGACGACTTTTCGTCATGAACGTATCAAAGGGATGACTGATACTTTGCTATTTGCCGGACCTTTGGCTTATTTTGTTGGCACAGAACAAGCTTATATTTTAGGTGATTTTTTAAGGGTAAGTTTGTTTGGGGGGATTTGCAATGAAAGAATGTTTTTGAAATGTTATATTTAATTTTATTTCAGGCCTTTGTTTCCTGTTCTTTGGGCATAAGTATGGTGGCTGGAGCTATAGTTGGTATGGGTATAATGCAGCTTATTGTTTCGGGTACTTTAAGCATGCTTTTAAGACATACTAAACGCATTGTGGTAATATGTAAGTATTTTAGAATTATAAATTTATTTTACCGTCCCTTGAAACTATTGTTCTTATCTTTGTTATGGACTTAAAATTAAGTGGAGTTTTGTACAAAATCCCACCGACTTTAAATCCTTATCTGATGTATTAATGAGCCAACTCACTTATCGTGTTCCGATTGATTTGGTTAATACCTCGCTTAGATGGTATTATATCGGATTCTGAATGCTCGTACACTAATGAATGATGGATTCGATTAAGATAAATGCATAGATATTTGTTAAGAAAACACCACATTCATTTGGAAGCCGCAAAGTAACCTAAATTTCAATCCGTGAAAAACTTAATCGTATTATGCTAATTAAGTTATTCTATTTTTTTAAATTTGTTTTGAAAATCAATGTATACGACAAATATTTCTTTGATTAAGGCATATTTATTATTTCAAATGGCACCGCGACCACAATAGGTCTTTTGTGCTGCCCAGAACCATCCTAAAGGTTCAAGCTATTGATGAAGCCAAGAACCCGGGTGAAGTGTTCCAAATGTCGTAAGGCGACAAGAAACGGTCACCCAAAAACTTGATCCTCCTGACACAAAGCCGAGGACAATCTCAGAGGACATGCTCTGACGTCTCCGATTTCAACCCGCAAAACCTGCACAACTCAGTGTCCGATTGACCCTTCTTGTGCCTATGGTGAATAAGGTCGCAATGCCCAGTAAAGTATCCAGTCAGGGTCCTTAGGTCCCTTCGACCAAGGGCTAATAGACGCGGTATAACGGGCGCCAGCGGGACGTGTCCTACGTATGCCATCGGGACCATGCTGGGAATTCGAGGCGGCCGTCATGGGCTCAACTAGACTTAGAGAATTCGGTAGCATGAGAAGCGGCGATCTAAGGGGTCACATGAGGATCGCCAAGGTTCTTATGGATGACCCAATCAGAAAGGTCGCAGATAGGATGCCGCCGGAACAGATTTCGGTCAGGTATTTTGACGCTATGTCTTTTGATAGGAGCATGTGGACCAACCGGACTTGAAAACCTGAAGTTGGGGCCCAGTTATGGTTCACAGATGGCTAAGGATACGGGTGCGGGAGTTTTAGGGCCCGGGTTCCAACGCACCCTTCCCATGGAAAAATATCCCTCCATTTTCCAGGCGGAAATTTACGCCATATGTGTGTGTGTGGAGGAATGCCTGCGGAGACGTGTGGTCAGATCTCGTATCTATATTCTCTTTGACAGTCAGGCGGCACTCAGGGCTCTTATGTCCCACGAGGTGTCATCAAAACTTGTCATGGAATGTATTACGGCACTCAACCGACTCGGTAGGAGCAACTCCCTTAACCTGGAATGGATTCCTGACCATGAGGGGTATGAGGGCAACGAAAGGGCGGACTGACTGGCCAACCGAGGAGCCCGTCGGCCCTTCATAGGCCCTGAACCTTTCTGCAGGGTGCCCATGGGCTATATTAGGGAGAGGCTCAGGTCGTGGAGAGAGTCAAGATTTTACGATTATTGGCAAACATCTCGTGGCCAACGACAGGCTAAGAGATTTATATCTATGCCCAGTGGAGGGTCTGATTAAGGCATATCGCCATTATAGAATTTATTTAAAAATATTTTATTACGTATGAATAATGCCAGTAATTTCAAGCAATAGATTCTTGCAGTGCTTAGATACCTACCGTGTAGACGAACAAAAGCCAATAGATATCTAAGCACTGGCTGCTTGAAATTAAAAAAAAGTATTTATTTTAAAGATACTGCAATAAAAATATTAGAAGGTTCTGACTTAAATTTTGCCATCCAGTTTTATGTCATAAAAGAATTACTAGGTAGGTCGAATTGTTAACAAATCTAAGATCTGTTTTATTAAGAGACTTTCCTTGTAATAAGAATTTCTTAAATATTTTCTAAACAGTGTATTATTTATAATTGACATTTAAAATTATAATTCCTATTAATTTCTAAACCTCTGTTCTTAATTTTATAGTGGCTGGTTTCTTCTTTCACTCCTGCTTGCTGTTGGCACTCTCCACTTGGAAACCATCAAGCGATGATAGAGCACTTTTCTACGTATTGGCTGCTTCATGGGGTGCTTGCAATGGTATGTGGGAAACATTGCTACTAGCATTGGTGACCTTAAATCATGCAAATCATGTAGCTGAGGTGGCATCACCATTGCAAGCTATGCGCTTCTTAGGATTGGGTATAACATTTGCAGCACATGGTTTTATGTGTGAAACACCAAAAATTATAACATTAGTTATAATTTTAGTGGTAAGTGTGTTACCATATGCAATGCTGGAGATACGTTTGGAATCGCAACGTAAAGCTCAGTTGAGTAGTTTATGACGTAATCTATTTACCTAGTCAAGAAGGCACAGTGCTGTTATGGCACGCACTCATACCATGTAGTAAGAAGACAAGAAGGAGAGAAGGTATGATAATTTCACAAAACGTGCTATTAAATGGTACACAAACAACTTTAAAGTTCTTAACAAAAATTAGTCATAATCATTTTTATAATTATATATGTAGTTAGCCAGTATTGTTTCTATAAGAAATTAAAAATAAATTTTTAAAAAATTTAAAGCTTATTTCAAATCTCTAGCTGTAAACGCTTAAAATATTTGGAAATCTAATCAAATTAAAATTTTAAAATAATAAAATAGCTACCTAAGATAAGCTTTGTTTGTACCTACAATAATTTAGATTAGACAGAATAAAAAAAGGTTATTATCCTGAAAGTTATTGAAAGTCATAAAATGTAAAATTAAAAAATAATGAAAAGTGTATATCAGTATTATAAACAAATGTTAACATTAAAAAAATTATATAGTTTTAGCTTGATAATTATAGGGGATTTCCTTTAAATGGTGAAATGTCATAATTTACAGGGACATTAACCCCATGTGTATTTGGGCCCTATGGCCGACATTTTCTGCGCATAATCCCCATACAGAAAGTCCCATATATGACCGTTTACAAAAAACCAAAATCATTTTGATTTGGGAGTTATGACCAAACAATTTTCTCTCATAACTCCGAAATTGGTATTGGTAAAAATGTCTTTGAGAGTTATGACATAACACCCTTTCAAACTCGTGTATACCTTAAGCCTTGTATTTATAAAAAATTAATGTCAAAAATTACTCAAGAGCCTTGGTATACCTTCAGATATATTTTTATTTGTAATTTTTTATAATGGGTGTGATCCATTTCGAGATACTTTTTTCAATAGCCTTTTTTTGACAGATGACGTGTGAGTCTTGTCATGCTGTCATGTTTAGTATTGTTTGGCATTTCATAATGGGAAGACTTACGCCTGAACAACGTTTGTAAATGGTTCAACTTTATTACGAAAATTCAAGTCACTTCGCTTAACTTATGGTCAACATAATCGGCCTACCAGTGGCATGTCCACTATCAGGCCCGGAGTAATCACAGATAAAGTCGGTTTTGGATTCCGTCCCTTCAAATATAATTGAAGGTGTGCTTAATAATAATAGTAAACTCTGTTTCATTTTTATTCCAAAGATTGCATTATAGTGGACTTAAGCCATTGCAAGTTTATTATCCGTTGGAAGTGCTAATTTGATATTATATAATAGTTGAAATTCTAGTTCTTTTTATTATACGTATGTTTATGGACTATAGATTATTATTTATTTATTTATATTAATCATATAATTACAAATTATATCCTAAAACCCTAACCGAGCACTAGTAACAAAGGCTATCGGCTCGTTGTAGCAAAAATAGACCACATCCTCAGGTGGGAATCGAACCCACGACCCCCGCACTGATAAGCTAGCACGCTACCAACTAGCCTATCGGGCGCTGAAACAAAATAATAACAAAAAAAACTTTAATTTAAAAACAATGAACTTTAGAATGTTTTTTGTATTCCATTATTTTTAAGTTATGGAGGTTAAAAAATTATAAATGTATCAGATCAGTCCCCTTTCGACATATCCAAGTTTCATTAATATCTAAGTGTACACTCTAAATTGGTTACCCTTTAAAATTATTAAAATTATATAAAGTGCCAAAATCTTTTTTTTTTTTCAAAAAATATAACTGCAAATTCTGTTAGATTTCTTCTTTTTAAAAAAAAAATTGCTTAATAAGTTTTCAATTTATAATTTTCATTATACAAAAAAAAAATTCCCTGAAGAAGTCACCCAATGTGGTGACGAAATATTGCGATAAATAAATAATTATAATTAATTTTTTATATAAAAAAATATCTTAAGCTCATTTTAAACTAATATACGAAAAATATAAGAAAAATAGATATATTTCTATTAAAACTGAATAAAATTATAAAATTGTTTGAAAATATTTCGATATAATTTTATTTGCAACCCATTTTTACAGGTGTTTTTACAATAAATTATTAAAATAAAACAACACATAGGAAAAAGAGGGATACATTACATAAGTACTATATATAATTATATTAAGTACTTTATATAATTATGCAACTACATAAGTTTCAGGTTACTTTTACAATTTTCAAGTAAACATATAATTTTTTTTGTCTATTAAAAAAATGTCTAAAATATTTAAAACGAAAATTGCAAAACTAGTTTGGAACTTATGTAGTTGCAAAATGTATACATATCATTTAAGTAATCTTCTCCTTGCATTTTTCTACGTGTACATAAAATGTATAGAATCAAAAAAAATATACAAGGGGAGATAGAGAAGTTTTAAGCAAAATCCATTATATCTTTGATTATAAAATATAAATAAAATATAACCTCAAAGTTTTCTTATAGAAAAAGACCTCAAAGTCAGGGGATTTGTCAAAGTCTTTGGCATCACTTTTTATATGATGACAAAGTACTTTAAAAATTCAATCTTATGGCAACATTGGTTAGGCCACATAACTATATCAATCATACACTCACATAAAAAAAGTCTGTAATGGCAACTAAAAATTTTGCTGTTATTACAGGAAATTTTACTAATTTGAGCCCAGCGGTATTTTTTTTTAATCTTAGCAACACATATCTGCTGACGTGTAGTGGAATGAAATTAGTAGAAAAATTAGTAGCTGCTACTAAATTTTAGTATACTTTTTGTAAAGTGGAATTTAAAATCTGTATGCTAAAATTAGCAAATTAAAAATTACTAAATATTATTAATATTAGTAAAAAATTTTAAATTTATTTTTTTTTTATCGAGCATCAAACTTCTTTTATTTTATTTATTTTTTTCAAAAAATATTTTATACAAAACTAGCTGACCCGGCAAACGTTGTTCTGCCTAGGAATAGGATTACATTATTATCTAGGTAGCTCGCACAAAGTTTGAATATTCTCACAATAATAGTACCCCAGATATGCAATAATAAATTTGTACTTCGTATGGGAGGTGCCACGCCCATTGCTTGGATCCCCCATATTTTTTGGAAGATTATGAATATTATTATCAAAGAAGCTCACACAAAGTTTGAAGACTCCCACTTTAATAGTACCCCAGATATGCAATAATGAATGTTTTCTTCGTATGGGAGGTGCCACGCCCATTGCTTGGATGGCACTCATTTTTTTGGGAGATTATGAGTATTATTATAAAAAAAGCTCACACAAAGTTTGAAGACTCCCACTGTAACAGTACTCCAGATATACAAAAATACATTTTTACTTCGTATGGGAGGTGCCACGCCCATTGTACCCATATAGGTCAATTGTGAATCTAAACCATTCAGGGATCAAATAAAACAGACACAACAAATTTCATCGAAATCGGCCCAGCCGTTAAGGAGGAGTGCAGTCACTAACACACGTACAGGAGAATTATATATATAAAGATTAAAAATTTACTTTTAAGGTCAAATTTTAATTGTTTTTAGGGCTGATTTTTAGAACTAAAAAAAACTTTTTAGTGCTTTTTTAAGTGAATGTCCTATTTTCAGACATGAGTCGGCGGTATATTCACTTCCGATCCCTTTTTTAATCTATGTAACATTTTAAGGCAATTCAAGTTTGTAGGTGTAAGTTTTAATTAGAAACAACATTTCCTTCAATATCCACTTTGTTTTTAAAATAGTATTTTTTTTTTTTGCTAATATTAGCAAATCGGTTTTCAAAAATTTGTAAAATCATTTCTGAAACAAGCAACAAAAATTTGTAAATATTCTGTTAAAACTCGGTAATTTGTAAAATGTAAATAGCAAAAAGATTTGCTAAATAATATTTTTTTTTTTACTAAAAATCAGTAAAAAAATAGTAAAGTGGCATTAAAAGTCGTTTACAAATTTTTCTACTAACTTTTTTTTCTGAGTGTATGAAGCGAAAGAAAGAAAAAGAAAATAAAATATATAGAATTAATAAACAAAGAAAACAGATTCATTGTGGTAACCGAATTTCTGGTGAAAACAATGGTTTGGTTGTAGCAACCGAATTAACTAAATTTCTATTGCCACAATCAGCAATGTCGGTGTCTGCAACCGATACATTCGGTTGACAAGAAGTTCGCTTGTTACAATTAATCTATTTTCTCTGTGTATCACCACCATTTTTTCTAATTTGTTATAAAATTCTAAATTCTATTGTACTTCTAAAAAAATTAATGGAAATTGAAATGAATAATTGCTACACTCAGTTAACTGGTTAAGGTTTTGTTTTTATTTACCTAAATAATTGCCCTAATTTCTTCTATTAATCCTCGTACATTTTGTTGTAACTGTTTTATTTATTAAATTAATAAACGTCTTTTAAGCAAATCATATACGATTAAATCTGTAAATAAACTATATATAATAAATATTTAATTTATGAAAAATTAAAAATAATAATGATTATATGATTACATGATCATTATTAACATGTTAGTTAACATTTTAAATCAATACACTACTGTCAATAATATTTATAGGAATAGGAGAAAGAAATAGTTAGCTACAGTAAGATTAGAAATTAGTCGATATTACAAAATAATTTTTAATAATAATTAAATTTAAATGTCATGTTATTGTTGGCAAAATTTTTGTTCTAAAAATAAATTGTATAATAATTGTTTTATAACAGCAAAATTAAAAAAAAGAGAAATCACGTATTCTTTATAAAAAAAATTTGATAAATGTTATTATAATAATAATTATAAAATAACATATTATTAAAATAAAAAAGAAAAGAAAAATAAATTAATTGTTGTCAAAAACTGATTAAAATAAAATGATTTTATTTTTGTTTAGTGGCAGATTAATGTGACAGAAAAATTTTGTGATAAACGAATTTCTTGTAGTTGTCGGCATTAAATGTATACCAACAGAAATTCTGTTTTATTAACCGATATTCATTTGTCACAATGAATATGTTTTCCTTATGGATTTATAGAAGTGTATTTATGCAGAGGTTTCAGCAAAACTTTGGTAATGGGTGTGATATTCTTATGCGTTACCTTGTAATGATAGCTCGTTACCATTTTCATTATTTGCATGCATAAAGTAATAAGTTATTCATTATTGATTACGTAATATATGATTTATATATGTAAAGTAATAACTGAAATATTTTTGAAAATCTATTTTTAGATACATTACTTTGTGTTTTGTGTAAGCAAAAGGGTAATGTATGTTTTTTTTTACAACACTAGCGAAAAAACGAAGCGCAACAATTAATTTAAGTTTAAAGTAATCTAATACTATATGCGTCGATAGCTCAGTGGGTAGAGTTCTTGGCTGGCAACCAGATTTCCCTGGTTCGATTCCCATCTTGACCACATTATTTTGAATTACAAATATTTTAAATAAAATATTTGTAATATTTTTTTTAATAAAAATTCCTCTTTTTTAAAAATCTATTTTTAGACACATTATTTTTTCCAATTTCGTAACCATATAAGTAACCCCTTACATTATCACCTCTAAAGTAATGGGTATATATATTACTTTGAGGCTCATCGCCTGTAAAATTCATCAACGAAGTAAGGTGTAAAGTAATCCATCGGCCCCTATGGCTATACATTACCTTACCCATTATTTGGTAATGTTTGGTTGTGCTGGGTAGTTAAGCCCGTATGACACTTGCTGGATTTTGTATTGATTTTGTATTGACAAAAATTTATGGGAAAGTAATGAGTGTGAAGAGTTAAACTATAGAAAATAAATCTATATTTGTCAAATGGATGTCGGTAAGGCAGCGCTAGATCAACAATTTTCGGTATGTTATTTTAAAAAAAGATTAAATTATTTGACTATTGCATTTCTGGATTCGTCTTTAATCTTACTATGATATATCGCCTAAGTAATGTAATAAATCAAAATTTTTATAATGTTTGCCAAAGTTTTCAATGCCAAATAAATGGTATATTATCGTTATCAGAAGAAATCGATTAGCCGATATTTCCTGAGGCTTAAACAAATGTGAATTGTAAAAAATAAAGCATGATAATAAAAATTGCATTGTGGAAAATTTTTATTTTTATTTTATTACATTTGTAAAATATTTTGTTATCAATTCAATGTTATTATCGGGAAAAAAACTGCATAGAGGCGTTTGAAAATTTAAAGTTAACTGGTAAATAAGAAAGATTATAACAATTGTATATAAAATTTTTAATCTTTTTGGCTCACATCATGTCATACTATGTTTATACTGAACCCGAGAATACGTATTTTTTATTTCAAATTCCATACGAATTTAAAATCGAAAACTTGAAAAAAAATTAAATACATATTTAAAAAAAGTACCAACAGAAAAGAGAAAGAAGCTGTGTTTTTGATTCCGGTGTTGTAAAAATTTGGATCGGAACCAAAGATTTTTATTAAGGGGGTGGAAGAAAGAAATGAAATTTTATGATGCCCTTTTCATTGCATCTAAAGCAGTTCTTAGGGTTAAGTGAATTAATGAGATCTTTTGATGTTCCCAAATAAATTTTCAATTTTGAATTTTCATTTTAACTGGACATTAGTAGTCGGCTCTTAGCCTCATTTTCACAATGACCCGGTAGCTTCTACCAGAGAATTTAATTTTGTTCAAAATCACATTTTTGCAGTTGTAAAAAAGATCTGGGGTCGAATTACGGCATTCGTTATCGTAATTTTTCGATCAAAATTAGTTTTTTATTTCTAAAAATCAAACATTAGAACGGAATTTTTTTCATCAGGGATGTTGTAGTTTGGCCCCAGATTGGAAATAAAAGTTAAAGTTGGTGTTATCATTATTAGTATTATTGTGGTAACTTTTTTAAAAAACAGTTTTCGAACAATTTCATTCGATCACGAATGCCGTAATTCGGCACCTGCTTTAGAGGTGGAAAATCAGTACCAAATCATACTTTGGAATCAATGAAAAATTATTTACTTAAGAATCACTTCCATTTATTTTTTCTGGGCAACAAATTGATCTTGTATCTACACTCAAAATATTATGTAGTTAACTGTTTGTAGTTTAATAAAAAAGTTTTCCGTTCCATTTAAAAATAAAGGAACATACATTTATTTTTCAATGAAATATCTTTATTAACTTTTTTATACATTTATTCGAAATAATTTACTATCGTTTTCCGATTTTTTTCAGTTTCATTTATTTTTTTTTTTTTTTTTCATTTGTTTGAAATTTAATAAAAATTTACCCACAAAACGGAAACTTGTGCTTTATTTATGTCCGTAACAGTTATTGCAAATTTAAATTTTGTGTGCTGTCTGTTTCAAAAAACAAATATTAAAAAATTTTAATTTGTTTTTTTTATTTAAATTGATTGTATATATACAAAATTTTTTAATACAAATTACAAGAACTTCATATACACACAGACATACACAAACACATTCACACAAAATGTATCTATAGCTATGCATACATACATTTTGTATTGTACGAGTATATTAAAAAAAAAACAAAAAATACAAAAAGGGAAACAATTTCAAATAAATGAAAAAAACATTTATTTTTTTAAGGAATTGTTATGTAAAATTTTGACATTTATTTTAACTGATTATATCATTTGTTTCTTACGGATGTGTCAGTTAATTAATCAACATTTAAAAATAAATTACAAAAGGCATTTAATTTAAATGAAAATTCAGTAGACCGGTTTTTAAATGAAATATCATTTCTTTTAAATGACATTTTCTGTTATTTTAACTTACAAACTATTTTGTAGTGTAGTTACTTACGAACTGCAAGGTGGTCTAAAATGTATCGCCCTAATAGAAAATGCTATAACTTTTTCAAATGATACTTATACACGTTGAAAAGCCATGGAATTCTATACTCCTCAAAAACGCGGAATGCTGGTGAATATTTTGCAATAAACTATTTACTGTTCAAGTTTATTATGAGCTACGAGGCTCATTTGCATCTAAATGGTTATATAAACATACAAAATTTACGCTCTTGAGGCACGGAGAATCTACATATCATCGTCCAAAAACAGCTGCAAGAGTATGCTTTTTAGGATTTTTTAAATCACGGGTATTAACCCCTAGAAAAAAATTTGTTGTCCCAGACAAATCGTCCGTTTGCTGCAGCTGAAGTTGTGGCAATCGAGTTTGCTGTTTCAGCAATCGTACAAAACGGTTGGAGCCTAATTCTGTTGGGAAAACAAATGTACTCTCTGTGTGTACCTAGAGCTTTAATCATTTAAGATAATTCTGTGTCTGCATTTGAATTGCAATATTATACCCTACACTACACACAGTGGAGTCTCTTACAATAAAATTTGGTATTAACTAAACCGCTAAACTAAAGTAAAAATAAACGCTTATTTTTGGGAGACCAAGAACAAGAACAAGAATACATGGACAGACAAAACATATTGAACCTCGGTCCACCTAGTAGTATACTAATTTCCCTGTGAGTGTGTGTCCGTCTGTCTATGTGTCTGTCCATTTATTCTTGTTTGCACGCTATAGGTCACAAATATTAAGATATTTTCATAAAATTGGGTACACTGACTCATATAGGTCCAAGGACGATACCGTTTCAGTTTTGGTTAGAATCCGTTAGAATGTTTAGACAAAGTATCTCTATAAACTTGTTCTTTTCTATTAAAATTTGTAGAATCATTCCATGTTAATACCTAAACCGTATACAAATATCTCCTTAAATTAGCCTTTGGTTCACTGGGCTTCCTTTCTATGGTTGTATTTTATTATTATGACCCACTGTCGTTCGACAACATCTACAGGTTCGTCAAACAAAACAATAAATTTAGTCGGTAATAAGTCGTTGTAAGCATAAGACTTATTTATTTTTTGAAGTATTAATAAAAATTTTTAATATTTATTATGGAAAATAATATAGTTTTAAATGAAAAAATTCAACATTTAAAGCAATGGTTCAAAGAAAATCCAAAATTACCTGAGGAAATCGGTATGTAAAAAAGATCATCTGATGTTTAATTTATAAATTGTACATTTTTAGTTCGCGTTTTTAAATTGGACATACAAACAATTAAATAAATTAAAATAATTTTCATTATCAAAGGTCAGTGTCTCATTTGAATAGCTTTTAAACAAAATTTTCTTATCCAACGTTTTATTATGATGTGGCTTTGTTGAAGCGTAATAAATATTATAACTATAATATCAATTTCCTTATCAGATGTTTAAGTATCATTTGTGCTAAAATTTATTTATTTTTTTTTTTATATAAAAGTTTTATTGAGGCTTTAAATATTTGTAATGCTTTGCGTAAGTTTACAACAGAGACGTATTGAAAAGGGGTATTCAGTATAACAGATGTATTTATGAAAGCAATCAACCCATTGCGGAGACTTTGTTTAGAAAGTTTAACATATAACATGTTTTAACTTGAAAGTTTTTCTGAAATACTAAAATCAAGTCCCAGAATCTAAAGGAATTCATGGAATATGAAAACGGTTCCGAATTCCGTGCGTCAATTTTAACCTAAAAAAATATATATATTTCGAAATTTTAACTTTAAACTCGTTGTATGTTTTTAATTTACAGACACCACTCTTCTAAAAAGATTTCTTAAATGTATGAATGGCGATCTGGAAGAAACTAAACAATTACTAGAACTTAACTATCAACTGAGAAGTAAAAGTGCACATCTTTTTATAAACCGTGATCCAGATGATGATTTGACAAAAAAAGCTTTCGATACTGTGTATGTAATTTCATGAAAATTTCCACCAACAGGTAACGGGGTCGGTCAAGGAACCAGTCACATTAACATGGCGTTCTTCTGGGAAAGTTTCAATTGACCTTTTACAGTTCTTTATATGTCTTTAATCTTCACTAGGACAATATTGTGTTAAAATGACAAAACCTCAGACCGGCCCCTGGACCAGGTATTTGTCATACAAAGAAATAACAACAATTTTCTTACCTACAGAGATATGGTACCAATGCCAGGTGTAACACCAGATAATTATAAAATTTTATGTTTTCGACTAGTCGACAAGGATGTCAAAGCGGTATTTTTACAAAATAAAGGGTGATCCATTTCGAGGTTCCCTACTTTTTTAAAGAAAAAACACAGAAAATTAAAATTTAATGGGGAATGTTTATTATCATTTGAAAGAACATTCTTTGGCATTTATTTTTTGAAGATTATGTCTATCAAATGTTGGCCATTGCTACGTCGCAAATGGTCCATCCGTTGAGTCCAATTTTCGATGACTCGTTCGAGCATTTCGACTGGTAACTGGCGAATGACACGCGTGATGCTTTCCTCCAAGGCCTGAATCGAAGCGGGTTCGTCCGCATAAACTTTAGACTTTACATATCCTTACAGGAAAAATTCTAACGGTGTGATATCACACGATCTTGGTGGCCAATCGACCGGCCCAAAACGTGAAATTATGTGCTCACCGAAGTGTTCTCTCAATAAATACATTGATTGATGCGATGTGTGGGAAGTGGCGCCGTCTTTTTAAAACCAAATGTCGCCGAGATCACGAGCTTCAATTTCAGGCATCAAATAGTCGGTTATCATGGCACGATAACGATCGCCATTGACGGTTACGTTCGCACCGGTCTTCGTGTACACTCTCAGCTACGGCTGCTATATTTTCTTCACAGCGTGCTGGACGTGGTCTATTCGGTCGAATATTATCCAATGATGAATGCTGGGTCTCAAAATGGGTGATGGTGTTGCGAATAGTACGCTCAGTAGACCGATTTTGTTGACCATAAGTTGAGCAAAGTGCACGAAACACATTCCTCACAGAACGTGAATTTTCGTAATAAAGTTGAACGATTTGTAAACGTTGTTCAGGCGTAAGTCAAAAACAAAAATAACATGACAGCATGACACGACTCACACGTGATCTGTCAAAAAAAGGCTATTGGAAAAAGTATCTCGAAATGGATCACCCTATATAAAATATTTTTTAAATGAAATTATTTGAAAAGACTTCTTAATTTTTAGCAAAATAGTATAGAAGAAAGTAAAGTTTTCTTTATGATGGCGGATTTGCGTTTTCTATATTCCGATTTACAAGATGATTTTGAAAATGAAGGCAACATCGATATGGCATCTTTGGCCAGCGGTGAAATTCATATTGTTGATATTGGCAACTATACTTTAAGACATATAGCATCCATGTCTTTGATGACAATGCGTACCTATATGAATTATTTACAACAGGCGTATCCGGTGCGCTTAAAAGCAATTCATATTATAAATTGTCCATCATTTCTAAGTCGTATGATTGCTATATGCCGGCCATTTATAAATGATGAAGTTTTTAATATGGTAGGTAGGTGCCACATGATTAATTAGAATTTCAGAAATCTAGTCTTTGTATTTTTTTTTGATATACATTTCAGATTCATTTTCATACTGAGGGTATTGAAAGTCTTTATGATCATGTACCACGTGATATGTTGCCTTTAGAATATGGTGGTAAAGCTGAATCATTATCAGATATTAAAACAAAATGGTGGAGTATTTTAATTAAGAAACGGTAATTGGAAAAAATTGTAAAAATTTTGTTTTTTTATTATACATACATTACAATTTCAGAGATTATTTGATGGCTCCTAATTATTGGGTCAATAAAACTGAAACAGGTAGTCGATGGTCATGGTGGTAAATTTAATAAAGGTTACTCTATTACACTTTGCATATTCGAATATAAAATTGTGCCAAATAGATTTATTACATTTAACCAGGGTTACCAGATTGTTATATAATCGCGACGTAAAAGGTCTAATAAATAATCAAGCTGTCAGTTGCTATTAATAAAGTTGTCCTATAAAATTATCATTTGCAATCAGACTTTGGTTTTAGAATTAAGTAGTTAATGTAGTGTAAGCTTAAGTCATAAATGCCAAATAAAATTCTATTGAAAATTCGTAAGCATTTTGATGCTAAAATTTCGCAAGAAAGTGAAGTAAATTGATTAAAACAATTCCCTACCCATTTAATAAAAATATTTTATTGTAGGCAAGGAAAGAGTAAATTAAATCAATTTACTACACTCAGAAAAAAAAAGTTAGTAGAAAAATTTGTAAACGACTTTCAATGCCACTTTACTATTTTTGTAGTGATTTTTAGTAAAAAAATTATTATTTAGCAAATTTTTTTGCTATTTACATTTTACAAATTACAGAATTTTTACAGAATATTTACAAATTTTTGTTGCTTATTTCAGAAATGATTTTACAAATTTTTGAAAACCGATTTGCTAAAATTAGCAAAAAAAATTACTAATTTCAAAAACTTAAATTGCCTTAAAATATTACATAGATTAAAAATGGGATCGGAAGTGAATATACCGCGACTCATGACTGAAAACAGGACATCAACTTAAAACAGCACTAAAAAGTTTTTTTAGTTTTAAAAATCAGCCCTAAAAAGAATTAAAATTTGACTTTAAAGTAAAAAAAAAACGAAAATATTTTTCAAAAGAGAAATTACCACATAAAAACAAAATGATTAATTCGTTTATGTTTTAACAATTTTTAAGCCTTTGATTTTGTTTTTAATTTGGTATAAAATATTTTTTGAAAAAAATAAATAAAATAAAAAAACTTGATGCTCGACAAAAAAAAAATTTAAAATTTTGTACTAATATTTAGTAATTTTTTTTGCTGATTTTAGCAAACAGATTTTAAATTACACTTTACAAAAAGTATACTAAAATTTAGTAGCAGCTACCAATTTTTCTACTCATTTCATTGTACTAGCAAAAAATACCGCTGGGCTCAAATAAGCAAAATTTCCCGTAATAACAGCAAAATTTTCAGATGCCATTACAGACATTTTTTGGTGAGTGTAAGCTTTATATCATTCCAATAAAATAATTAATAAAAAAAATTTATGAGGAAAAATGTAAAAATAATATTTACTTATGTGATTTTTAAATGAAAAATGCTTAGTTTAGGTGAGGCTATGACGGCCTGTCAAAACCACTAGAGCTAGGAAGTTCAAAGTTCCTTCTACAGCGGAGACATCCTCTCAGACGGGATTTCTGAAAATTACTACGGTAAGAGGCAAAAAGGAGAAAAGCCTCCCCGTTTATGGCCGAAACCTGAAATTTGAAATAAGTGGTAGCTGGGGTATGGGCTAACTCATTGATAAAGTACATTTTAGACATTTCGCCAGGAAATTGGTAAAAATGGGAACTCCAAATAATCATTTGAGGACTCCGGGCAAAACATTCTTCTTCGCTAACAACGTTGCGGGCTTTGACCGCTAGTGTTTAATATTTATATACCAGTTGGTGCGCCTACAAAAATTCCATTTGATACACAGTTTTTTCATATTTTTAGAAACAAAACGAAAAACAAAAATAGGGCGTTTTTTGACTCCACTTTTGAATTCCCAAATTCCATATCTAAATTTTATTGCGTTCGGTGGAAACTCATCAACAGTACTTCTTGGTAAGTAACTTTAGAATGTTTAAAATAAGTTTCTAAGCCTTAGAGGATGGGTCAGAACATATTTCTAACTGAGAAGTTGATCAAACAATGTCCCTAAAAGTTATTATGTAATTTTCAGTATATTTTTCATTTTTCAATTGTATTCGAAATTCAAAATGAAGCGATCTCAATGCGAAATTTTATCTTGATTGGACTAAACTTATAAATATTCACCAGCCGTTATGATTCTTTTTAAGTTTATTTTTAAAATAACCTAAAAACTTCTTCAGAGACATCTCGAGGCAATTCTACGATAACTACAATTGATGCTTTTAACTTCTAAAAACATGGTGTGGTGACTTCATTTATCTTTATTACGCCATGTTGAATTCGCTATTTTTTATTCTACAATTTTTATTAAAATTTGTTTGAAACTATTGAACCTGAAAACATGCTTGATTGTGTCATCAGCCAATTTTGGCAACATTAAACCCTTTCAATCAGACAAAATTGTTTTGACTTACTATAATTTTGTCCACCACATTGGATTTTGAAAATTCAGTTGTAAAATTAGAATTAGTAACCCTAGAACTACACTAATACAAATAATTTTTGAATTCACCGGTCCCGAAACTCACATGCTACAAAATAACACCTAGGTGTGACTACGGAAAACGCTTTTAACAAAAATAATTCAAACCCTGGCTTCTGTGCACTACTGACATGGCAACTCTAATACGCATATTAATTATTTTTGTTAACACTGTATTAACCGTCATGCGTCTACTTAAAAATCATAACGCAAACATACAGTGATGGTGTACATTTGAACCACAATCTTCAATGACGATATATGTAAATATGTTTATAATAAAATATATTATTTTTAATTTTGGTATGGACAATATTTATTTATTATAACCTCAAAAATAATTTTAAAAAACTCTAAAAATAATATGGCGGAACATTTGTATAACCGATTTATAAAAAAACGAGTATAACAGTTTTAGCTTAAAAACAATTTTGGAAAAATTTATTTATTTTTTCTTAACAAAAAATGTTAATTTTTTTTAGGACTGTTATAAGAACCAACTAAATTTATATGCATATGGCTGATAGAGTTTAAAGTCCAAATTAGTTTGGAGGTATTGTAAAAGCAGTAACGTAGCAACATTGTAATAAATAAAAGGAGTATAAAACAATTATAAATTTTTTACAATTTAAATTACGATTTGAGGCGATTAAAGTTCGAGTAGAATTTTTACACGGAAAAACAATTTATTGTGTTTAAAACAAAAATTAATTTTGTTTAAAAGTTTTGATTATTTCAATATTATTATATTGAATGTAAATAAACAAAGTTATTTGCGGAAATATGTGTCAGGGTTTTTCGATCTCACTCCTTAGAAGAATATTAGGTTTGTTTTTTTTTCGAATTTTATATAAATATTCCATACAAATTAAAGTAGATATAGACTTGCTAAGTAGTTATAAATATAGCTACTTAAAATTAAGAATGTATAAAAATGCTGCCTAGTCTTGGAAATTTTTCGCTTTTCTCTTTTAAATGTAAACAAAAATATTTGTCATAAAAATATTTAAAATTTTTGATAAAATATTAAAAACTACAAAAGCTTACAAATGAATTATGTGTTTGTAAGTTAAGGTAGAGCAGAGCAAATAATATAATTGCTCTATATCCCGTGCAGTCCATATACGAAAATAGCTTTCGTACAAAAGCGGCCCCAAATGTTCAAATTGTATTTGTTTACAAAAAATAAAGAAAAATCAGGTAATATAAATAATAAAATAAAAATCATAGATATAAAATTCGAAAAAAATAAACCTATTATATTAATTACAAAAAAAAAGAAAATATAATAAATTAATATTGAAAACAGGGGGGGGGGAGGGAGGGAAGTAATAATAATTTTTAGAATTTTTTTTTTTTAATTTTTAAGTAGTGATGTATATTTTCTGACCCATGTCAGTGACGACTTCCTAAAGATATGTAAACATTTATTCACCACATTACCCTGATGCTGATTTGTCCTTATGGCATTTTTACATTCGTTGTAAAATGTCATCAGATGTCTATAGGTACGATATTTTGTATGGGATCGGATAAACAAATCTGCAGACAATGTAACATGTCGCTAAGCAGTCACTTAGAAGTTCCAACATTTTTTCCAACTGGAAATCAGCAGAGACAATGACATGTCGCTAACCCGTCATAAGGACCTGTTATGAAATTTCCAACTGGGTTGTTTAACAGCAGATTTTCCATACAAAATTATTTTCTTAATTCGCAATTTGGATTTTTTATATATTTAAGATTTTCTATTAATAAAAATTTAAAAAATATCAGTTGAAAGTCGTAAAAATTGAAATTTAAAAAAAGAAAATATCAATTGAAATTGAGAAAATATAAAATTATATTTCCAAAAATTTTATTCAGAACCACCCATGTAAAAATCGAAATATATATGAACATGCATGATCATACATGGGCTTGTATATGATCATACATGATACCATGTAGGTCATATACGTCCATACATGATCTCATATATGACCATATATCTTCGGATCCGAAATTTGGGGGTATATGGTGATATATGTGCATATATTATCATACATGCTCATATATTATTCATGTACGCTCGTATATGATCATATACGTCCATATACCCTCAAATTTCAGATCCGAAGATATATGATCATATATGAGATCATGTATGGTCATATATTGAACAATGTATGGACGTATATGACCATGTATGCCCATGTATGATCATGTATGCTCATATATATTTCGATTTTTACATGGGCAATCAAAAATGTAAGTTTCAGTTAATGATTTCAGACAAAAGTTCTGAATTTCATATTATATTTTCTGAATAGTAAAAGGTGTTGCAAAATACAAAGGCGTTGGTACATTTGTACCACCATTATACGCATAAGGGTTAATGCCACTTTGTATTTATTCAAGCGTCAAGTTGGTTGGTTTAATGTTATAGTAGTAAATTTGTGAAAAACGCAAAATAAACGACAACAAAAAATATATTGTCTGGAAACATATCAGCGAACAACAACAACAAAAAAATATTGCACAAACAAATGAGAAAGTTTTTTAGTTAGTTGGAGAAAAACAAGCAATTGGTGAGGACCTCTAGATGTGGTGTCAAATAATTTAACTGTATATTTCTGTTTACAACAAATAATTGAAAACACTACCTGCAAAAAAAATTAAAGTTTGATACAAAAGTTTTATTTTTTATTACTTTATTTTTTTCTATTAATTTATCAACATTTTAGTGAAAAACAAAAAAACATTTATTATAATCATTATACACAAATGTCTGCTTATAATGAAGAAGAGTATGAAAAAACAATCGATTACTTGCAAAAATGGTTTGAAGAAAATAAAAATTTACCCAAAGTAATTGGTAAGATATATTTACGAACATACAATTAGTTGAATTTTTTTTATTGTTGTTGTCTTTAAAACATGTAAGTTGTTGGAATAACTTGTAGCGGTCCTGTGTTATAACCGCCAAAACATGTTTAGTGATGATAATTACCAATTTATGTTATCGGTAATAATCGATATTACACTTGTCATATGGAGGAGGTTGTACGTGTATTAGTTTAGTCTTTGACACAACAATTGAATACAGTAAACAGTTTAACTGTTTTCAACTGGAAGAAGATCTCTTTCGGTCCAATAAAATGATTTATGGATATTGATGAATCTTTTTCTTGAAAAAAATATATTAATGTCTGGCTTTAACTTAACCCTGCGCTATTTTTATCTCCTTCATTCCACTGTATAAGAGTTAAATTTGCTTGTATACCCAAGTAAAAATAGTTTCATATCAATAGCTTAAACGTAGAAAGTCCCAATTTCGATTTTGTATTTATTTCGGAGAGAAAAAAATTTAATAAAATCTAAAGAACTCTGTGCCTGGTTTCTGTATCTAATGTGAGAAGTTTTTTCATCGAAAAATACAACTCTGTCATATCAAAGACAGGATGAAACAGTTAATATCAAATTTAGATAATAGGCCATTTTTTTCTAATATAAAGATAAATTTGACATTCTGTGACTCACACTGTTCTGTACAAGGAAGCGTTGCATTTTTAATCCGAATATTTCTCTCATTAAATACAGAAACCGGGCACTGGATATCAAATTTATGAATAAAAACAATTTAAACTTTTTTTATATTCAATATTTTCTTCTCTGAAGAATCATCTAGTTAGGACGTTTCTAGATTAAGCCATCGATATGGTTATATATAAAATGTGGTTGAAATAGTATCTGTAAAAGGATACAAATTAATTTGAAAAACTAGTTTATCAGTTAAAATTATACGTAAGTCTGTATCTGAAATATGGCCAGCTATATTTTTATAAGTTTCCCAGCAAAACTTTGGTAATGGGTGTGATATTCTCATGCGTTACCTTGTAATAATAGCTCGTTACCTTTTTCATTATTTGCAAGCATAAAGTAATAAGTTACTCATTATTGCTTACGTAATTATCATTTATAAATGTAAAAAAATGAAATATTTTTGAAAATCCATTTTTAGATACATTACTTTATGTTTTTTTGTAAGTAGAAGGGTAATGTATGTTTGTTTTGACAACACTAGCGAAAAACGAAGCGCAACAATTGATTTTAGTTTAAAGCAATCAAAAACTATATGCGTCAATAGCTCAGTGGGTAGAGTTCTTGGCTGGCAACCAGAGTTCCCTGGTTCGATTCCCATCATGACCACATTATTTTTAATTACAAATATTTTAAATAAAATATTTGTAATAAATTTTTTTAATAAAAATTCCTCTTCTTTAAAAATTTATTTTTAGACACATTACTTTTTCCATTCTCGTAACCATATAAGTAACCCTTTACATTATCACCTCTAAAGTAATGGGTATATACATTACTTTGAGGCTCATCGCCTGTAAAATTCATCAATGAAGTAAGGTGTAAAGTAATCCATCGGCCCCTATGGCTATACATTACTTTACCCATTATTTGGTAATGTGTGATTTTGCTGGGCCAGAAATTTTTGAGAAAAAGGTCAAAACCTGTATTTCGAAAGGCCGATTAGACAGGTCTTTTTAGATTTTAGATTCGTATTTAGAAAGCTAAGATAACTAGTTAAATACAAATTATAATATAAAAGTGAAAGCCGTAAACCGTTTTATTGAACTTCTATAGAAAAATCTTTTTTTTTTTTTTGCACAGATTTCTAATCAACTTTTATTTTTAATACTTGACCCATTATTGATGCGCAGGTTTCTTTCCACATTTTAAAGTGTTTCACGGGTACTCAATATAAAAAAAAAATATTTTTCACAATAATAAGTTTTTACATGAAAAATTTGGTAAAAATTTATTTTCATTCAAAAAAATAATCTTATATTATTTTTCTGATGAAAACGTTTCATTTTGTGTATTTTTGATTTAGAATTTCTTATAAAAAAATTCTTCAATAATCTATGATATATTTTTGTTCTGTGCCTTGAAAAATGTTTCTAAATATATATCGCGAAAATGCCAAACAAAGCCGCTAGGACTCTCTGAGCAGTTATTAGTGAACGCGGGTTACCGCTGAAAGGCCAAACAAAGCCGCTGGACTCTCTGAGCAGTTATTAGTGAACGCGGGTTACCGCTGAAAGGCAGGGGCTTATAATTATTATTTTTTTTTTTTTTGTAATTTTTTTAATTATTCAAAACATACAAACCCCAACTTAAACATGCAACCCCAACTTAAACATACAAACCCCAACTTAAACATGCATATTTTAATTGAGCAATAAACTGTTATTATTTCTAATTGTTTTTTACATTTGCAATTTTATACTTGTGTTGAATATTTTATTGAAAATTAAAGTTAAAAATTTATTCTATCGAATGATAATTATATTTTCGTTTAGGAATTCCGTACTTACGAGTGGAGGAGATACACACACTTTTAGTGTTTTGATAATTTATCAATTATTTCAAAAATGCTTAATGTAAGATTCATTTGCCAACGTTTTTATATAATAAAAAAATGATTATAAACTTCAGTTTGTATTATTAAACATTTTTCACATACCATTTTTGTAAATACAAACAAAAAAAAGCTTTTTGTTATTTGCTTTTAACTTCCTTTTTTTTACTTTTTAAAGAGTTTTTATATGAACAATTAGAATTTGGAAACATTTCAAATGAAAAATTGCTGGAAATCGAATTTGAATTTAAGCAAATATTTTTAATTACTTAGAATTTTGGGTTACGTTTTTTTCTGCAGGCTTAGGTTTTTAAACAGTTTTTTAATTATATATAAGACCGGAATTCCCGGAGTCTCCAGATGGAAATGATACAAAAAGTACCTTATTTTATACTCGTACTTCAATGAACATATTTATTCAGTAGTTAACCCCAAGAGTCCATGAGTCACGTATATTAAATTTCAGGCTTCTAGACAAATGGGGAAAATCCCCCCTTTTTGCCCCTTCCCGTATGGATGCCGAAAAATCCGTCTTTCCAGTTGGAGAATGGGAGATATTTCCATTTTTTTTGCCCTTCTTGTAGGCTTTGTCAAAAATTCTTTTAGCAGATGTTTTTAACCGTAGAAGGAACCTTCATAGCGAATTTCAACTTTCTAGCTTTAGCGGTTTCGACTGAATGTTAAGAGGGAAGCTGTTCGCCCCATTTCTAACAGGTCCTGGCAAAAATTATACTCCATGGCACACATATTTCAAATTTTAGGTTTCTAGACAAAAGGGTGTTGGCAGATCATCAAGGGGAGAGTTTTCCACTTTTTTGCCCATTCCCCTGGGATTTTCTTAAGATCTTCTCTTAACTGATCTCCACAGTGGGGGAAGAACCTTTATACCATGTTTCAACTTCATAGCTTAAGCGGTTTTTGCAGGCCATCAAGGGGAGAGTTTCCCCTTATATGTCCATTCCCGTGGGATTTTCCTAAAAACCTTTCTTTACTGAACTCCACAACGGAGAAGGAACCTTTACACCAAATTTCAACTTCTTAGCTCCAGCGGTTTGGGTTGACCCTTAAGGGAGAGATTTTTCGCCCTTGTAACCCCTATTTTTCATATGTCCCTCGCGGAAATTCTAAATTAATTTCTTTTCAACATTGTTGCGAGTGAGAATGAGACAACGTGCAATGAATCTTAGAGTTTATTCATTAAAAAAGACCTTTGCAGTGTAACAAATTTATTTTGAGATTTTCAATAAACATATTCAACTGTTATAGCAGAATTTTTCAAAAGACACATTTACTCGAGATGTAAAAACTGCTTCAGATAGAACAAATGTACCTGATTTACAATATAATACCTGTTTAGAGGCTCCTCTCTCTCTCTCTCTCTCTTTCCATGCAGTCTAAAAGTGTGTTTTAAGATCTTAAAAAAGTTTCACAAATTTATTCAGATATTTACAAATATGCAGACTTAACAAAATTTTGTAAATCTATTTTGTAGACCGTCTTCTGTTAACACGTTTCTATTTGTGCATGTATAAAGATGTCGAGGAAACTAAGAAATTAATTGAAGTAAATTATGCTATACGCAATAAAAGTCCACATATCTTTCTAAATCGAGATCCCTCAGATGAGGATAGTCGGAAAACATTTGAATATGCGTAAGTATTTTATACAGCAAACAGACATGATCATAACAATAATTAATTTGAATTTATATAAAGTGATATGGTGCCAATACCAGGATTAACACCCGAAAAATATCGCATTACATGTTTTAGATTATGTGATCAAGATCCCACAAAGGTATATTTTTTTGTCTATTTCATCAATAATTTAAGGCCTTATATACAATATAATATATTTACTCTTTCAATTAGATGCATCATACTGAGGATACCAAGGCTTTTATAATGATTACCGATTGCCGTTTTTCAATGCCAGACTTAAAGGATGGCAACACTTCAATGCTTTCAGAGGGCGAAGTACAAATATTCGATATGACTGGCTATAGCATGAGACATGCTACACGCTTATCAATTTCCACTTTGCGAACATATTTGAAATATTTACAACAAGCATTTCCGGTACGAATTAAATCCATTCATATGATCAATTGTCCCTCATATTTAGATAAATTGATTAGTGTAGTTAAACCGTTTATTAGCAAAGAAGTATTTAGTATGGTAAGACAACCCGCCAAACATTTATATTTTTAAGAAATAATGTTCATTTTTTGTTCAATTAAAGATGCATTTCCATACAACTGGTATAGAATCTCTATATGATCATGTTCCCAAGGAATTATTACCCATAGAATATGGTGGCAATGCTGGTCCTCTAACCGATTTAAAAGACAAATTTATGGAGGTAGTGCTCAGTAAAAGGTATTACCTCGTTTTGTTTGAAACAATTTCTGTATATAAAATATGTTTAATTGTTTTATAATTACAGAGATTATCTTATGGATCCAAATCATTGGAAAATTGACAGTTCATAGTCGTTATGAAATTAAATATTTGAATTTTGAATTTACTATTTTAGTGTTTATAATCATTCTTCCATTGATTGTTATTATTATTAATTAAAGTTGTTTTACATTTGTTTTTGAATACTATTTACATATCATATATATGTATTGTATGTATTAAAATATTTCAAAATAAATCTGTGAACTTTTGACAAAATCGCACTCAGCAAAGTTCATCTGAAGAATCTACTGAAAGTTACAGTTAAGAAGGCAACAAAGATATTTGGCTTTAAAATTACTAAAAATTAAGTTAACAAAGGTAACAAAGGTAATTGTGAAAGGTATAGGGTGGTTAAATTTTAAGGGCCGATGTTGAAGGTGAACCACACCTAAACGTCAAGTTTTTGTCTGCATTTCATTTGACATTTCTCAATTTCAGACTAACTAAATTTGAACCATGAAAATATACACAATCAGGCAACGCGTTAAAGTTATTCAGGCTTATTATGAAAATGGGCGTTTAAATCAAAATACACTTCGTGATCTTTTTGGTTAGCATAATCGACCAAATGTGTCCACAATCGGGAGAATTGTGGGCAAATTTCAGCAAACCGGGTGTGTGAAAACACCTGTGCATGCTCGCCCAGTTCGTTCTGCGAAAAAGATTATTGTTGTTCGCGATAGTGTGTCATGAAGTCGGCCAAGCATTTACCGTGAATGGTGTTCGCTATCGCGAGATAATAGCGAACTTATTGTGGCCAGGAATTGAGGATATGACCCTGGACGATATGTGGTTTCAACAGGACGGTGTCACTTGCCACACAGCTAGCGAAATAATGGCTCTTTTTCCCGACAAATTCAATGGCCGTGTTATCTCACGTGGTGGCGATGTCAATTGGCCTCCAAGATCATGTGATTTGACACACATTGGACTTCTTTCTTTGGGGTTATTTGAAAGAAAATGTGTACGTCGATAAGCCAGCAACAGTTTTAGAGCTAAAGGATGAGATAATTCGGCATAGAACCTCAATTATGCCTCAGCATCATCGAAAATTTGGAACATCGGATGGAGGTGTGCCGCCGAGGCCGCGGCGGCTATTTGACCGATATTTTGTTCCATACGCAATTGAATCATACCATATTATCATAAATAATTTGTGTTTTATTCATATTAATTATCATAAATAATTTGTGTTTTATTCAAAATCAACATCGGCCCTTAAAATTTAACCACACTTTAGTTACTTTGAGAAAAGAGAAAATAAAGTAATAGTTTGATGTTGAAAGTTTACAAATTTTTACTGGACAAATATTTACCAGCTGTTGGATTAACAAACAAACTTGTAAATTATTGCAAATTTTACGTTCGTGTAGTTTGGAATTTTTTTTTTTTTTAAGAAAAGTAAACGAATGGAGCTAATGTTGGAAACATTCACTGACAAATTAAAATAAATAAATGAAATAAAAACAACGGTTTTTGCAGTTAGTTTTTTTTTTTTCTTTTAAGCATAGTAAATTGTTGTTCTCATGAAAAAATTCAATCTAATTTTAATGGCCTCAAAACATTATTTAAATTGTAAAAATTAATAATTTTTTTATTTTGTAGGAACGACATAATCGCAATAAACCATTTAATAATCATACAATATATAAATATATTCCATATTTATTTAAAAAAAAAATATTTTTTTTATTGCGCTACTTCGTCTACCCCTGCACAGTTTTTGTATATCACAGTTATTTTAACAAAAACAACACATACAATTCCTCTGGAAAAATTATTTCCTTTCCTTTATAAAAACAAGGGGTAAATGCACGTAAAAAAACCGTTACCAAGTAATTTGGAGCATTTAAAATAATAAACCTTGTTTCGCAAACATTATGCTAAAACTAGTAATAATTTATCAGGATTTTAGTTTTTATATGTTCCCTATTGCTTGTTAACGATTTTTTGTATGTTAATTAAATTTAATTAAAAATACTTGGCATCCCTGCGGATATAACAGTAAACAGGCAGCAGTAATCTCTTGACAAAATACAACTCTGCACTAGTTTTAAAGAACACAAATGTCACAACAAACCCCAAAATAAAAATCAATACGAAAGGAAATTGTCAAATAATTTGACAATTCAGTTATTGGAGGAAAAAGCTGTGAAAAAACAGCAACAAAATCCAAGGAAATTTGGGGCCAGTGGAGTGGTTAAAATTAAAAAACTATCAGCAAAATGGCTTCATTAATGAACACCTACAAATTAGTGCAACGATTAAGTGCCACCAATCCAGCTTTCTTGCGTCAAGCAGCCAGAGGCAGTAAGTATAATTAAACGACATTAACAAAGTTTACGTAACTAAAATGTAATTTTTCCGTTGTTGGTGAATATTAATAAAATTGATTATATATATTTTTAGTGGCCGGCTGGAACAAGGATTATAAACCTGGTCCATTTCCCAAAACTGAAGAAGAACGTTTAGCAGCTGCCAAAAAATATAACCTACTGCCCGAAGAATATAAACCTCATCCCGACAACGGTTTAGGCTATGGTGACTATCCATATATGGAGGATGGCTTAGGAGTTGAAGCTAAAGATCCTCATTATCCATATGATATTCCTGCATTGAAACGTAATTTCAATGAACCTGTAAGTTTGTTTTTTTTTTTTTGTCCATTAAAAAATTCAGTCTGAAATTTTCCTTTTAGATTAGTGCCAATGCGGAAATATACAGCGAGGATCGTTATTCTCAGCCAGCTCCTACCCGTTATTCCAAAAGCACCTATTGGTTGACTTTTTTAGGTGTTATGGCTGGATGTACTGCCCTGTACTATTTTTTGGAGGACTATAAAATGTATCGTCCTGTTGCTGTTAAGCAAATGCCTGGTGATGGTAGAAAACATTATACCTTTGAAATGGCCGATTAAAAGCATTTTTGATATAGTTTATTGTAGTTGAAGAAATTTAAAAAGTGTATGTAGATAACATTTGAAATGTCCACAGAATTCTAAAAAGATCCTTGTGTAACTACATAATAGTAATAAATCATACAAAATTGTAAAAAGTTGTTCTGTTCTCGAATTGAATAAGAAATATTTATGGAAGCAAATATTTATGCATTATTCAAAAAATTACTTAAATTGATTCCACTGGTTAAGCACAGCATTTTGTTCGTTATTTCAAGAAAAAACTGTCAACCATCATATAAAAAATCAGCTTTCCCTTCTGTGGAATTGTTGCGAAAGCCATTTGAAAATGTATCGATAAAGTGACATTTAGATATGTTATGATTATAGATTTCTAATGATAGTAAAAAAAAAGTAGTATGTTTGAGTTGTATTTTTAAACCATATATGGCCCTCTGGGCTCGGTTTTTGTGTAACATTGATTAAATAAATAAAAATAAAAATCGTAAATTTTAAAGTTTTGGTACTTCGAACATAGCGTGAAATTGTGTGTGTATTTTCTGCACATTCTGGATTTTACGTTTATGTGAAAGTCAAAATTTCATAATTTTTTTCTCAATTTCTTTTAGTTTCGTTAAAAATTTTAGTCAAGTATAATTGAAGCGAAGCCGCGAATAACGTTTTAAGCGACAATTTTTACAAAACCCGTTTTTCCAGTTTACCGTTCTAACCTTTTATGACTTAAAAATTAAATTAGCAAAATTATGCAGGATTTCGTTATCAAAATGCAACCTAAAGAAGTCACCTACAATTTCTAAAACGTTTTTTTCGATTTTTCAACAATTTTAATGCAGTAAAGTTGAAATCGAATCAAATAAAACTTTGGAATACCCTGAAATAAGTACATTAAATTTCGATTTCATGCCGATATATTTTAGAAAATACGGAAGAAGAAAAAATATAGAGAAATTATTTGTACATGATCACTATATAGAAATGTTGAAAAAACGAAGTTTTTTTGCTGTTTTGTAATCCACAAAAAATTTTGTGGAATATTCCGTGTACAAAAAGTTTGGCGAAAGTAAAACGAATGCACTTTTTCCAAAGGAATATTTATAAAACTACAAAAAACACATTTATGAAAGAAAATTTTAAAAGGTTTTCTTTTCATTTTTACATAAATATTAAAATTCGGGAAACATTTAATACATAAATAAATAATTTTAAGAATTTTCTTTATGAACGTTTGTGTTACAAATCCATTCATTGTACAAAAGGTTTTTTGCAATCAGGGAAATTTGCTCAAATTTTTACAGAAAGGGGAAGAATTAACTTTGAAATCATAGAAATTTGCTCTTGTTTTCTCTCAATGTATAGCCGCCCGTTACCGGACCCTTGTAATCTGCACAATATTTTGTTGGATCACTGATCATGATGGTATCTCTATAACTAATTTTTCCTCTATGATGATGGACACCTAAAAATCACTTTCTAAAAATACCACATTTATGTATAGTTTCTTTGGACCAACATTTATTTCATAAACTAAGCAAAGCTGAATTTTTAAGTTAAATTTTATTAAAGATGTTTAAATTGATTTTTTTTTCGTAAACTAAAACACCGAAGTTTGGGGATTTTAAGATATTTAAAATTCCCCTACATAATAAAGGTGCAAATTTGCCGGGTAACTCTGTTGTTCTTTAAATCTATTCCAAATCTAACCCAAAAGTTAAAAATTATGAAAACATACCTCCTCCATTTCCTTGTCCGCACAGCTTTTGTTAATATTTTCAACAAATCAATTGATAACACTACACACATATTTTTTCATTTGCAAAAATTTGCCACATTTTTTCTTATTTCTTTACATTTTATGAAGCTTCACATTTACAACACACCATCTTCTTTTTCTATAAAAAGCAAACAAAACGAATGACCGAACAAAAGAAAAACACCGACCGGCTAGCAGACTCTACGTTAAATTTAATTTAAATTTTTTTGAATTTTTTTATTTGCAAAAATTTGCCATGATATTTTTTCTTATTTTTTTACATTTAATGAAGCTTCACATTTACAACACACCATCTTCTTTTTCTAAGAAGCAAACAAAACGAATGATCGAACAAAAGAAAAACACCGACCGGCTAGCAGACGCTACGTTAAATTGAATTTAAAACAGTTTTTTCATAAAACTAATGCAAAAAATTTACTAATTTTTATAAAAAAAACTGTTAAGATACACTTGAACTACATTTTTATGCAAAAATATTATAATTTTTGGTATTTTTTTAGTGCACAATAAAATTAAATAGAATAACACTTTTACCGAGCATCCACAGACTTTAAGAATTAAGCGCAAACTAAAAACTGCAACGAAAGAGATGGACAAGTAATAAATGAGTATTAGGTGTTGTTGTTATTAAAGCTATAACAAGTTGTTGCTATTAATCTGCATAGGGTTGCGTTTACATTACGCATGAAATCTTGTTTAAATTAGATGATCGAAATAAATATTAAACAAGAATTCATGCGTAATGTAAACTTAACCTAAGATTTATAACATATGTTGGATAATTTTTGAATAATGATATTATTGTGTTTCCTAAATTGTTTGTCAATATTTTTCTATTTTCGCATTAAATATGCTGAATAATATAGAACGCTCACGAATATAGGAATCCAAAAAGTAGTCGATGTTTAGTTAATTTCAGTTTTATGTAAAACATTTGCCACTAATTTCCAGTTTTTATTGTTTCTTTTTTTACTTGTCAACACTAAACCGCTTTTTGGAAAAAATCAAAAACGGTGTTTTAATGTTCCCATACACTGCGCAATATTTTTGTGCAACTATTGATATTGTTTGACAAATCACCAGGGCAGATGTATGTCATATTGGAAGGCTGAAAATGCGGCAAAAAGGTAAAATTTGGTTTTGTTATTATTGTGACTTTATATTTACTAAAATTTTCATATAATTGCGTTACAAATTTATTTATTTATTCAAATTCATTTAATTAACCGAGTCCTTAGGGCCATAAATGGTTATAGAAGTAAATAACTTACATAGAGGTATATAACTTAGGTACTGAAAGAAATGTAAAGAAATGTAAACATGATACGAAGAAAATATACTTCAAAAAAAAATACAAATTAGTGAAATTAATAAATTTTAAGCTATAAAGCTAGAGGGGAAAAAATGATCTCGCCAAAGGCCCATTGATGTTTTTTCTAATTCTTTAGAGTTTTTAAAAGTTAAACATCGTAATTTTGCAATTGATTGGAGATATTTTTTATAGCAGGAGAAAGTCCTCTTATGTGTTTCCTTTTTTTTTCAAAAAATAACCACTGATTCAAAATAATGAAAAAAAAACTTTTATATACAGTTTTTGTGTAAATGCGTATGGTTTTAAATAAATTTTACTGGTGGCAACTTCCGAGCCCTGGCTATCATTGTCCCAGCAAATAGTGCTGCAATATAAGCAATAAAAACAGCATTATTGTGGCAAACGCATGACTACTTTTCTGATAGTTTCATCGATGAATTTAACATTGTCTTGTTATAGGATGAAAGTTTTAAAAATATATTAACCTAGCACTACTTATAACTTACTCTAAAGGAAGCAATGAAAATGCAATGTTTAGATATTCTTTTGCATGAGTTAAAAATACTCAACTATTTTGCTAGAACTTCAAGTTGCGATGAGTTCAGTTATTATATATTTTAAAACTGCATTAATTGGAATCCGAATTAAATAAGACCTTACAAGGGAACTCTCCCAAGTGAGAACTTAAATTTAGATATAGATTTAATATGGGATACAGGAGACAAAGTAAACGGACCCATATTTTTAACTTTTAGCCCAATCTTACAACTATCGGGTGGAAATGTTGTAACCTCAGATTTTTCGCTTCTTCAGTTAAAATCCCTTTAAATTTATATATTTTTTATTTATTATATATTTTTATATTTAAAATTAATTTGCTTTTTATATTTATATATATATTTTTTTAATTATACTTTGTCAATATATTTAATTATTGTAATAAACTAATACTAAATTCATATTTAAATATTCATTGATCGATACCATTTCTTGTTGAGTTATTTTTACATAATATGTAAGAATAAATTCTTAATAAAAATTGTTTTTAAAACATTTCTATATTTTTTTATTATTATTTTAGAGAAAATTAAACTATTTTCATTGTTAAATTTTCCAATGACGCAATTTTTGTTGTTATTCATGTTTAGTATAAAAAATAAAATGTTTTTATTATTATAAATTTTTTATAAGACATGTAAATTACAAGATTTTGTTTTTTTTTTTTGAACGCTAAATTATAAAATTTATTTCATTAAAAAAATATATTAAATTTTAAACGACAACTAAGAAAAATATAAATAAATAAAAATACAAAATTATTATAATTTTCTGAAAAATTGCTTCATTTATATTGTTTTTATTAAAAAAAAAAACGCAACTTAAAATAAAAGTTTGAAGAAAAAACTCTAATATATGTTACTAAGATGAGGGGGGGGGGGGGGGGGGGGTATAAGTTTTGGTTTACTAATATTAACAATTAAAAACAAAATTAAGAAATTTATTAGAATTTTTAAATTAAATTATAAATACATAAAATAATAATAAAAATATAGGCAAAAATTCTTACAATGCAATTATTCTTTAACTTATAAAACTAATGATTATTAAACAAATTGTTACGATTATATAAATATGTATAGTGAAAATTATTTCTTGTATGCAAGTTTTCATGTAGTTCATAGTATGATTTTTAGATTTTTATTTTTTTCAATATTTTTAGGAGCTTGATTTTGTTAATATTTTTATTACATTTGCTTTTAACTTTATAAAATAAAGGATCAAATTTCATATAAAACTCTACTCATATGAAGCAACAATTATTTTTAGGGAAAGCATAGACAATAATAAACAAAGTTTTATTTTGCTAAATAAAGTTTTTGGTTTTTGAATTTAAAAAATTTTTATATATCGATTTTCAATCGCAAAAAAAAGTAATAACTAAATCTATACACAAAAAATTAGTAGTGATGATTACATTTTTAAATAACCCGTTTAATTTACGATTACATTATTTTAAAGTCTGGTTTTTAAGATGTATGTGAATCAGAGAACTGCTGATTGCAAAACGTTCATACGCAATCAACACAAGAATAAATATGTATTTGCGTTCAAACGCTGAATATACTCCAACACACATATTTGTTGATGATTTTAAATCAATAAAACAACGTGCAAATTGTTTTGTCACTGATTTATAATCATCGTTAAACCATTGTTAAACCATTGATTTTATTCTGTTCATTCGAGCCAACAATAATTATTTTGATGTAGAATAAATCAGAAAAAACAACAAACAACGAGTATGAGTGTAATCATAATTAAAACAAAATAGTTTCTTATCTATAAAAAAGGGGTGGTTTTGTAGAAACACATTTCATAAATGTTATATGTATATTAGGGTGGGTCTAAAATACGTTTATTTAGAATTTTTATTAGGAATACCAAAAATATTGTTCTTTGTGATTTTTTTTTTTTATTTTGGTCGACATCTCAGGCTCGTCCAATCCGGTTAGAGTTAAAAATTGCCTATTTTTCCAATCAAAATAGATGAAAAAAAAAATTAGACAATATTTAAATTTTTCCGGATTAGGCAAGCCTGAGAGATATCGACTTAAATTTTTTTTCCAAAAAAATATTTATATTTCACAAAGAAGAATATTTTTATTACTAATAAAAATTCTAAAAAAGCAGATTTAAGTCCCACCCTAATGTAAACAATATCATTTATGAAATGTGTTTCATAATTATGAATACAACGCTGACTTTTTGTTGAGTGATTAAATTTGCAGTAAACATAATCGACATATGATTCAAACTGATCCGAATTACGCGTTCGTTGATGCTGATTTTATTCTACAGTGAGTTTTGTTGAATTATTAAATGTGAACAAGAATTTTTGTGTATGATTAAATCAAGCAAAAAGTTGATTTTGCAGTTCTCTGATGTGAATTATCATTAAACTAAGTTTAAGGCAGTATGTAACTGGAATACACTTTCTTTTAAGTTGTTTCACAAAATTTTTGTTAATAAACAATTCGTTTTCAGTTTAACTAAACCAAGTTTAACTGACATTCCAAAAATACGGTTTGATTGTTATTGCTTGTGATTTTAGGTGTGTTCCCTTACATAGCCGCGGGAACTAAAAATAGTCCAAACAATCACAATTTACACAAAATTTTGAGTACAGTAACTCTTTTGGACTGTTTTATTTAAACCAATCCAAATCCATACTGTTTGAATTGATTTTAAACGTGATTGGATTCTGTAAAGGGTTTTATAAATATTTTTCAATATTTATTATAAAAACGTACAATACACAAATAGCTCTGTCAAAATTGTTTATTTTAACGAAAACTATTTTTTCACAATAATGTTCATAGGAACCAAATTATAGGTTCGCCATAAAGTCGTAAGTTTAAGGTTTATTACATTCCAAATTAATCCCTTTTGCAATTCAATTGTTTTCTTCATTGTTGAGTAGCATTATAATTTGAATTTCCATTGTTTTATTTTAAACACTATATTTGAATATAATTTTGTAGTTGTTGTATAATGGTTTTTCTTTGAGTGTATGTTATGCTTACTACAATTAAATAATAATTTTTTTTTATTTTTGTTTATTTTATAAAGATTTCTTACAATTATTAAGATGTAAAAAAACAATGGTTAAAAAAAAAATAAATTTAATGATTCTAAAAAAAAAAACACATTCACAGTTGTTTTGTAATAAATTTAAATCATACGCTTAATTTAATAACAATAAAAAATGTAGCATAATTTTATTAAAAAAAATTAATTTAAATTATTTATTTTTTGTAATACAAATACTATGTTTATTTTTTTAATTTTTGATTTTTTTTTCTTCATATTAAAAGATTTGTTTTATTTAAATACGTTTAAATTTAGAAAAATTGTTTTTATTGCGTATGTTTTTTGTTTAAGGTTTGTGTAATATTTTTGTTTTTTTTTTTTTTTTGTTTTTCGCTAATAAATGTTAAGGTACCATTGCTTAAGAATTAATATAATTTTTCATCAATTTTTAAACATATTATTATAATTTTTTTTTATATTTCACAGTCTCTTCTGTTAAGTTTATTATTTAAGTGTAATATTTATTAATAGTTTGTTTAAAACTTATTTATGCATACTCATGGTATACTTATTTATTGTTTTTGCATTTTTGTATTACTTTTTTTTACAATTTATTTACTCATAATAATTTATTATTAATTATAATATTCACATTTATCACGTTTATTTTACATTATGTTTAAATATGATTTTCAGTTGGTTAGATCTTTGTTGTTTAAGTATATTTTCCCTTAATCGAAAATTGTTTTTATTTTTAAGTAAAAAATATTTGTTTTTTTATTATTATTTATTTAATAACGAAAATATATCTATAACAGACAGACTTTAAGCCATTGGACTGTTGTGTTTTATTTGTATTATTTATTTTTTTTTTTTTAGAAAAAAGCTGCTTTTTTAATTGTATCATTTTGTATTTAAGTCTGACCTGTTGTTGGTTAGTTAATTTTGTTTACTTAGCTTATGAGGTCAATGGAGACATACCAATTTGACGGGGGTCTGTTGGTGGCACCGTACCTAATTCTAAGTTTTTAATTAATAACTGTAACCAGTGTTTAGTGGATTTATCGTCTTGTAAACAAACTGAAAACGTAGCATCACGCAATTGATCGGGAAGACATTGTCTTAAAGCTTCTCGTGCTCTATATTCATAAAACATGTTATTAATAATTGTTCGAAAAAAAGGAATAGTTTAAATGATTTGTTAACTTACCTGGGATTGTCTGATAATCTCAAATAGCAACGAACAACATGTTTAAGCAAACGTGCAGATGGCTCCTTTGCTAATTGTATCACCATTTTACCCTAAAAGATAAGAATAGTAGAATTATATAAACATAACATTTCTGGCAGACATGTTTTTTTTACAAAAGTACCAAATGACTTTAAATCAGTGTAAAAATCTGAAATCTATGACAATAAAGTTCCCAAAATATAAGAATTTCTTTAGGAAAAGTTTTAAGAATCTGAAAATTGTGTTTTAAGTACAAGTCTAAAGAGTCTGTGAATTTTTTTCCAAGTAATGTAGAATTTTTCTATAAGAATCTAAAACATTTTAACGAAATTGAAACAGTACTCAAAATATGAAATTTTGTCTTTAAAAAATAACACCTTAGAATCTAAATATTTCTCTATAAAAAATCTGAAAAATATTTTTATAATATAAACAGCTCTACAAACTCAGAATTGAACCTAATAGGCTTTTTACACTGAACAACATCTTTGTGAAACGCGTGGAAGATGATGAAAATGTGAAACAAGTGTTTACATTGGCAACATCTTTCATCTGTCAAAAAAATAAAAGAAAAGGATGCATATTTTTTGTTAAAAAGAAAAAATGGATTTAGAGAAAGCATTAATCATTGGAGTAGTTGTTGCTTTGCAAGAACAAATCCGAATTTTAATGCAGTATATTGAAATATTTAAGGCCATTCTGGAAGATGATGATGAAGAAGAATTTTTGGTAGACATAAGTAAGAAATTCTTACATGTGCCGCTCATTTTCCTTTGTTGAATAATTTTTTTTTTTTTTTGGTTATTTTCTGCAATGTCAGTTTGCTAGTGATGGCACAAAGAAAATCGATTTTTTTTTTGTCATTTTTTTTTTTTGTGATGACATTTAAAATAACGAAAAAAGTAAGATGGAACAAAATGAGAAAGAATCATCTTTTGCAGATGTAGAATTTTTGGCCTGGTTAATTCTTATGGGAAGATGTTAACATCTTTGCAAATTGATGAAAGATGTAGCTCAGTGGAAAGAATTTTTTATATAAATGTCAAAAATTTTTAACTTACTGTAAAAATTAGAAAACCAAAAGAAAAATGTCGCAGTTAAAAAAATTAAAACAGTAACAAAAACAAATTAAAAAAAACTGAAATTTTTATAGCCTTCAATATTAAAGAGTTTTTCGCTGAAAGTAATTAAGCTAGAAGCGAAAAATTATGCAATAAAGTAAAATCCTTATAAGGAAAAGTAAGGAAAAGAAATAATTCCCATAAGCATACACCGGTCTCTCCTCATACATCGCTCTCAATGCGCTTTTACCTAGAATTTATTTAAGGCCCAGCAACCTGTTAGAATATAGATTTTTTATAATAATTTCTTAGCATCCCGATGAAGATCAAAGGCTCTTTTATGATTGTGAATGAAATTTTTTTTTCACTAAACTTTAGGAAGAATTTAGTCTTTTTCTATAAGAAAATGTTCCCTAAATCTAAAGGGTTGTAATACAGGAGAAGACGACTTAAATTAATATAATATTCCTTATTTTCGTAAGGCTTTTAATTTTATATCAGGATCGAAACTGAGTAAATAGATTTTCTAACTTTTCCGCGATAAAAATCGGTATTTAAATTGTCAGTTTTCTATTAAAATTTAGTTGTTTGCCTTTAAAATTGTGAGAATATCACCTCTAGTAGTTTAACTTTAACAGTAAATTGAAATCCTAACTACATGTTATGGTCATTAAAAAACGAATATTTGTCCACAATATTTAAAAATTTAATATAAGAAAAGATTCCAAAATCTTAACTATTCGATAGGATATACACTTTTTATATGAAACAAGCAAAAAAAGGGCTAAATTGGTCTGTGCCGAATCTTTGAATACCCTCCACCAATAACCTAAAAATATGTTCTCTACTGTTTTTGATACAAATAATATAAAAAAACTTTGGAAGTAAAATTATATAGGTGAAAAAATTTTTTGAGATGAAAAACTTTTTTAGAACTAGGCGTGGGCCAGGGTATTGTTTTAATGTAATTCTGCGCCACCTATTCAAAAGTAGCGGCACTAAAGCAATTATGCATTTTGCTCTTTCTTTATATATAAATTTTTTTGGTTACAAAGACAAAAAATACATTTTATGGAATGAAACGAAAAACCAACAAAGCTTAACAGAAAAAAATATATACAGAAAAATTGTACCAATTTGTATGGAAAATTTAGAGGTACCTTTACATTTTCACTCATAACTTTTGAACCGCTGGACCGATTTTGCTCATTTTCAATACCAAACTGCTCGGGAGGATGTTCAATAATCTGGGTAAAAATAGGCACCCCGCTTGCGTCTTTGCGTCGTGATCGCCATTTCAACAGACAGACAGACAGACAGACGGACATCGCTAGTTCGACTTAAAATTGCATAAGGATCACGAATATATATACATTATGGGGTCTTTAACTTATATTTCAACATGTTACAAACGGAATGACAAACTGATGTATACCCTGACCATATATGGTGGAGGGTATAAAAAAGAAATCATTATCTGTATATTTACAAAAAGGCCTTCCAGTGTAAGTAAGAACATGATACTTTTTTTAAATATACATATTTCTCTACTTACCAAAATAATAGCAACATGTGAAAATCGTTCATAAGTCTGACACACATATGATAAACCGCTTTCATCGAGTAAAATTTTTTGTAAAATAAATGTGGCAACAGTTTTACTTAGCTCTGAGCCAAATTCCATAATGCGTAGGCATAGGGGAATGATTTCAGAAGTTAAAAGGAAAGTTATCACCTCTTGTTCATCAGTCTAGAAGAAGTTAACAATATTTAGAAATTAAAAAAATATATTATTTATTTTTTTCTTTAATTTAATATAAACCAACCTTAACGAGCGCACCAATAACACCCAAACTCGTTAATCTTAAATATTCAAATGGTCGCGTTTTTGAAGTTGTCTGCAAAAACGGATATAGGAACAGGGGAATTTGTGCTTGCAGGAATACCGTACGGGTATCGGGATGCGAAGCAACGCACTGTAATAACGCTAAGGCATTGCAAACACGATTTGATTGATGAGCTGTTAATGTGGCAGGATTAATTGAAGGATATATATTTATGATTTCTTGTAGGAGGGCAGCTATTGTACCAAAACTATGCCATAGCATAGGTGCTAAATCTGTTACAGTTTCGCGTTTTTTGCTCAACTCCAACAAAGCAGCTTCACGCGTCTCTGGATGTGCTAATTCGTTTATCCATTGGAATACCTAAAATCAAAAGATAATGAAAACAACTTGGTAAACAAATGTATTTATATTTTATATTAGTATTAGCATATTTCCTTAAGTTATTCTTGCAGCTAATTATTAATTACAAATTGATTAATAATAAAACAAACAATGATTTATTTATATTTATTTTTGCTACAACAACGCATTTAGTTTTGTGATTCACACGTTATATGTATTATTAAAAAACCTAATGAAATTGTTTATAATCTGCTTAAAATAAAACATTATTCCTATTTCATTTGCTGATAAAATAAAATTATGCACATTTTATTTTGACAGCGGCATTAAAAACCACACACCGAGATATAAAAAAAATTATAAAAATGATTACACAAAAAAAACAAAATACTTTTGTATTAAAATATAAAAGAAATGCGCAATTTTTAGACACACGTTGCCATTATTAAAATTTCTTTATTTTGGAAAAAGAATTTTCATTTTCATACAAAATAAAAAGTTTAAGCAGAATATGCTATTAAAAAAAATGTCTTACAATTGTTGATTAAGTGAATGTACTATTTTAATTCATTAAAAAAACTCCCGTTAATTTATAATAAAAAAAAAATTGTCCTACGAATAGTGTTATCCTGACCAAACACTATTAAATTAGCGTTTCAGTAAAACCAAATTATTGATGGTATCAATTATAGATGTAACTAATAATTGGCATTGGTAAAAGAATTTTAGACCAATAAAATATTTGAATTTAAAATTAGCAATAAATATGTATAAATGTTTGTATCCGAATTTCTGAATCCTAATCCTGGAAAAGGCAAAATTTTAAAAAGTTTTATTTTTATTCAAATAATATATATAATAAATCTTTAAGCAAAAAATACGATAAACAAGTAAAAATAAAAAAAGCTTAAATTCGACTGTGCCGAATCTTTGAATACCCTCCTACAATATGCCAAAAAAAATGTTCTCTGAAGTAAAATTATGGAGGTCAAAAAAATTTTTAAGGTGAAAAACTTTTTTTTGGTAAAAAAAAATTAGAGGTGAAAAAAAATTTTTTGTGGTGAAAAAAAAATTTGTGGTGAAAAAAATATTTTTTGAGGTGAAAAATATTTGAGTTGAATACAAAATATTATTCATTTATAAGCGACTGATGAAAAAATATGATAAAATATATTATGTACCAGTCGCTACTATGAAATTGTACTAAAATACACCAATTTGTATGGAAAACCGCAGGACGGATTTTGCTCATTTTTAATACCAAACTGCTCGGGACAATGTCCAATAAACTGAGTAGAAATAGGCACCACCGCTTGCGTTTTCGCGTCGTGATCACCATTTCAACAGACATACAGACGGACATCGCTAAATTAACTTAAAATTGCATAAGGATCACGAATATATATACTTTATGGGTTCTTAGACCTATATTTCGACATGTTACAAACGGAATGACAAATTGATATATACCCTCACCATATATGGTGGAGGGTATAAAAAATTAAAAATAGTTGTGGTGCAATAAGTGTAAATAAATGAATCTGAATGTTCTGTTTTAATACCGGAAAAATCGAATAAAAAATTGTTTCTTCAAATAAATTTTTCCGGAACCGAATAATAATAATAATGTGAAATAAAATATTTCATTAGATAACTGTGTATTTTCACAACTAAAATAAATTTATTTTAAAATAAAAATAATTATCAAACCCCCAGAGTTCGATTGGCAAACAATTCGGTGGCCACAACTGATACTGTTTTTTGGGTTTACAAATAATAAATAATTTTACTTTCTTGATAATTCTTTTAGTTTTCTTCGATCTTCTTGATTTATGTAATATTTTAATATATAATTTTCATTTATTTATTATAAAAAACAATTTCCACTGAAGAAGTTACCCAATGTGATGACGAAATATTGGGATAAATAAACATTTATAATTAATTTATTAATTTTTTGATCTTTAGCTTAATGAAAAATATTACACATAATTTTACTTTCCCTGTTTAGTTAACATAGTTACTAAATTAATTGCTAAATAAAAACTAAAAGCGACATTTGATGACAGACATCATGGCATGTCAACGATATTAGTGATATTGTATTAACATGACACATCAATTGGCTACCCAAAAATTCATTCTTGAAAATGTCTATTAGCGCGCGCTATGTGTGTAGTTACACCGTGCTATTGGAACCACATGTCCTACAGTCCCCATACGCCAAATTGCGTCAGTAAAAACTAGATTCGTTAACAGTCACAATAACCGCTGGGTTCGCTTACCAGTCAAAGTAACCTATAGGTTCGCTTACCAGTCACAGAAACCGTATTACTCACGGCGTCCTCGGAACAAAAGTCAAGTAACTCTGAGTGGATGTAATAGTTTTTTTTTTGTTTACGTATTCGTTCAGATAAGAATTGATCACTGACAAATTAGTCCGTAAAAAAAAGAGTCGCGAGTAGGTCGGTTTTTGCGGAGTATAGCATTTCATGGCTTGTCGACGTATTTTCTGCATCTGGTTACTTCACAAATATTAAAATAAAACTGACAGTTGTCATCATTTGCGACAGTTGTAGCATCTTCCGCACTCCGTTATTTTATCTGATGGGAGAAGTATTGCATTGAGAAATAAAAATAAATAAAAAAATGTAAATAAATAAAATGCACTGTAGGGTGGCCACATTATGCAGGGTCACTTATTAGATTATCAAGTTTAATGTAATTTTAGTAAACATTTTTTAAGAGCTTTTAACTTTTGAAACTCTGGACACATTTACTAAATTAAATGTAAAAATTTTGATTTTAAATCACTTAACCGATTTTTTTTTCAATCACTGTAGGTTTGAGTGAAATTTTCTGTTGGCATTGAGCAAATTCTTTTTTCTAGTTCAGTGACCAGAACTGTAACGGATTAAATTTTATATCATTTATTAAAATTGAATTCGTTTACAACAGATAAAAATAGAAATCGATTTTTGGGAATTAATTCAAAAAAGAATTTAATCCTTAAAACTCTGTGTGTAACTAATCTTCATCTCTCTCTCTCTCTACCTTGTTAAAGCAAAACAAAAAAATATTATCTTTTGTTAAATGTTTTTCATGGAAAAAAGAAGAATAAAAAAACGACCTACTTGTAAATTACTACCAACTCAAAATATTGAAATATTCAAAGCATTACAACAAGTAGCAGCAGATGTTAAATATATCATGTTACCTTAAACTTCAAGTGAAATTAAAAAACTCCATACAAATTTAAACAATAATAAATTAAAATCTTAAAATAAAATGACTTAATTCAAAAATTAAATGAAAACTTATTAATTTTTTTGAATTCATTTCATTTTTAATTTTAATTATGTATATAATAAATTAGTTCAAATAGCCTTAATAAATTTAATTTAATAAACATACATTTTTAATTTTATTTAATTAAAATTTAGAGACGACAACAATAATATAAAATTCAGCTGTGCCGAATAATATATACCCTTCACAGTGTTGCTTGTGAAAAGGAAGTATTGTTTTATTTTTTAGCTGTTTTATGTTAATTATATATTTAAAAATTCTTAGATTGTAAAAAGTCTAGAAAAACATACTTTTTTATTGAAAGACTTTAAGATTCAGAAATATTTTCCATTAAAAAGGGTTTTAAACAGTTTTTGCCACCTGAAATGATGGGATTATAAAAAAATATAGATTTAAAAAAAAGTGTTTTATTTTTTGAAAAAACAATTCTGATTTTGAAAAAAGGAATTTTCTTTGAAAAAATTCTAGATAAGGAGGAATTTGTAAAGTTTCTGCACCCTAAAAAAATCTATTATAGCTTTTATATATATATTGCTTCCTATGGTACCAATTTGGAACACAGGGCCGTGTTATAGTTTTTATACGTAACTTAATCATTAGGTATTTATTTTGAAAAATGTGTATGTGTAAAATTTCTTGCCGTCTTCAATACAGTATTTTTTATGTTTATGATAATGTTGCTTGTTTTTCATGCAACTACAATTAAAATGCTATTTGATGTATAAGCGAGAAGATGAAGACCGAGCATAAGTGCTTTAAGAATAGTGATTTGTCATTAAAGTGGGGTACGCAATGTTCGACCTTGTTTGGTTATTTTTTTTTGTTCGTTTATCTAAAATACGCTCTCTGTATTAAAATCCCAGCAAAAAATATGTAAAGCATTTTGTTATTCTGCATAGAAAATGTTGCAATTTATTGAGTTATAACCGCCAATAAGACGTGATGATGTTTCCAGATGACGTTTCGCTTCAGACGAAAATCATGTGTAATTGTATAAACTACCATATGATCGATTCCAAGAGTAATGTAATAGAAGTTTAACTTAAAACCACAAACTAAACAAATCTAAAGCTAGATTTTAGGGCATGCCAAAGCTAGCAAATTTTGGCTACTGTTGGGAATACTTTCTTATTTAATGTTAGATTGAAACAAATATTTATATACACAGTTCTATTTTTATCATTTGAGTTATTCAATGTTCTTGTTCGTTATCACATTAAAAAATAGAAATATAAACCTCAAATATGAATCAAAAGGCCAAGAAATAAATGATCAATCTATGTAGGTTATTTTCTGAATTTCTACAAAGAAACGTTTGGTTTTTTCTTTATTACAAAAGAAAATTACATTGAAGGTTCACTTCACCTAAATGTTTTAAGAATTTAGGTACTAAATTAAAAATATTCTAAAGGCTCAATAACAATTGGCTTAAGTAACTAAAGCTTTGTTTTGGTATAAAACCAAATTTTAGAAATACAAATTTTTAATTTTAAAGCCCTATACAAAGTGCCTAAATAAAGTGTAAAATAAATTCAGTGCCCAGATTCTATAAGACGATTATCGTTTATCGTCGACATTCGAAGTTAAATATCTACCCTATTACATACAAAATTTAAACTGTTGTAATAAAATACAGCATTTTCAACAGTTCGACATAATCATTGCTAGTCTTATATGTTCACAGGTTTTCACCTTTTCATGAAATTTGAAAATATTAGTATTTTTATTAATTGTCTATCTGTTATTTTGTAAATGATTTTGGATCATATTATCATATTCTTTTTATAAATTAAAATCCTACTAATACTATTCATTTATTTGAAAATATTATCATATTCTTTTTATAAATTATTCAAATACAAAGAAACATGAACATTTTTATTAGAAAAAAATAGAAATAGAGACAACAGGATAGAACACTAGTATTTTCAGTTATCTCTACACAACCATCTTCAGTATCCATGTACCTTTCGGGTTAATGCTTGATGATTTTCTATTTTATATTGGGTGTTTGGAAACAAATTAGCAAATACAATTAATAAATAATTTTTAAACCCTTATGTCAATTTGTATTTAGTTTAGAATTTATTTAGCCACCTCGCACTTAGCCTAAAATACGTATTTTTGTAAAAACAATTATACTTTTACTTGGATTTATAAAAATATAACAGAATATTTAAAAATAAAAAATTATGTCAAAAGAAACTTTTATACAGGCCTGAATTCATAACAATATATATATGTTCCCGTCGTTCCTTTAAGCAGCATAAGGCCTCAACTGTATTATAACTAAATATAACTTGAGCAAAAACTACCATTTTTGTATAAAAGTATGAGTTTTGACAAGTAAAAACTAGCCGGAGACAAATAAGGCATAAATATTAACGGCTTTTTAGCTAGACGTAAAAACAGTACAGTACCTTAAAGGCTTCATTAGTCTTATCCTAAAGTAACAAAATGTATCGGTAAACAATTTAGCTCATCTAATAAATAACCTGAGTAAAACGTTAACCACAAATATTTGCGTATAAATTTAATATTCATAACTATGTTTGGCTTTAGTTATAGTGAGATAAGTTAGCAGGTCTTAATGTGCTAATAAAATAGAAAATATTTTTTAATTATCGTAAAACTTTGTTTTAAGTACAATTGTAAAAAAAAATCTGTTAAAAATATACAATTTTCTATTTTACTACTTGCCATCAGATATTTTTGTTTTTGTACTCTCTATACTCATACTGATAGGTTTCTTACAAATTAATTTAGTCTGTTGTTGTAATTTGGAAAAAAAATGTTTAGAAATGTTGTCGAAATAATTTAAAAAAAGAGTTGTGCCAAAAAATGTTTGTAAAAGATAAATTTGCAATGACTGACCAAATTCGTTTTAGTTTAACTTAACCTAGTTTAACATCCTAAAAGCTCGTCATAAGGCTACCGACAAAACTGGCAATAAAATGGCAGCTGGTTTTATCAAAATATATAGTATACTAGCTGACCCGGCAAACGTTGTTCTGCCTAGGAATAGGATTACATTATTATCTAGGTAGCTCGCACAAAGTTTGAATATTCTCACAATAATAGTACCCCAGATATGCAATAATAAATTTGTATTTCGTATGGGAGGTGCCACGCCCATTGCTTGGATCCCCCATATTTTTTGGAAGATTATGAATATTATTATCAAAGAAGCTCACACAAAGTTTGAAGACTCCCACTTTAATAGTACCCCAGATATGCAATAATGAATGTTTTCTTCGTATGGGAGGTGCCACGCCCATTGCTTGGATGGCACTCATTTTTTTGGGAGATTATGAGTATTATTATAAAAAAAGCTCACACAAAGTTTGAAGACTCCCACTGTAACAGTACTCCAGATATACAAAAATACATTTTTACTTCGTATGGGAGGTGCCACGCCCATTGTACCCATATAGGTCAATTGTGAATCTAAACCATTCAGGGATCAAATAAAACAGACACAACAAATTTCATCGAAATCGGCCCAGCCGTTAAGGAGGAGTGCAGTCACTAACACACGTACAGGAGAATTATATATATAAAGAAGATATATATGTATATCCATTTATGTATATATATATATATATATTGTAATAATATTATTGCATAAAATTGTAGAAAATAATGAATCTTACCTTTTCCTGCTCACTTTGTGGAGTCATACACGCGGGACTAGGCTGAGCACTCATGATAAAACACAACTTTTTACTTTAATTTTGTAGAGACGCAATTTTTTTAATTAATTGCCTTATTTTTTTTTTCTTTCACTTTGATTCTTTAGGCTTTGCTTTTTATATTTGCTGTCTCACTGGTTTGTTGCACGGTTTCACCTATAAAAATAATTTATATAAAGTATTATCTTTTTCTTTAACGATAATTAATTTATTTTATATATAGATATTTTTCTCGTCACTATCAGAAAAAATATTTGTCAATTTTTTTCTTTGTTCCTCAATTGTATGTATTTAATTTTAGGCACGTAGACTTTTGACTTTTTCACGAAGACTCTGTACAGAAAAAAATATGGCACTTTCCAATTGAGTTTTTGGTTAATTTTGAGGGCAAAACTTACTTTTTTTGTATAATTTTATAAAATTTAATACTTTTTAATTTGTTTTTTAATTTGTAATCGATTTTCACTGGTTTATATAAATTAAAATCACAATAAAATATTTCCTTCTTTCTAAAGTTTCACTTTTTCACATCAAAAACCTACGGCGAGCAAATTTACTGGCGGTTGAAGGTAAAAACTACGGCGGCGGCAAAATGCCGGATACGAGCCGAAAACTCTACACAGCTGGCCAAGTTTTTATCGGCTCATACAAAAAATCGTCGTAAAAAAATAGTCGTATATTTTTGTTTGTTTTTTTTAATTAAGATCACTGAACGGTTGAGAGAAAAATTACCGCTCCCCAGGAAAGGTTGATAAATTGAGCGAATTTCTTCCGTTTCATTTATTTATTTGATCTGATAAAAATACCTCTTTCGTTTGAATTAATTCTAAAACCAGTTAAACACGTTTGAATGGAAGAATTTGTGACGGTGGTTGATTGTGTTTTTTTTACACGAGACAGGAGTAAATATATCCATCTCTGAGTGTCACCACTATGTAAATGAAAAAATACAACTCTACAACATGCGGGAAAATACGACTCTACCAAGTCGAATCGTCTAGAACGAGTATCGAAGTTTCGTAGACATGGCGTGGGTATAGATCAGGGATGGAAAACATGGTACAATTGTACTTTTTGGTACATTTTTACCTTGGTTGGTACCGTGGTATTACCGCGGCTCATTTAGTACAATTTGAAATTTTTTAAAATTTTAAACTTATAACTTGATAAAACAACATAACATAAAGTCGACCTTTTTTAAAAGCAATTTTAAATAAAAAAACCTGTTTTTATTTATTTAGCTACTATAGTAAAAAATAAAGTCAGTTTTAAGTTGAACCGGCTCTAAATTGGTTTCACATCAAATGTACCAAATGTTTGCATACACATTGTACTAAAATATTCGGAAGTCGCAACATTGAACAGCTGATTTTAAATTACCTCTCAAAACCAAAAAAGAAAAAAGTCTATTATTGTTAAAAAGCTATTAAATGCCTTTAAATTTTTATTAAATTATTAAATCCTTTTAGTGTCTAAGCAAATCTGACTCATAACGATAAAATTGTTTAAAAAAAAAGCGGAAAAAAATTATGGTACCGTGAGGATCGAAAAAGTACAATTTGTTTGTCTGGTTGGTACAATAACAGAAAACATATTTTCCATCCCTGGTATAGATATTTTTGTGAATTCAATAGACTTTAATACTCAATTGGGCAACATTTTTGAGAAACTTGTTATTATTGTTCGGAAAATAAAACAGCTGATCATTCTATATTAGAAATATACAATGGCATCATCAACGGTGAAGTTCACATCCCAAGACGATGTCAATAGACATCTAAATATTGAACTGACACCTGTTGCTGGTCAGACACTACAGTCAATAGTGAGCAATTCATTGGCCAGTGATATTGTAGTTACAGGAATGACTCCTTCAGATGTTTGTGACATGTATGGAGGAACACAGTTTGACTTTGGGCTTTTAAAATCAGAGTTTAAACAAATATGCCCAGATTTTGACACTATTCTAACTTGGAACACTAAGTCCATAGCACTCCAATTTAGTACAGAAATGTTATTTAAGGTTGGCCCTGAGTCTAGACGTGTTAAGAAGTCGGAAGGTAATAAATCATGGAAGTTTAGATTTTTTACAAAAGAAGGCAACACTATCATTGGACATGTTATTGTGTCTACATATACGTCTAATGCAGCACCTAATAAACAACCAGTTGTTAGAAACAGATTGCTGGCATTAACAATAAAGCAAGCAAGCTTGTTAGCAACGCATACATTATGCAATATGGTGTCTTGCATGATAGAAAAAAACAAAATATTGCTCACTCCTCTAGCTCGTGCAATATTCTGTAAAGATGACATCACTAAGATTATGATTGACCTCAACATTGAGGATAATCCTGCAAACAAAAGCTCACTTATATGCACTATTATATCAAGTTGCCAGAGTGACGGCCAATACTTGATGCATAGCAAGTGTCACTTTGCTGTTTGTGCTGCATTATGTGCAACTAAGAACATGAAAGATAGACGTGTGGCACTGGATATTGTTCGGAAGATATTGAAACAATACATCGCTCATGGAAAGAATTTTAACATTGTAAAATTTAGACAAATATGTAAATTTGCAACTGGTGGCATCCCTGCAGAATTTGAACCATCTAAATTGTTTGCTGAAATGGAAGAAATACAGAAGCTAACCAGGAATAACCTTAGAGATGTTGAATCTACCATGGATGTAAGAATTCAAAGACCTTTGACAATATCAGGTACCTCAGCTGGTAGTGACAATAGTATCTATGGTGCCCCATGATAAAAAAATATATATAATATTTATATATGATATATTTATTTATTTACAAAATATTTTACAAAATAAATTTATAAAATATAGCAAAAAGGGCGCCGGTTACAAGACCAAATGCGCTCGTATTATAAAAGATTAAAGTGATTTGAAATTATATCCATTGTATAATTATTAAAATTTAAAATATAATTATTTTCAAAAAGGGTTAAAAAAAAGAACGGTGATAAAAAATATTTTTTTTTTAAATTTACAAAAGAAAAATAAATTTGGTATGGAATTTTGACCTAGACATCATGAATGTTGTGTTGTTGCAGACTTCTTTTGATCTTTGTTATGTTATTTGTAGTCGCACAATCTAGTATGTCTTCCAGCGATTGTTCTATCCCCGAGACTGCACAGGATTCTAACAAATGAGGAATGTCAAGTGTAACATTATAATTAAAACATCTTGGCGGATCAGTTTTTTCGAAGTAGTGTTTTGAGTTAAATACACATTTACCAACTCTTAGGCGGGCTAACATAATACATTCAGACCTGGTTAAATTGCTGTTATATTTAGGTCTGGTTAAAGATAAGTTCCGTAGTCTTTGGATTGCCCTAAACGGATTTGTTATAGCTTTTGGGAAACAGGGAGTTTCTGTTATATGGGGTAAAGTCAGTGCCCTTTTAGCGCAATAGTCAGCCATTTCATTGCCTTGAATTCCAATGTGCGAGGGCATCCACAGAACTAAAATTTGGTTAGTTCCACTCTCCAACTGTAATATATCATCATAAACACCGTTGCGATTCTTAATTATAGCCTTGGTTGCACTAAGGCTATCGGTACAAATTAACGTTTTACCACCATGCTGGGTTGCAAGAGCAATGGCTATTTTTATAGCAGCAATCTCCGCCGTAAAAATTCCAGTATGATCTGGTAGTCGAGATTCTTTAATAGTTTTAAATTGTGTTGTTGATATTTGTCTAACTATGGCATAAGTTGTTATGCTGTTGTGAAAGGATCCATCTGTATAGTAAACCATATTTGGAGAGAAAGATGAAATTTTCTGGGAGAACATTCTCTTGAAGCACGTTGGATCAGTATTGTTTTTGACGAAATAACTCAAACTATCATCTGCTTGAACAATGGCATTAGAAAACCTTGGTGTTATTGGCTTCTGTGGTAACGAAATGTTTGAGTTTCTCAAAATAGAGATGACGTTAATAGTGGCAGATGATGATTTTTTTAGACTGAAAAACCAAGTTGCAAAAAATCACCCTGTATTATTTTAAAAGCGCACTTTTTTTTTGACAAGTATGTACTTAAAATCAAAACTAATTTCCCATCACTGCCATACCATATGTTAAACAACCTACAGGCTTGACTTTGCAGAAAGCATACAACTTGAATGTAGTATCAAACTTTATAACAAGAAGAAGTGTTTCTTTGTATCTGCCACAGTATCTGCAAAAGGGAACAGACAACAAATTAAAAACGAACAACAGGATTTTTATTAAAAAAGAGTTGAAACTTATAACAAACTTTCTGGCAAAATTACGGAATTGTAGGTAAATCGGGAATAAGCTTGCACTAGCTTAGATAGATAATTATAATAAGAAATGTATTGCGTAGAAAAAAAATTAAATAAAGCACCACAGTGATGCTTTATTTATTTTTGATAAAAATGGTGGTTGACTGGCGTAAAGGCTGTATTTTTAGAGAAGATATATTGTGTTTTATTTTGTCATTACGTATGGCTAATTTAGCTTAAAGACTAATTTATTTATTTGCAATACAATAGCCTTTAAGGCCAAAAACGTATTCCTAGTATAATTTAAAAAATATAATAACAAATTCTTAATATTAAATTCAAATGACAGTATATGCATATATATATTTAAAGATCCTTCGAACAGGATAGTATTGTTTTATAAATAATAATAGTACACTTTATTTTTTGGATACGTATATATTTTTTTCTTTTTTTGTTGGGTGCCCGAAAAGTAAACCAGCCTATTTTAAGAGTGTTTTATTATGAAATTTCTTTATTTGCATACATTTTATTTTTTAAAGCATATTTCTGTATGCCCTGCTAATTATTAATATCTATTTGACTTGGTGTACAGCACTTTATAGTACTAAAAATTATTTCTACATATATATTGAGAATTTTTGTAACCTTTAAGCTTCTAATAAACATTCGAATCTATTAGAATTTATCAAATTATTTTTGTTTCTTAATTTAGAGCTGAGTGAGCAGCCGGGAGAAATATTACATAACGCGTCCCACCTTATCAATACAACAACATAAAACATATTTTAATCCGATATTGAAACATTCCAATATATTCAAAGAAATATACAACAAAATGACGGAATCAAATGCATTTAATTCCCACCATACACCCACCAAATCAATGAATATATCAACCACCGAAAAACCCTCTTTTGCCAAAATGATTGAAAGTTGGGGGTTTAATTTTATCAATATAACAGCACGATTTCTATTTCAATTTATATACGGTGTTAAAGGAAAATCTATGCCTGCGATTACAGATCCAATACTATTAGAATCAGCAACTTCATTAGCTAAAAAAATTCGAAAACAAGAACTTACTAGTGTTCAAGTATTAGAATCCTTCATAAGACGCATCAAAGAAGTGAATTTTTTGCTAAACTGTGTGGTAGATGAACGTTTTGAAGAGGCCATGAGAGAAGCTAAAGAAGCTGACGAGTTAATCAAAACTGGGAATTTTACTGAGGCAGAATTGGCTGTACAAAAACCATTTTTAGGTGTACCAATCTCAACTAAAGATTGTATTTCAGTTAAAGGCATGTTGCATACAGCCGGTCTGTACATACGTCGTGATGTAAGAGCTCAAAATGATGCCGACAGCATAAAATTAATGCGACAAGCTGGTGCTATACCATTTGCCCTAACTAACGTTTCGGAAGTTTGTATGTGGTGGGAAAGCAATAACACCGTTCATGGCCGTACTCGCAATGCATACGACACTAACCGCATTGTTGGTGGTTCCAGTGGTGGCGAAGGATGTATACAGTCTGCCGCTGCATCAGCATTTGGTTTAGGATCGGATATTGGAGGTTCGATACGCATGCCTGCCTTTTTTAATGGTATTTTTGGACACAAACCCTCGAAGTTTGTTGTGTCTAATAAGGGTCAATTTCCCATTCCATTTACTGAAGAACAAAATTCATTTTTGGGTATTGGTCCAATGGTAAGACATGCAGAAGATTTAAAACCAGTCTTAAAGATTATAGCCGGCGAAAAAGCTCCTCTATTAAAACTTGATGAACCGGTTGATTTACAGAAACTAAAATTTTTCTATCAGGAATCTGATGGTGGTGGTCGTTTAGTATCTCCTGTGGATGCGGATATAATCAATGGCATTCATAGCATTGTTAATCATTTGCAAACTAATCTTAATATTCCCGTTCAACGAATACAATTGCCACAATTTCGCCAATCAGCTTCTATATGGTTTGGAAATATGAAAGATGATTCTGGTTATGGGTTTGAACATCAATTGGGCAATTTGAAGCATGCCATTAATCCTTATACTGAATTGCTTAAATGGTTTGTTGGTTTATCAAAGCATACACTTATTGGTTTACTTACTGCTATTATGGACAAATTTCAATGTCAATATAACTCTCCTAAATACAATCATTTGGTGAGAAAACGTAATGAGTTGCGTGCGGAAATGCAACAGCTTCTTGGTGATAATGGAGTTTTTATATATCCAACACATCCTACCGTAGCACCATACCACAATGAACCTTTAATACGCCCAATTAACTTTTCTTATACAGGAATCATTAATGTTTTAGGTTTTCCAGCAACTTCAATACCTTTAGGTAAATTAGGTACTGAGGGTTTACCTATTGGTGTACAAGTGATTGCTAACTTTAATCAAGATCGTTTATGTTTAGCTGTGGCTGAAGAACTAGAAAGAGCATTTGGTGGTTGGTCAAGACCTACAATAAGCATTTAATGTATTAAACTTATACATAAACTAGATTGTTCACAAGGGGCTTGCTAAAGTGTTGCATGTTTTGTATTGTTCTATTGGAAACAGAACTGTTAAAGAGTGCTAGCAAAAAGAAAACAACAGAAAACCGTTGTTTTAGTGAAATAAAATAAATAACAAATTAGGTTTTCAATACTACGATACAACAATACTTAGTACGCCTTGTGACGCATTTAACGTATTTTTTTTGTTTTTTGATATGCTATTAATATTATTTATTTACAAAATATATCGAATATATTAAATCGAATGAAAGGAAAATTATAAAAAAAAATAATTTTTGCAACGTAATTATCTTAAAAAACTAATCATTCTGAAAGACATTCAAATAGCTTCCTGATTACAATATATTAGGAACACAATATCAAATTAAAGTTTTAAAAAATATCAGAAGAATAAAAAATATAAAAAAATTTTCCTAACGATTTTTTTTTATTAACTTAAGGGTTCAAATTGTATTGTTAAATACTGAGCTTTATCGAATTCTATTTTTAAAACACTAAACCAGTAAACGGCAAATAAATAATAGTACCGATTTTTTAATCACTGAATGGAAATATGGATTTTTCCAATACCTGAATGTAAATTTATTTGTTTTTAATCAGTAAATGGAAATATACATTTTTTTAAGGTAGAATGATTGGTCATTTTAGATTAATGAATTAAATCTTTAAAGCTCTGCGTTTGGATATACCGTCTGTTTTATTATTGGTTTGACCCACAGACCATTTCTAAAAAACGAGTTAGGAATATAATATTTATAATATAAATTTCCCCTTTCTGATTCCGAAGCCTGTTTTTCGATATTTCATGTCCAATATAGACTTTGATCTAAATACCAGATTTGGACACAAAAATTAAAAAATATAACTTCTTGATAACTACTTTTTGGCTGACGATATGTTCATTAATAGCAAGACGCATGCCATGAGCAGGATTCGAATTGAAATCACTAAACACAGCGTACCCTGTGTCACTAAATTTGTTGAGAAAATCGTCGAATTGGCCACAGCCACAATGTACGCCACAGCATTCGATCATGAAAACGCGAATTTGTTATTTATTTAATACCCAATACAAAGGAAGCTATTGCAAAAACAAATACACGGAGTAATAAAGTCATGCTGCCAAGCATGCTTGATTGTCTATTGGCAGTTTTACGCTGTTGTAAAAATGGGAAAAGGAATAAAGACAATAGTCTTGGGTGTTCCAGTTCGTTTTGATGAACGGTCTTTTTTGCTCAATTTCGCTAGTTTAATTCAAATGTTCTTTGACAATCGTTTGTTTATGCAGCAAGATATTAACGTTGGCTTCTGTCATTCCCATATAAAATTGACATAGGACAATGTTTAGTTTTAACGTTATTTATGGGTCATATGTGCCAACGTTGATAGGTACCAACACAGCAGTAGTCAAATCAAACTCCTCGCAAAACTTTGCCCGTGTTATTTGATAGATGGAGTGTATTGAAGGGAATACATTTTTCGATTCGTGATTTAAACACGCTGCAAAAAAGCTCCGCCTGTTACTTGCAATTTCTCAACCTGATGAGCTATGACGATAGTGAGTTAAAAATAAAATTAATGTGAGTAGTTTAATTGAACTAGTTCGTTCCCGAAAGACACAACTATAAAGAGACAAGCCGATAACACAAGCAGCAGTGTACAGTATATTTTTACTACATTTATCAATTTGCCAAACGATTTCATTAAATTTTCGTTTTTAAGAAATGTTTACTTCAAAACCAAACATATTTATTTAACACGTTCAACCATTGCAGGTGTATGAGGTCTTTTGTGTGAACCAACGACCAAAAAAAGTGAAAAAAAAATTGTGTATTAAAAAGCAGTCATAAAGAAAAGAAGCATATTTTACGTGTATCCAAAATACATTTTTAAAACAACTCTATTAAAAGCTGTAAATAGAAAATACGCTATCACCATGAAAATCACTGTAACTACCATGACGGATAAAATCTTTTTTCTCGATGTTTCCGAGGAATTAGAATTGGAAAACTTTAAAGCGTTTTGTGAAGTAGAGTCGGGCATTACCGGTACACAAATGTTGGTCATTTTCAATGGTAAACCTTTGATGGACAATGAAAAGCCCTTAAAACATTTTGGTATTAAAGATGGCGATTGTGTTATGTTGCAAGTTCAACGTACAGCACCGGTTAGTCGTCCAAATGTAGCTACTGCTAATCGTGGTACTCCAATGGATTTGGGTAAGTCGTCACAAATAATTATGTACATACACATACATGTTAAAAATTAATATGAAATGAAAACACGGCGTAGGCGCAACAATTCCATACATATTCTTTGTGTTTTTCACTTGCATTTACATTATATTTATTTTGTCGACAAATTTAAATAAAATAAGATGTTTTTGGACTTTAAGAATTGGGTCAATGCGCTTTTAGTACATATACATTTTTTTTTACCCTACACCATTACATGGTCAGGGTGTAATACGTTTGTGCTGTAATACGTTGTAGGAAATGTCGATAGTCAAACTGTACTGATTCACTATTGACTTTGTCACCTGTACTACTGACTAATTATGCCCCAGCCAACGCTTTCTGCTGTAGACATTTAACATATGCGTGTCATTGCGAATCTACACAACTATTGACTAGGTGTTGACATTGGAACCAGAGATTCACTTGTACATTTTAGTAATTCTAGTCTAAACTTTTGGAACTTTTAACTAGATTTCCACACTAGGAATGAAATAAGATTAAACAGGTGCATTTATTTTGTTAAATTAGATATTTTATTAATAAATAAAATTTTTATAAATTTCATTAGAGTAAAAAAAAATTTTGTGCAAATTTAATTTTGGAGTAGACAAATCTTGAAAAGACTGCACAAAATCAACCACAGGCTCCGTAAAATCTTCATCTAAAAATTGTTTCCTCTTGTTATTTTTATACAAAATTGATTGTTTTTTTTTCACAAGTTTTTTGTAATTTCTTTTGCTCATTATATATTTTGTTAAAGTTTGTATATTTAACTTTTAAACTCATTTTTCTTTATATTTTTATTCAAAACTCATTTTGCATTCAGCTATGCACATGTATTTTCAACAAAATAAAAACAAATCAAGAACAAGCACAGCTTTGCATCTGCAAAAAAGGAATGTAAAAAGTATAGACGCTTTGTGGACATGTCACCAAAAAGTCACCCAAAATTGTCGACAGAAATTGTGACTTGTAGACACGACCCCAGGCTTCCTACAGGGCCTTTAGACTTGGGGGTCTATTATAACAATCTATTCAAAAACATTTTCTGAGTTGATTTAACGATGTCAGTCTGTCCTTCTGCTCGAGCGTCCATGCAAGCCTTGTAATCAAACTACAGGTCGTAACTTTTTAGTTTTTGGGATGCAATTTGGAACATAAGATTTTATTTGCCCAATCACGAATCAACTCAGTAGACTCACTAAATATAAAATGTTTTTGAATAAACATTATTGGACAAATTTGTATTAACATTTTTTAAAATTCTTTATATGCATTTGTTCTACACAGAAGTGCATGACGATGATACTTGGTCGTATTTGAAAATGTATTAATTATTGGTATGGAATAGTTGCTTTAAACAAAATTTATATAAAGAATTTTTTAAAAAACATTTTTTCATGAGATTTGCAGGTGGTCTCTTTTATTGAATATTAAATATTTATTTATCTATATTAGCTCTGTTCCCTTACTTTCTGGGTAAAGTTCGGTAAAATGAGAGTAAGCACAAAATACTCTCATAAAATGACAAAATTACCCAAAAGTACGGGAACGCAAAAAACCACTTTTCTACCCCAAAAAAAATGACAAAATGCATCTGTGATGCCAAATTTTTAGGTGCAATAAGTGTAACACGACAAGTGAAAACGCGCTAATGGAGAAATGCGAAAATTGAAATAAGACTCAAAAAAAAAAATATATTAAAATTGCCCGCCGTTTACAGTGGCAGGAAATTTCGAGATTTTGATATTTTCCTCTTTGAAAAAACACACATAGTTATTTCTAATAAATATAGTTTTCTCATAATTTAATGTTTATTTGCTTTTTTTCATTGTTTTTTCAAAGAGGTATATAAAAATCTCGTGATTTCGTGCCAATGTAAAAGAGGGGGTTACAATTTTCAAAAAAAGCGGTAAGAAAAATTAAAAGGTGCCGATCTGTCCCTTTTTTATAAACAGAAAATATTTGCAGTTTTTAGAAAGTAAAAAACCGCTTATTGTAAAACGAAAAGGCCTAAATTAGCATCGCTGAAGTTCCTTAGTTTTATTTTTTACAATTATAAAACAGCTGTTTTTGTTTATCAACTGTTCTTTTGACAATTTACCCAATTTACCCAAAGAAAAAGTTTGGGTAACTTTCGGTAAAAAGAGAAACACTAATACACTCTCATAAACGCTCTCATTTACCCAATTTTCGAGTACGGGAACGCTTTTGGGTAAGTTTGGGATCCCGCGGTAACGTACGGGAACAGACTTATTGTAATACAAAAAAAAACTTTAAGGCCAAAAAAACGTAGTACATAACAATACACTCCTGAAGAAAAAAACTAATTAAAAGTTTACATACAAAATATATAATAGGTCTGTACGAGGTAATTTTGGGTAAAGTCTGGTAAAATGAGAGTAAGCAAAAAATTCTCTCACAAAACCATAAAAATGCCCAAAATACTGCGAACGCATAAAACCACATTTCATACCCAAAAATAAATGTCAAATTTATTCATATTAAAAAACAGCTTAATTAATAAATATATTTGAAATGGCAAATATCTATTTACATTTTTAAATGTATTTTTCATAATTAAGAAGGAAAAGTTGTTTATAGTAAACTTTTATTTAACTTATTTTTCTTTCAAAAATGCAAAACAGTTAATTTATTAGCAGCAGCTGATGATTTGACAAATTTACCATTTTACCCAAACAAAAAGTACGGGTAAGTTCTGGTAAAAAGAGAAACACAATTACTCTCTCATGAACGCTCTCATTTACCCAATTTTTGTTACAAGAAACGCTTTCTGGTAAGATTGGGTTCCCGCGGGTGCCCGCGGTAACGTACGTCGAACAGACCTAATATGTATAAAAAAATTATATTTTTATTATAGATTAATTAGGTGTTATTATTACAGTGAAATGTGAAAATATTTTTGACCTAGGGAATTATACTAAGGAACTGAATAAATACATTAAATTAGTGTTTTTGTTAATATATTTTCAGAAATTTATCTAAATCCTTTTTAAAAACAGGTAGATTTTATTAAGAAAATCCTTACCTTTAGAAAGACCCTTTCTGAATTGGGCTTAAATGGTATTTAGGGGAAAAAAGTAAAGGTCTGGTTGAAATTTGGTTTGTAAATGTGTATGGGGACCATAAAACAGCATGTCTCCTATTTTAAAGAAGATTTGATAATATTTGGATATAGTTCACATGTAAATTATTAAATTAACTTTTTCGGCAATTTATCTTTATATTTGTCATCATGTTTTAAAAAAGTATCAAATCTCAGAAATTGGACCGCTGGCTGAAATTTGGCACAAATTATACTTGGTGTAAGGTATTATATAGTCGGCGTGCCGGACTTAAATCATTTTAATTGTTTTATTTGCTATTATTTTACATGCTATTTATTTTTAACATTACCAATATTCCAAATTAGACTTTTTTTAGAATAATCTACTTTTTTATTGTGATATTTGTATGTAGTTGATAAAAATTATTAAAAGTAGCGATACACACTGTGCAATTTGTATGAAAAATGATTTAAAGAAATACATTGATACAATTTTTTTAGTATAGTATTGCCCAAAGTTTTTCCAATATTTTTTGTTTTCGATCGAATATTGTGAGATTAGGATATTGAAGAAATAACACATTGGATAAAAATTAAAAATTTTGCAAAGAATTTAAAAATATCTAATTTTTATACCCACCACATATATGACAGGGTATATATCAGTTTGTCATTCCTTTTTTAATATATCGAAATATTATTTCTGTACCCCATACAGCATATATGAAATTCTAAGCCGATCTAGCAAAGTCTGCCTGAGACCAATGATCCTCACTAATATAAAGTGAAAGAAAAAATTAAAATTTTGCAAAAATGAAAAATACTAGAATTAAATTAATAAAGCGTAAACGTAAGACCCTACGTTTATTTTGTAAACTCTTCACACTTATTATTTTATCTGAAGAAAATTCATACAAATAAAAAAAATCTAACAAATGTCATACGGGCTTAATACGTTCCTACTGAACCTTAAAATACATTTTTTCAAAATTTATTAAAAATCAACAAATTGTCTATGCAAATGACTGATCGCTCTTTGCTAAATTGGAGAACTTACTATAAGCTTAGGAATAAGGCTAAAAGTGTTATTCGTACGGGCTTAATACGTTCCTACTGAACCTTAAAATACATATTTTCAAAATTTATTAAAAATCAACAAAACGTCTATGCAATGGCTGATCATTCTTTGCTAAATTGGAGAACTCACTGTAGGCTTAGGAATAAGGCTAAAAGTGTTATTCGGAAACATAAAAGGAGGCATTTTTCTAGATTGTTTGAGCGACTAGATTCTGCTGGCCTGTGGAAGCTTTTTCGAGGCTCTGGGTGCGTTTGGTAATGATGATGTACTCTTAGAAGGTGATGCTGATACTATTAATCATTTCTTTGCTAATAATAGTTCTGGCGATCATAGTGACCTTAACTTTAATTACTTGTATGATTCTGATGATTCCTTATCATTTCGCTGTGTGCATGAGTTTGAGTTATCTGAGGCTCTTAATAATGTGAAGTCTAGGTCAGTTGGGGTTGGTAGTATTTTTTATCCGTTTTATTAAACTTGTTTTTCCATATGTATCTGGTTTAATTTTGCATAGACAACGTCTATGTTTCCTGCAGCTTGGAAGACTGCTCGTGTTGTTCCTATTCCTAAATCTAAAGTTGTACATGGCCCTGATGATCTTAGACCTATTTCTATACTTCCTGCTTTATCGAAGGTAACTGAACATATTCTTAAAAGCCAAATGCTTATTGCCACTTTAGGAAAAATTTATTATGAGTCACAATTTGCCTTTCGTCAAGGTTATAATACTACGACGCTGCTTCTTAGTCTTACAGATTCTATTAGAGAAAATATTAATAGAGATAAATTTAGTGTTTTAATTTCTCTTGATCTTTCTAAGGCATTTAATTCAATTGATTTTGCTACGATGGTTTTGAAGATTAAAAATGAGTAAAACTTTTCTAAATCCGCTTGTAGGTTAGTGGCATTGAATCTAGTATTCTTCCTCTCCATTCTGGAGTTCCTCAGGGATCTGTTTTAGGACCTCTTTTATTTATTCTATATATATTAATGATCTACCTGAGTTTACTAATACAAGTGTCTGTAAATCGTTTTTATTTGCTGATGATGTGGTCTTGTTGTTTACGGGTAATCGTATATATCCTGAGCTTCTTGAAAGTAATATTAATTCTTGTCTAGATTGTGTTTTACATTGGTCTACTGCTAATTCCTTAGCTTTTAATTCATCGAAATCAAAAGCTATGCAGTTTGGATCTACTAATCGTTTTTTGCTTCGATTAAATGTATTTTTGGGTTATGATGAGATTCAATTTGTCAATTCAATTGTTCTTGACAGTAGTCTTTCTTTTAAAGAACATATTGAGACATTATCGGGCAGAATGTGGGGCTCCCTTCGTAGGATTTATCGTACAAATCTTTTTATCCCTTTTTGTATAAAGCGTAGGCTAGCACACGCCCTTTTAATGTCTCAGATCTTGTATGGTCTTGAAGTAGTTTCTGGCGCTATTGAGATTAATCTTACTCGATTAAAAAGTATTATTAATGCGGTTGTCCGTTTTGTATGCAATGTTCCACGCCGTGAACATATTTCCAGTTATGTGAAGCAATTTCTTGGTTGCTCTTTTAAAAATTTTCTTAAATATCGTAATTTGGTTTTATTTCATAAAATCTTCAAGAGTCGTAGACCTTTAGCTTTGTATAGAACTTTTGTTTTCTCACGATCTACAAGAAATCGACAAATTAGTATTCCTATGATCGTGAGATCTGCGTTTAAGAGATCATATTTCATTCGTATTGCTCATTGGTAGAATGCGTTGCCTTATTACTTGCGTATATTCTCACAATCTAATAACGTCTTTCGATTAAAACTCATTAATTATTATCTTGGTCTGGCTTCATAGTTATTAGCTTTTACTATTTTTTTTTTTTATTGGTTTTGGCTGTGTTACCATTAGTTTGGACTTTATTATTATTAATTTTTATTCTTTTTAATTTATTGTGGCTGGGGAGCCAATGATATTTGTATTGTAGCTTCTTTATTATTGAATATTATATAATTATTTAGGTGTAATTATTACATTTTTTGAAATTTATTTTTTAGATGAAGCCACCATACGTAACTTGGATTTCAGTAACATTAATATACCAGGAACTAGTTCAGGCGGTACTGGTGCTGGTACCGGTTACCGCCTGGGGGCCATGCCATCAGGCTCTACTGTCCTTGATTACAATGATTCTGATGAATTTAATGTTAACTATGATGATGATCCAGCTGCAGTACGTAAAATGTTCCTTGATAATCCCGAATCTTTGGCATTGCTAAAACAAAATAATCCACGCTTAGCCGATGCATTATTATCGGGTAGTATGGAAAATTTTGAAAAGGTATTAAAAGAACAAATTGATGCACGTAAACAACGTAATATACAACGTTTGCGCATGTTAAATGCCGATCCATTTGATGCAGAAGCTCAACGTATGATAGAAGAAGAAATTAAACAAAAGAATATACAGGAAAATATGGCTGCAGCCATAGAATTTAATCCAGAAATATTTGGAACTGTTATAATGCTGTAAGTAATGCAAAATCTTTCTCACAAAGGAATGTGCTAAGTGTTGTATTGTCCTATAAAAAACATATTTGTAAATATCATGACAACAATGCTTGGTAAATCCATTAGCAAGAATTTGAACTTTTTATTTCACATATTCTGTATTTTTTTTTGTTATTAATAAGTACGTTCGTTTACCCAATAATTTGTACAAATTTGAACAAATTTTTACAACTACGTTGTTTTATGCAAATGCAAAGCAACAAATATTTTTTAATAAATTATAGAAAAGATAAGAAAACCTTCTAAAATGTTTCTGCTTAAGATTATATACTTTTTTTTCATACTGTCCAGTTATATTTATTTTTGCATTTAGTTTTACAATCAGCTGTTTACAAACTTTAAAATTTTTGCAAATTTTCTGTTCGCGCCCTTTTTTAGAAAAATTTTATTTTGAGAGTAAATTTGTCTTACTCTCTGTAAGTTTGTTACTGAGTAATTCTTACTGGACTTGACTGAGAAAAGTAAACGAATGAACCTAATATTTGTGTATCATGTTTTTAAATATAAGTCTGTACGAGGTAATTTTGGGTAAAATCTGGTAAAAATGAGAGTAAGCAATAAATTCTTTCACAAAACCATAAAAATACCCAAAATTTATTTATTTATTCATATTAAAAAACAGCTTAATAAATAAATATATTTGAAATTGCAAATATATATTTACATTTTCAAATTTATTTTTCATTATTAAGAAGGAAAAGTTGTTTATAGTAAACTTTTATTTAACTTTATTTTTTTTCAAAAATGCAAAACAGTTAATTTATTAGCAACAGCTGATGATTTGACAATTTTACCTTAACAAAAAGTACGGGTAAGTTCTGGTAAAAAGAGAAACAAAATTACTCTCTCATGAACGCTCTCATTTACCCATTTTTTGTTACAAGAAACACTTTCTGGTAAGATTGGGTTCCCGCGGTAACGTACGTCGAACACACCTTTTATTTCACATCAACAAAATTCTTTAACAAATGGAATTGTTAATATTCCATTTTACAATTAATACAGACAATTTTAAATGCTGTCAAATTTTAATGTAGAAAGTTTGCATTTAATATATAACAATAAAAATATTACAGTAAAACTTAAAGAATGCTTAAAGGGGAAAAAATATAGACGTCATTTAAAAGATAACTTTATAGACTTGATATGGCTTTTAACTTAAAAAAAATGTATATATGTCATCCTTCCCACAGGCCTAACAAGTCACCGAGACCGAAAGAGGTGTGCCTTCTGTTGGAAATATACTTTGTCAAAAGACACTTCCCTAAGCCAATATTATAGTTTGCTTTGGAAATATTTAATGTTATTATTTTAATTTTTGAAATAATTTTTCATACGTTTTGAAACATTGGTTTTAATATATTGTTATTTAATAAAGATTTTATAAAAAGAACATTTTGTGGTCAACAATATTATTAGGGACTATCAAGATTTGCAATACCTTCAGGGTTGAATGACCTGCGAGAATACTTACTATCTTAACAAGTTCCTTTTTATGAGTTTTAAAAGTTCTTTAGTTTCTTCCCTATTTAGACTCTCTATATAGAATTCTAGTTGTAACAATTAATTCCTGTAATACTGTCCTAAAAGTCTGAAATGGTTTCGCGCTCTCAAAATTGACTGCGCTCAGAGTAGAACCTTCTCTGCCTAATTTTGTAGCCATCTTGTTACCTGCGATGTTACAATTCCCAGAACCTAAAAAATCTCACTACTTACCCTGTTGATTGTTGTTGCACCCGAGAAATAGTGGCTGATGTTACAGAGTTCGAAAAGAGTGACTGAATAGTCGCTTGGCGGCTATCCATTAATATTCTTATAAAGAGTGGTTAAATTTTAAGGGCCGATGTTGATTCTGAATAAAACAAATTATTTAGGAAATTATTGTCATTTCTTTTTATTATGATAATATGGTATGGTTCAACTATGTATGGAACAAAATATCGGCCAAATGGCCGCCGCGACCTCGACGGCACACCTCCATCCGATGGTCCAAATTTTCGATGACACTGCGGCATAATTGAGGTTCTATGCCGTTAATGTGCCGAATTATCTCATCTTTTAGCTCTTGAATTGTTGCTGGCTTATCGACGTATACCTGGTCTTTCAAATAACCCCAAAGAAAGAAGTCCAACGATCTTAAATCACATGATCTTGACGGCCAATTGACAATTTGCAGCGCAAAAGAGCCATTGTTTCATTAGCTGCATGGCAAGTGGCACCGTCCTGTTGAAAACACATATCGTCCAGGGTCATATCCTCAATTTCTGGCCATAATAAGTTCGTTATCATCTCGCGATGGCGAACACCATTCACGGTAAATGCTTGGCCGACCTCATGACACACTATCGCGAACAACAACAATCTTTTCCGCAGAACGAACTGGGCGAGCATGCACAGGTGTTTTCACAGACCCGGTTTGCTGAAATTTGCCCACAATTCTCCCGATTGTGGACATATTTGGTCGATTATGCTGACCAAAAAAAATCACGAAGTGCACGAAATGCATTTTGATTTGAACGCCCATTTTCATAATAAGCCTGAATAACTTTAACGCGTTGCTCTATTGTGTATCTTTCCATGGTTCAAATTGAGTTAGTCTGAAATTGAGAAATATCAAATGAAATGCAGAAAAAAACTTGACTTTTAGGTGTGGTTCACATTCAACATCGACCCTTAAAATGTAACCACCCTTTATCTACGGAGATTCCTTCAATAACATTAAATTTAATGAATTTCATGATTGTCCTGATCTCCGGCTGAAAGACGGTATTATGATCCGGTGGTGGAAGCCTTTTCCAACTCCAGTCTTTCCATCCTTTTTCGAAACATTCCTAAAGTAGTGAAAGTCTGGATTGTCTCTCCAAAAGGTACGTTCTAACCTGGGATTTAATCGAAATGTTTCATTTTGGGATGATGGGATTTTTTGTTAATGAAAAATGTTTAATATTTTCAGCAGACAATTCATTACCAATTTAGTTTAAAAAAATATTCCATTGTTGCAGTTTATAGTTAAATTTTTTCATTAACACGTTCGCTGCCAAAGTCTTTTTAGAATTTTGATCGTTCAGTAGCAATGTCATTTAACAATTTTGGTCACCTGAGGCCAACAACATATTTTTGTTCTTTTTTGTTTCTTAGTGCCTAAAAATAAGTTTTGACTACCCGCGACTTTATTTTGGTCCCTAATTCGCCTGGGAGAACATAAAACATGTTTTTCTACAGATCTCCAAATTGAATTTCTAATTTTAAGTTTATTGTTTTTCTAGTGATCTCCATTTGAATTTACATACATATATATTTTTATATTTCTTTTTGCTCATAAATGAATTTATTTTAAAAAGAATTAATAAAAAGAAAAATTTAAATTTCCAATTTTTTTACTATCCAAAAAAATACCATTAAAAATACACAGCGGCCATGGGAAATACACCAAAATGTTCACCACAGGCCAGAGAATCCAAATTCCATATTAAAATTTACGAAAATGTGCGACATGGCCTCAGGGTAACATTTAGGTGTCGCACGAAAATGTCCGACGTGGGCTCAAGGAAACATTTAGGTGTCGCACGAAAATGTGCGACGTGGCCTCAGGGTAACATCTGGGTATGGCATGAACATCTGCGACGTGGCAGCCAACGTGTTAAATCATAATTTTTACAAGCACAAGCTGTTTTTAGTTTTATGTTTGTTTATTGTTTTTTTTTTTTCTAATTGCGTACCTTCAGCTTTTTTTTAAACTGTACTTACTAGCAAAAATTCATTAAATCAAAAAATATGAATAAAAAAACTTTTTTCTCTAAAAATAAGTTCTTAAAAATTATTCGCTAATATGTCATTTCGTATTATTTTCAGTTACATTAATTGTAAAGTTAATGGTGTACCCGTAAAAGCATTTGTTGATTCTGGCGCTCAAACCACTATCATGAGTTCAGCTTGTGCTAAGCGCTGTAATGTCACACATTTAATAGATACCAGGTAGGTAGTAGCTGATCCTCTTGGATTATTATACTCTTTAAAAAATGTCTCATTTTACTAAATTCTTTTGTTATTTTATTTAGATGGAGTGGTATTGCCAAGGGTGTTGGCACTCAACGTATTATTGGTCGTATACATATGGTTCAATTACAAATTGAAAAAGATTATTTAGCTTCAAGCTTTTCAGTTTTAGAACAACAACCCATGGATATGTTATTGGGTTTGGATATGCTTAAAAGGCATCAGGTACGGTTTTACAAATTGTTAAGCTTGAGTGTTAAACAGATCTTTTATCAAGTTTCAACATAAGAAAAGAGTTTCAAGTGAAATTTAAACTCTTTAATGGATCCATTCAAGTGTCAAATTGATATTTAAACTAGTCTCTCTGAAGAAGAGTTTAAATAACAAATTTGACGTTTATATGCAACAGATAAAAAAACTTAAGAGTAATTGTTTAAATAATAGGTCTGTACGAGGTAATTTTGGGTAAAGTCTGGTAAAATGAGAGTAAGCAAAAAATTCTCTCACAAAATCATAAAAATGCCCAAAATACTGCGAACGCACATAACCACATTTCATACCCAAAAATAAACGTCAAATATATTCATACTAAAAAACAGCGTAATTAATAAATATATTTGAAATTGCAAATATATATTTACATTTTCAAATGTATTTTTCATTATTAAGAAGGAAAAGTTTTTTATAGTAAATTTTTATTTAACTTTAATTTTTTTCAAAAATGCAAAACAGTTAATTTATTAGCAACAGCTGATGATTTGACAATTTTACCATTTTCCCAAACAAAAAGTACGGGTAAGTTCTGGTAAAAAGAGAAACACAATTTCTCTCTCATGAACGCTCTCATTTACCCAATTTTTGTTACAAGAAACGCTTTCTGGTAAGATTGGGTTCCCGCGGGCACCCGCGGTAACGTACGTCCAACACACCTAATGTCATACTGATATTGTATAACATTGCAGATTAGAAAAATGAAAAAATTATTTCGTATGGGTTTTTATGTGGATTATTTTCATAAATCTTATAACATAATTTACGACGTGGTTGCTACTAATTTTAACTAAAATCTAGTCAGACAATTGCTTCAATAGTATCGTTACTTTTCTTATATTTGGTTTTGCTATTGTAGTTTGGTTTATTTTTGTAAGTAAACTTGTGGTTCATATATCATTCTGAGCACGTAAGGGTTTAAATAAAAAGTTTAATTTTGAGATTAGTAAACTGTTATAGTATTTGTCATATATTTTACAACAGGAATCTCGTTAGAAGATTATTTTCCATTTTACTTACTTTGCAGAAGACATTTCCATCGAAAGGAATTTTATGATAATTTAAATGGAAATAAATATTAAAATTTTTCTAATTTTACAGTAATTTTAATACATTTCATTTCAGTGTAATATCGATTTACAACGTAATGTCTTACGTATAGGTACAACTGGTACCGAAACTCAATTCTTGCCCGAAAATGAATTGCCTGAATGTGCTCGTTTATCTGGAAGTTCAGAAGATGATCTTAAAGTTTTAGAACAATCTGCAAATGATGCTGAAGATCGAGCCATTAAAGATGCCATCGAAGAAAGCAAAAAAGAAACAACAGGCGGAGGTAAATTAAATTAATTAATAAATATAATATTAGTACATACATACATCATCATTATTATAATATTTACTTTTCAGCCTGTTCCTCCTCCTCCTCCTCAGGCACATCAAATGCAATTGCTTCCGGTGATAAATTCAGTGAAAATGATGTAAACGATCTCGTAAATATGGGCTTTAAACGTGATGAAGTTATAACAGAATTGCGTAGGAATAATGGTAATAAAACTCAAGCTACCGCTGCCCTTATAGCAAAATCTTTTAAATTTTAAGTTTTATACTCACCAATGGACAAACTTTTAGATCAAGACAGAACTCATTTATACTATATACATATAACAACGAAATTTTCTTTTTTTTTTTTTAAATTAAGCTAATAATTCAAAATCTTATACAATTTACTTAGAACAAAATTATCATTATTTGGAGTTACATTACATTTTTTAATTATCAAATAATTATCAACAATATTGGAAAGCCTACCATTTAACTTACGAACTACCTCAGGCTGGAAGCATTTTTTCTTTTAATAGCAATTATTGAAACAAAAAATTGAAAGAGTCATATGGTGAAAACAAATTAAAAGCAAACAAATAAATAATTTATGACTTGAAATTTTAAGGTAAATAAAAAAAGTACTGAAATTCACAAAAAGAAAAAAAAAAATACATATTTGGAATAAAAGGATCATAAACGAAGTAAAAAGAAGAAGAAACCTTATTTTTATGCTTTCATGAAAAATGTGTGGAACAACACACTGAAGTAATTTTAATCAATTGAAAATATTGCAGGACACTCCTGAACATACAGTTGTGAATTCATCATACCCATTTAAATTACTTATGCTAAAACCTCTTTGCCTTTGCTGTGCCGAATGTTTAATATCTTTTTATGCCTGATAAATTAGTTGGGAGTATAAACATACATATTTTTTTTCCATTATTTATTTATTCTTCACCTAATTTTGTGAACTAACAATAAGTATGCAAATCTTAAAACTAAATCTTAATATTATGTCCAGCCATTGCCAGACGAATATTCATTTGTTCATAAATTTATATTCATAGATACAGGTTGGTTGAAAAGTTCCTGCCCTCACCAAGAGATGGCACTGCTAGCTCCAAACTTTTTTTTTCAAGTTGGTATAACTGTCCTGAGAACACATGCAAAGTTGCAAGTCATTCTGTCAATTCTTTCTTTGTTTACAAGCCATTTGAAGTTGACGTGTCATTGATTTTTTTTAATATGGAAAAAATTGAATATCGTGCAGCAAAGGAAATTTATGAACAATTGTTAGAAGTGTATAAGGAGTCCTCACCTTCAAAACGCACCGTTGAATTTTGGGCCTTAAAGACGATCCACACGAAGGACGACCTAAAACTGCAACCACAGCAGAAATCATTGAGCAGGTACATAATATGGTAAGTGAAGATCTCAGTTTGACTAAGAGTGAAATTGCTAATGCCATAGGCATCTCAGACGAACGAGTACTCCATATTTTACATGAAGAATTACGTATGAAAAAACTGTTTGGAAAGTTAGTGCCGCACACATTAACAATTCAACAAAAACTGGATCGAAAACAAATTTCTCAGCGTAATTTGGAGCCGAATTTTAAGCCAAATAAAACCGACTTCTTGCGTCGTTTTATAACTATGGATGAGACTTGGATCTACCACCATGATCCTAAATTGAAACAAGAACGTTTACAGTGGACTGAAGCTGGTTGTTCAGCTCCAAAGCAGGTGAAGTCACAACGATCAGCAATGAAGGTTATCAGTTTTTTGGGATGAAAAAGGAATTTTGTTGATTGATTATCTTCAGAAAGGTAAAACAATCAACTCTGAATATTATTGCAGCCTTTTGGATCAGCTGGATGAAAAAATTCATGAGAAAAGACCTGGTTTAAAGAAGAAAAAAATCATTTTTCATCAAGACAATGCACCTGCTCAGTGTTTTTGACGATGGCTAAATTCAAAGATTTGGCTCCCAGTGACTACTATCTCTTCAGAAATCTCAAACAATTCCTTCGAGGAAAGCATTTTTCGTCGAATGAAGAGGCCATAGCAGCCGTAGACGGTTATTTTGCAGAGCTTCCGGAAAACCATTATAAGGATGGGATAAAATTATTGGAAGATCATTGGAACAAGTGTATTGAGCTTCTAGGAGATTATATTGAATAAACAAATATATTTCGAAACAAAAACAGTATTCTTTCATTTCGAGCGCAGAAATTTTTCAACCAACCTGTATGTATGGCATCTGAAAATTTTTCCTTTATGTATTTGATAGGTCTGCAGTGTCCCTCCATCTTAGTCGCTTATTCCCATCATTATTCAAAAGATTCCGTGCTAGAACATTGGGATGAGTTTCCAGTTTCTTCAAGTAGTTGTTGCTATATCTAGTGATTTTGTTACTTACAAAGGATACATTGAGATATTTATGAATGTTGGCGTTTGTAATGAGCTTGTTTTGCCTTCTCTGAATTTGTATAATATTAGATGGTGAAGCATTACCCCAGAGCTGAATTCCATAGCACCATATGGGTTTTATAATTGAGTAGTATAGTAATAGTGTACAATCCAAAGCAAGTTTAGAGTTTCTACCGATTACTGAACGTGTTTTGCATGTGTTTTGACACAAAACACTTTGTTGTACATGTTTTCCTGTTTTGCTTAAAACACGCAAGTAGAAACATAACATATAGTTAAAAAAAAAAAATTACATGTGCATATTCGCAACAGTGCAGCTGTTGGGGGTTAACTAACAAATGAAAATGCTAAAAAATTGTATACACATCAACAAATTTTTGGGTTAACTAATAGTTAGCTCTGTATGAAATCCAGCGTTGTTATTAATATGCGAAAGATTCTCTAAATTATACTAGCTACAGCAGGCAAAAATTAAAAATATAACTGCTCAAACTTAAATGTAGTTTATTCCCAGGAATCATTAAAACCTCATTAATTATGTTCAAGTTAGCCTGAACAGGTCTTTAATTAAAAGTCAACATTTTATTCGATTTTAATACATTTTTATTTTGAACATTCAAAATCTTCAAACCCCAATTTATATGATATACATATTAAAACAAGTAAAAAATCCTCAAACTCGGCTGTGCCCAATCTTTGAATACCCTTCACCAATGTTCTCTTTTGTTTTTGATACAAACAATGTAAGAAACTTTTGAAGTAAAATTATGGAGGTGAAAAAAATTTTTTGAGGTGAAAAAATTTTTTGAGTTGTACAAAATATTATTCATTTCTAAGCGATTAGTAAAAAAATATGTGAAAATATATTGTATACCATTCGCAACTATAAAATTGTACTAAAATACACCAATTTGTATGGAAAATTTAGAGGTATCTTCACATTTTCACCCATAACTTTTTAACCGCTGGACCGATTTTGCTCATTTTCAATACCAAACTGCTCGGGAGGATGTACAATAATAGGCACCCCCGCTTGCGTCTTCGCGTCGTGTTCGCCTTTCAACAGACAGACAGATGGGGTCTTAGACCTATATTTCGACATGTTACAAACGGAATGAGAAACTGATATATACCGTCCCCATATATGGTAGAGGGTATAAAAACTATAAGGCTTCGTCAAAAAGAGCATTGTTGGCAAACACTAACCAAGGACTTTCTCTATTAAGCTATCGATATGAAACTCATAGCAAAACTAACTTCATAATATTTGGTACCAAACAAGAGTATCACAATAGTCTACCTGTGAATGATACTTAAAAATCACTTTATACATCGTAGTTTCTTTGGAAAAAATTCCCAAAAAAAAAAAGGAAAATAAGCCGAGTTTATCTCATAAATCTCTAGAGACCACCAAAAAACCGAAACAGGTATAAATATTTAAATGCAATTTTTTGCTTTAATAGGTCAGAATCATAAAAAACATTATGAAAATTAAAATTGGCAGAACGCTGGCAACGTTGACGAAACTATTGAATTTCAGTGGTGTTCTTAACAAAGTTGTCAATATTATAATGAGGACTGCAGTTTCGATGAAGTAATTCATTATTAAGAAACATGCAAATTTTATTAGAAATTATAGAGAATAAAAATTGAGAAATTCCACAGGGCCAGCAGTATGGAATACATAGTATTTTCGGTTGACGCTACACAATAAATATTACTAAAGATCCGACTATGTGTTGCGATATTATGAGAGGCATGTATAACCAAGCGAGGGTTTTACTAACCATACACAAGTATTTTTATTTGTGATGTGCCTTTTGCAATTAAAATAGTACTTAATAAAAACAACAAACATCTTTTTCCAGATTAATTTATTTTTAAATCAGAAACCAGTCCCTTAAAGTCCAGCCTCTTAAAAATTGATATAAAAAATGTTTATTAATATTTTTTTTTTTTAATATATTGCGTTAAACTTTTTTAATGGCTAAAAAAGAAATTGATTAAATAATCTATGGAAACTGTACACAGTGTAGTATGTAGCAATTGCAGAATTAACAAAATTTTAATGACAATTTCGAAATTATACCAAGTAAAACTCAATAAATTATTCCTCGTCTTCTTCATCATCATCTTCGTCCTCATCGTCATCTTTTTTCGTAGGACGGCGTCCGCCCTTATGATTGATTGATTCATTGTCAGGATCAAACTCCATGCCCTCTTGATCGTCATCTTCTTCTTCTTCATCGTCACCACCGACTTCGGCATTTTCTTGTTCAGCCCGTTGTAAGCGGCGAGCCAAATCAGCTTCATCAATGGCTGTAACCAATTTGGGTGCCATAATAACCTTAAATTCACCATTATATTCTGTGATTTTGGCTTTAATATTTTCGATAGCTTGTTCCAAAATTTTTAAACCTTCAGCTTTTTTGGTTGTGGATGTAGTCATCACATAACTGTAAAAAGAGGAAAAATTGTAAAATTTATTAATAGAAATCTTAATATTTACCATAATATTTATTTATTTATTTATTTGCAATACAAAAAGCCTTTAAAACGTATTGCTAGTATACTTCAAATAATTTCAAAATAATAACAAATTCTTAATTTTATTTATATTAATCATAACAAAGGCTATTGGCTCGTTGTAGCGAAAACAGACCAGAGCCTCTGGTGGGAATTGAACCCACGACCCCCGCACTGATAAGCTAGCACGCTACCAACTAGCCTACCGGGGCGCATAATTTGTTAAACTTATAACACGTTAAGTGATTGTTTTATGTATTTAATTAATCGCGATTCTCTAGCTTTCTTTAGCTAACGATAATTGCCGGTTAAGTTAGACGAGGTACTGAACAGGTTGTTTATTTGAATTCAATTTAAAATTGTTAACCTAAACTTAAAAAAACTATTTTTTAACAAGTTTTCCTAGAAAAAAGTTTGAGAAGTTTTGAGTAGCCAACGAATTTTGCCGGAATTTTACGGAATCACACTACTGAGCTGTATTTTATTAGGAACATTAAAATAAAATTCGAAATTTATGGGCCATTCACACATAAGGAGTTCTCCACTTCGCATAGTGGAGTACTCCATCATTGTGGATCTAGATTTAAAGTAAAATTCTCAATCCATTAAAAAAAAAACTGTGAATTTTTAATTACTCAAATTTAACTAAAAAATAGATTATTTATACTTACAGTGGTGGTGCAATTAAATTGATGCGTATGGGCAATTCTTCAGTGCTCAATTCTAAGCCCTTAGTCAAAGAAGCCTTAACAGCATCGATACCTTCATAACCATAGCAGGAACATTCAATGTCAGAACGTATCTTTACTGTGGGCGAAACCAACTTGCGTTTAACATTATTTAACAACACTTCCTTTGTTTTTTCATCCAAATCACATTCATCAAAGACATTTGGATCTGTTACAGATTGTTTGAAAATATCATAAGCGGCAGCCTTACTATTGTATTTCTTTTCAAAATGCCAAGCAGTCTTTTGATACAACTCTTCCAGTTGTTCACTTGTTTCGTATGCCAATAAGTTGGCTACATGACGTAGCAATAGATCTACGGCCTTAGCTTTGGCAAATCTTTCTGTACATTTTTCTACGTCTTCGGGTGACACACGACGTTTGGACAAATCTATATAACCTTTTTCCTTGTCAACACGTATCACAACCACTGGTTCTGTTTTGCCCACGCGAATTAATTTGTTAATGGAACGAATACGACGCCTCGACAATTCGGACAATAAAATCATGCCCTCTATGTTATTGTATTCCAATAAATGCACATATGCTCCCATTTCAGCAATGGACAACACATTGACCATAACCACATCCTCCACCTCGGGATATTTCTCACTGTAAAAACGAGAAGTTAATGCCATTTTTATCGGTTGCTATACTGTGTTGTATATAGTTTTAATTAAATTTCACAAAATCTGATGCAATTGATGCAAATTTGTCCAAAAATGTCGCTTTTCTTACAGCAAAACGTGTACAATTTACGGGCGAATTTTGTGGAAAAGGGAGTAGAGAAAATGTCATACAATTGACGTTTTCTTTTGGGCAGATCTTTCGTGTGTTGCTGTATATTCTGTTTGTGCTGCCAGATTAGGAATTTATTACAGAAGTAACTGCAAGTTAAGATTTATTAAAAGTAGGATTACATGGTTGCATTGGTCATCAATTTTTTTTGACGTTTACAAAATCTATACATAAACCGAATGTCAATATATATATTTTGTATTTGATTGGTATTGACAAAAATGTGAATCAAAGGGGATCAAAAAGCGCAAATGATTACAACAATTCTGATACTACTATAAAAACAACTACTCACGAGATAGTGCGAAAGAAACAACTGCATGACATATAGTTCTGTCTTTCTTCCTTGCGTCCGATTTTGCACTTCGTCAGCTTATTCTTGGATCGGCTCACTGACATTTTTCTAATAATAGAGTTAGGAATGGATTATATATAATAGCAAAACTCTCTTTCTGATTCCGAAACCCGTTTTTCGATATCTCTCATCATATATGAAATATCTAAAATTAAAAAAAAAAAATCCTGTTTCATTGTTAATGTGTTAGTTTGCTTATACATTTCACAGATCATATTAATATAAAACTTAGGTGTATGTTTTGTTCTTTTTAATGCTGATATAAAATAATTAAATGCTAAATGTTATAAAAAAAACATTAATAGTCTTTGGTTATCACATTATAAAATTTGTCGCATGAAGCTTAAAACTGTTTAAAATCCAATCATGTTGCACTTCTAGGTTATCTTATATATTTTAGGCGATCATATATTAGAATGCTGTGTAGTTGTTCACTTTTGCACATTATTTTTTCGTATACACTCTCCTTAGATCTCTTTCGCACTATTGTTAGGAATTACAACACAATCCTCTTAATCGGTTTTTGCCTACCTGTTTGACAGCTGTCACTTATCACAATTTTGGTTTACCCTGTATAAAAGCAATATTCAAATCATTAATAAAAAATCTTGTGAGCAAATCACTTCAAATATTAAAAATATACTTTTGCACTAAACAAAATTAATAAAAAATATGTACATGAACAAATGTTCAAAAAACATCGTGGTCGCAAAGAATTATTAAAAAACAAGGACATCAAAATTTAACTTGCGTGCGCAGGCGTCATCCCCATATAAAAGATTGGGAGTGCTAAATATTAAATTTATGTTTTGAAATGCATAAATTAATAAAAGTTATTGAGTTATTTTAAAAAAATTAACAAAATTAAAAATACTACATAAAATCAACGAGTGGTAGAATCTTTAAATTAAAAAAATAAAAAAGCGAAAATAAACGCAACGAACAATTTTGTATATTTTTTTTATTTTGTTTTGGTTAACAATACGCCGCTAAATAATCTTAAAGATAAAAAGTGACAACTATATTTATCAAGCTCAAGAATAGCAAAACCAAAGAGAATTAAGTAAAAGCAAATTTCATTTCGCCGTCGGTTAAAAAATTGTATGATTAGACAAAGACAAACAGATAGTGATTAAGACCATTTGAAAAAATAAAACATGGCTGGAAGAGGTGGTTTTGAAAATTCTAGGTAAATATTTTGATATTTTGTGTTAAATTATCAACAATTTTGTTAAAAATTCTTTAAAAAAGTGTTATTTACAATGTTAGTTTTCACGCTAATGTGAAGTTATTTAAGGAAAAATTAAATGAAGTGGATAAAGTTAAAGAAAATTATTGGTGAATTTTTCATTTGGTTGTGTGTGATTTTTTTATTCGCCCCTGTTAAGGAGGTGCTAGCACTTAATGCACGACGTTGCCGTATGATATTGTAATTTATAATTTTTTTTAATGATTAAATTTTGAAGATAAAATTTCAGAAACATTTGTGGCACATTTTTTTTTTAATTTTCAAAAATTGTAAATGATGGGGTGAGTGTTGTGGTTTTGAAAAATGTTGGTTAATTTTCTTTTCTGAAGCCAGAAAATGTCAAAGTATGAAGAAAATGTGTTTTTTTCTTCTTTTTTGCTCTCGGTCGCCGTTAGCAGAGATGACAGCGTGCGCGGTCGATGTTGCCAAATATTCGCATTGCGAATATTCTTTTTTATATCGTCATATACCAGTGATGGCATTTGATAAATTTTTTTTTCGTGCCGAAATAATGGCAATATTTGAGTTGTTTAAGGTAGTGCCTGGTGTTTTGGATACAAGTTCTTGTGGCCTAATTTTTTTTACTGTTGTGGGCACTCCACAAAAAAAGTATTTATATATGTGGAATTAAAAATTAAGTTTATTTTCTTGTTTTTTGATATTAATGAGACCGTGGTGCCTGGGACTTGCTAGGTCCAAAAAGCCGATACACGACTAAAATGACAATAATTATGCCTTGAAGGAAACAACAACGTAGTTGTGAAACATTTTTAGTTGTAAATGTTTTTTCCAGTAAAATTTTGCAGTAAAGGCATTTGAGAAATTATTTTTCGGTAGCGCCTGGTGTTTTGGATACCAAACTCTCAACCTGCAAGTCCGCAAACTCTCGCACGGTGCTTAAATTAAAATATGGTACACATTTTTAAACACAATTTTCAAAAATCTTAAAGTTGACTATGAATCGATGATGAACTCAAAGATAAAAAACTTAAAATGTGTTATTTCTTTGGCCAAAAGACACAGGATTCTAGCAGGACATTTTTAAATGACATCGTTGTAACTTGAAAATGAATAAAGGGACATTTATGAAATTTGATAGTTTCGCTACCTATTTTTCTTCCTAAAAATAAATTTTTAATCACATGTCTACTAACTTCATACACTGGAGAAATTATTTGTATTGATGAAAAATTTCATTTTAATTATAAAAATGTACAAGCTTTATTAAAATTATAAAGCTTTTTCAATAATTTCAAGAAACTTTGTATTCATTAGTGAAGAAAGCTTCATTAGTTAACTGAAAAACTTCATAAAAAGTCGTCCACAATATTACCAACTCAAATTAAAAATTGTTATCTAAAGTTAGTACATAATACAATTTTTTTTTAACAAAAATCGATAAAGTTAAGTTAATTGAAAATTTTAGATATTTTATACAAAAAAAAAACTTTTTTTCTTCTAAAATAGTAAATAAAACTGATTTTGTTGAAATCCAATTCAATGCCGGTATTAAGGGAAAAGGTTATGGAATACCTGTATTTTGTGAAATCAAAATTTTTTGGTATTGGTATCGATTTTTAGTTTGAAAGGATATTGAAATGGATAACATTTATATTTTTATTGTAACTGGAAATCATAAACAAAAAAGAAAAACATTTTCTAAATATAATTTAGATCTTAACCAACTATTATAGTACTGGTGCTAAAGTGTCTCTTCAGAGCTGGTTCCGCGATTGTCACATTAGTACCAGTTGTGCTTCAATTTTTTTTTAACAAGTTGAAAAATTTACCCCATTACTATGACACTTCATGTTACATTCTCGAGATCTAGTTTTGTTTTTAAATAACAAAAAATCTAGTTCGTGTATAATAGCTGTGTTCACGCGGGAAGCTATGAACGTTGGTAACTGACATTTCCATGCAAATGTAACATAAGTAACGTTAAGCATTAACACTAAACGTTGGCTTATTTCAAATGTGTATGAGAATGATAATGACAGCTTTGATAGCATGCTGCATAAACTTTTATAGCTTGCTGTATAAACATTGTTAGTCTGCTGCATACAGTCAGACGTTTTAAAATATAATTTTCTAATTTGACTTTTAAATCTGAATCAAAAGATTTCGAGCGTAATTACATCACCCAACCTAACTAATATTTTAAAATAAATTTTAAACATTTAAAACAATAGGTGTTAAAAAATTTTCAGATTGTAAAAAGTGCCAAAATTGCCAACACTTAATAGTGCCAAAAATTTCTCGGTTGTGCCACATTTGCCAACAGTGTCATATATACTGGTCATACTTTCTTCCTGTATATTGTATAGTGTGATTTGTTTTTTTTTTTTGTACTTTCTAAAAGATATATAAAATAATTTTTGGTGTGAAATCACCTGCCTAATTGGCGAAACCCTTTACTTTTCCGACTTTATTTTACTGTTTTCATTTTTTTTATTTAATGGATATTACAGTGTTGGTATGAGCCACTTGGTTACATTAACCTTTTGTTTTTAGAAGAAATGCAATTTGAATTATCTTTATATTTATCCCTGGGTGCAGCTCCCGTGTTAATAATCTATTTTCTTCATAGCGAAAAATAAGCCTTGTAAGAAATATGGGGCTACCAAGTTGATTAAAAAGTGGCAAATAAGGCTTCGGAAAAAGACGATTAATATGCACAAATATTGCAAAGAAAAAAAATACACGTGTTAGTTTAAATTTTATAAAGTTCATATGCCACTATTTTTCCCACCAACTTTAACTACTTTTAACTATAACTGCCTTTTACTTTAACTGCTAAGAAAAAAAATCAAAAATGGTAAAATTTGTAAGAAAAATTTAAAAATTATGAACAAAATTTAAAAATGTGTTAAAAATTTTAAAATCTTGCTTTCAAAAACAACATGAAAATTTCCGTTAAAAATTAAAAAAAAAAAAATATTCTATAGTAGAACCGTAAGAATGGAATTCTTTTATGGTTCAATTGGTATATCATAAAGAGGTTGTTATTTTATTTTTAATATAATGCTCAATAATAATATAAAAATATATACTAAGTTCACAAACAATCATCATATTAATTAAGTTGAAATTTAAATTAAAATTTGGCTATCAAGTTTGATGATAAAAAGATTAAAGGATTGATAAAATTGAGATTAAGTAAAAAATAAGAACAACTAGTTATTTAAGGATACAAATTTAAATAGTGCTTTCCTGAAAGCACTCTGAATTAGTTTAATATAAGCAGGCAAAATATTCCATATTTTAATGGCGTTGATAAAAAAAATCTTTCAGAAAGACACGTATAACTTGGTATTATTAAAGTCATGCAACTGGCCGATCTACCAAATGTAAGTTTATTATAAATATAAGATGGGGTCTTCTGATTCAGAAGTTTATGCAAGAATATTATGTTTCGCATACGCAAGTAATAAACCAAATCGCACTCAAGAATAATTTTTCGCCATAATGATATAAAAAACTTTTTGTTTTAATTTTTCGTTAAATAAAAAATGTTGTTTTCTCCAACTAATTCAAGTTTCATAAAAATGAAAGTTTTATTGTTTTAAAAATTAAATAAAAGTTCCATTAACAGTTTTCTTTGTTGTGCTCGTCGATGTACCAACTACTAAAATCAAACATTTATTTTTAGAGTTAGAACTTCTTTATTTAAAATTAAAATACAACGAAGCTATAAAGGCATCTGGAAAATATTTATAAATATATAACAAAGGATAAAAATATGTAAACAATACCTGAACAATATTCACAATCTTATACATATTCCAGATGATGTTGAAAATACCAAAGCAAATTTTTTCTTTCACATTACATAAGAAATTAAAAATTTGGTTTATTTTAAATTAACAAAATTATAGTAAATCCAAAAATAAATCCGGTGATTAAAAAACAGGCCTAACAAGGTTTAATTTTCAAAATACATAAAAAATTAATAGTGTGGACTATTAGGTCATAACACTATATATGATTAGTTAACATTTCATTCAGAACATTTGCAGATTTCAAAATATTGATTGAATCCTTGTTGTGGGAGTTGAAGGAATTTTAATTATTATTTTTCGTTTATAAATCATGCAACATGTAATCAATGATCGTTAAGAGTTCTGTTTTTTAAATAATGCAGAAGGTGGTAAAGAGTTATCATTACAAGGTAATGCATGAAGATATAATACCTAGTATCAAAGTTTTTCTAACAGCTCAAATATAAAAAATTTATAATATATTGAAAAATTCTTAGAATTTATTTCAACTCTATAAATTAAAATTATATACGATTTTTTTTTTGTACAGAAGTTATGGAGATCGTGGTAGCAGGCAACTACCTACCGAACCCCCATACAATGCATTTGTTGGCAACCTACCCCAAGGACTCGTGCAAGGCGATGTCGTTAAAATTTTCCAAGATTTTGAAGTGAAAAACGTACGTTTGGTTAAGGATCGCGAAACAGATCAATTCAAAGGTTTCTGTTATGTAGAATTCGAGACACTGGACAACTTGGAAAGGGCATTGGAATTTGATGGACGCATCAAATTGGATGATAATTTAGCGCCATTAAGAATTGATCTTGCCGAACGTAAAAAAAATGAGCGGTAAGTTAAATAAGTAAAATTTTAATGTAAATTTATATATTGACCACAAAATGTGTAATTTTTTTTCTAGCGGAGGAGGTGGCGGTGGTGGAGGTTTTAAACGTGGCCCACCACGTCAAGGTGGTGGCCATCAGCAAAACTTTGGACGCGGCAGTGGAGGTAATCGTGGAGGAGATCGTGGTGGCGATCGCGGCGCTGATCGTGGCCATGATCGTGATGGTGGACGTGATAATAGAGGTTCGTACAATGATAATCATGGAGGTCACAATGATAGAAATCGTGGAGGCGGCGGTGGAATGAATAGAGGATATAATGGTAAATTATAAGCTTGTCTTATTAACTACCAACCAACATATTTTGTTTTTCTATTTGTTTTCAGTAGTTACCATTACTCTAATAGTTCTACATGTTCCTTATTTGTTATTTTCTATTTCTTTACACAATTTATTTTAGAATTTAGTACATATTTGGCTTATACACATTTGGTCACTCCTCCAACTACATGCATGACAAAATTTGTGTAATTATTCTAACCGCCTTTACCAAAAAAAACCCTCCTCACCAAATTTTTTATATCAAAAACTTGCAACTTTTTTTTTTTATAAAAAAAAAAATCTATTAGTGGTTACACCTAAACGATATAAAACAATAACAAGAAGAAACGATTTTATTAGCTTTACGAGCTATGTATATTAAGTACACCATTTCTAATTGTTATACAGAAATTTTTTCACATATTAAAATTTAAAAAAAAAATTCCTTTATAATTAAAAAATTTGAATCAAAATCACAATCAGAAATGATTAAAAAAAATAATTTCGATTTATTCAAAATTTATAAAAATATTAATTTACTATAAAAAAAACACTTATTTCAAAAACACATTTTTTACAGGAGCACTAAAAACATAAAACTGTATGAATTGTCTACTAACATTTAAAAGATTGTGTTGTAAATTAATAATAGAGAATTGCTTGTCATTTAAAAATTTTATGTTCTCCGAAAAAGTTTCGTTTTCTAAAAAGAAATCAAAAAGATCATAACTTGTTTTTTTTTAAGAAATTAGTAAAATTTAAGAAAATAGGAAGAAATAACTTAATTTTTAAAAAGGTTAAATTAATTTTTTTAAATTATTATTTCTTTTTATGAAAAAAAAATGCTACAAATGAAATAAGTTTTCAAACGGAAATTAATAAAATTTTCAAGTTAGTTGATTTTAGGTATTTTCTGTCTTTTAGTGTATTTAATGTAAATGTGAAGACCAGACAGAGATATGCTCATTCAAAAATTTATTTTAAACTAAAAAAATAAGATAATTTTTTCTTAGATAACATTTATACATTTCCAATAATTGGTTGGGATTGTTTAATGGATATTTTTTAAATTATGTTCTACATAACAATAGAAAATGGTGTCATGTAACCTCTTCTTTATTTAATTGTAATCTAAATCTAATAAATTGTTTTCTTTTTCTACTATCTTGCAATTCTCTCCATTTATATAGATCGTCCTGCAAATCGTGGACGTTATGGTAATTTCAATAATGATGATCGATACAATGATCGTAATCATCATGATCGCAATCATCGTGAAGGTAGCTTTGGTGGTCAAAGTCGAGATGGTGGTGGCAACAATGAACGCTACAATAGTTTTAGCAGGAATCGTGGAGGTGATCGTGAACAACGTGGAGGCAGCGGCGCTGGTAGCAATTTCAATAATGATCGCCCATCATCGGTTGCAACCTTAGGTAGTATAGGTGAGGTTTTATGAACCTTATCTTTTTATTTTCTTAAATTTGTATTTATAAGTTTATACCATTACATTTCTTTTAAATTCCATTACAAATTAATTACACGGCGCTACAAATTAACAAAAATTTAATACTCTTCTAAAATGATTTTCAAGGGAGGTCACTCGCCTGTTTGAATTATAGAAGGGGTCAAAAACTACCAAATTTTTCGTTTTTTTTTTATCAATTTTACCGACTACTCGTTTATCTATTAACTAAAAATCTATCGAATTTTTATCGGGCATAATTTTATTTTCAGAAATCAATTACGTTAAAAAAATATTAATATTTTTATATTTTTTTTTATAAAAAAATTGTATATACACATTTCAATAACATAATGTGTAGTTTTTAAAAATATAACATCTTCTATTGGAATCGATTTGAAAAAACATAAATTAAGTGAAAATTTCCGTTTTCACTATAAAGTCATATACTCAGCTTATAACTTTCTATATATGTTGTTTACAGATGACAGTGAAAGACCTCGACTTAAACTAGAACCAAGAACAGTCAATGCTCCAATTAATGGACTGGCGGAGACAAAGCAGGCTGCTGCTATATTTGGCGCTGCCAAACCACGCGAGGAAAAACTTAAAGATATACAACCTAATGATAATGCCGGTTCGGCAAAAGAAGACAATTAATGCATTAAATAAAAAAACACAATATATGAAATTTCTTTTAAAGAGAAAAATATACCAGAGGATTATATACGACGATTACTAACCAACCACTTTATGCTAAAAAACAAGAATAAATACCAAAAAAAAAAATCAAATCCGAGAACTAGAAAAAGAGAGAGTTTAAAACACATATATATGAAAAACACGATTGAAACGTGTGTAAGAATTTTTGCAATTTTTTAATTATATTAAAAAATATATGACTTTATTATAAAAAAAAAAATCCAAAACTTTTTTAAAACAAAAAAAAACAAAAAAATTTTATTAAATGTGAAAATAAATGATAATTACGATAAAGAGTTTTAAAATAAATATATAAAAGCCTTTTTCACTGAGTGTAAAAGTGTTTAATTGAAAAAAAGAGAGCGGCAAAAAAAAGAAGGATTTAAAAAGAATATTATTTTTTATTTTATTTCTTTTTGTATTTTCTTATTTTAAAAAATTCTTCTCCTCAACACAACAGCAAATCAGCATAAAATAGCATAAAGAGAGAGTAAACAAAGAGTTTTTGGTAAAAACGTATACTCTCTTTAAACATTAACAACAGTAAAACCTGCTCCTCCTAAAAAATCAACAACAGAAATATAAAATAATCTAACAATAACAATTTATTATAAACAAAACAAACCTACTTTTTAATTAAATATAACTTTAATATATATACTTATATACTTGCATAATATACATACGATAAAAAATTAAATTTAAATACAAAAAAATAAAAAACCACAACAAAGAAAAAGTAAATATTGTAATTTAATAAAAATAAAAAAAAAATATAAAAAATCTTAAAAAATCTTAAAAAAATTACGCAGGCAAAAGTTGTAGATTTTTAATAATAATTAAATTTAAACACTAAAGAATTATAAGAATAATTTTGTAAAATTCATCAATAGACTATATTGAAAACAAAAAAAATTGAGTATTTTTTTTTTTTTTACTAAAAACAAAAACCCCCTCCATTAAACGTAAAATATAATAAAAAATATAAACAAAATTATTTTTTTTATAATTTTTATCAAATTTTAAAATTAAAAGAAATTTTATTTTTAATTTTTTAATTAATTTTAAAAGTTTATTTTTAATTTTCTCATATTTTTAAATCCCAAAAAGTCCTTTTTTACTACTCTCTTTTTTCTTTTATATTTTATATAAAATATTCAATTTAAACTCAAATCTCTTTACATTTATAATTCCTCTAAATTATTCTTAGTTTTCTTTTCTTCTTCACTTTCTTTTTTAACTTCGTATTTTAATATTTTAAATAATTTTTTTAAGTAGTCTAAAAAACGCATCCTAAAACCTACACTTAACAAAAAATCTATATATTCTATTTACCTTAATTTTTTGTTATAATTTAAAAATAAAATATTTTAATATTTTATTTTTAAAACAAATTTATATTATTTTTAATTTTAACTAAACAAAAAATCAAAATTTCTCTTTTTATTCCCACTTTTTCTTTAATCGTCAGCATATTTCAACACTAAAAAAAAAACTTATAAATTTATAAAATCAAGTAAGAAAAAAAATTTACTTATCGCATATAAAATTACTTTTTGTATAAGAGAAAATATTATGTATATTTAAATATACTTTAAAGTAATATAATAATTAAAAATAAAAAAACTGAATAAAATGCATACATTTAATAAATTTATGTTTAATAAATTAATAAATAAAATAATAAAACATAAAAATTGTGTTTTTATTTTATGGGACAGTAAATATTGGAGTTTTCTGAAATTGATGAAATTTGTACTATATTTTATTTACAATTTACATTTTATTTTTCTATTTTTAGTTGACTAACGGGGAATGATGAATCAATTGACCTGAAAGAAACTATATCGTGACCGTTCACCCGAGGGCATATCACTAAATTGGTACGAAATATTTTTTTGTAGCATTAGTGTATTTTTCTTTCATATTTTTGGAATGGCTTGTTATCTACGTTTTGTTCTTTATTTAAACAGAACATCAAAACAATATAACTTTGCTATTAGCCAGCCAATATGCATGTATAACAATTGCTTAGACGGTGGAGTGTTTCCCTTCTAAGCAATAAATAAACTCCAAGCTTGCTTTTATGCCAAACACTTGCTTCCATTTGAAACTTTTGTTAATAAATATGATATGAACTTTTATTTACATTTAATGTTTTTACCTATTTTTGGTTGTGAAATATTAACTTCACTTCCGATTTCTCTTTTTCAATCTAATTTAACCAAGTGCATCTTTTACATTTCTATCGCGGATTTGCGATCTGCAAGGTACTTCATTGTCAAGAATTTGAAGTTTTAGAAAAAAATAAAAAAACTCGCTTCCTGTGATTTCTATCGGCACGGAACAGTTTGTCAAGATTGATAAGATTTCATGGATACGCAATGCACACCATTGTGCTTTCTTGCTTAGCAAAATAAAGGCTAAAATTCTCTACCTCTTTTTCAAAACAAATATTTCTGGTGTGGTTTGTTTAAAGTTGAAGACTCGGTGGCAGCACCTTATTTTCCTTCAATTTCCCCAATTTTCGTCACAATACGATTTTATAGATCCTTAATCATAACAATTTTTTAAAAATATATTCTGAAATGTCTATAGGCAATTTTGAAATTTTTTGTTCCATAATTTTAATTCGAGTTTCTCACAGTGTAACAGAAAAACCACTCTGGTGGTGATCAGACATTTAAACACTGTGGCAACACTACGATTTAGTTTGGCAGTCGTGCTGAATTTAATCAGTTGTTTGTGTTTACAATTTTAGTAAAAAAAAATAAAATTCATAAAATAAAGTTTTAGTAGGCGCTATATCCTTAGGGATCAGCCAAATAAACTTCATATCCTTTGCACATGTCAAAGGGGTATGGAAAAAAAGTTTTAGTAAATCAGTTGTTTGTGTTAACAATTTTAGAAATTTATATTTGAGTGATTTTTGTTTAAAAAAACAGTGCAAATCACATCAAAAAACATAGAATAAAGTTTTAGTTAAAAAATTAAACTGGTAGTGAATTTTCATAAAAATGGCTGGCGGACAGGACATTCTTTAAAATTATGTGAGTTCATATTTAACATCTTTTTATTTATAGTTTATATTAATTTTTAACACGAGCAGCAAAATCTGCAACAGATATTTTGTTGGAAATTGTTTTTAAACTTTTAATTTTTGTGTATTTTGTGTGAATACGAAATAAATTTCAACATAATTGCTATTTTTAGATGTGTGTGAAGTTATCCATAGAGTCTATTGGTATATGCTCCATATTCCAAATCATCGGAGGAGATAAGAAAAAAACAAACATTTTAATTTTGGAATTCTGTCCACAAACACATAAGTAGTAATAAATTTTGAAACCTACACTCGATTTTTGAAATTAAAACATTGTTTTTGTCTACATACCATGTACTTGATTTAAAAATATATCTTATAGTTGAACCAGAACTGGCCATTCCAAAAAACAAGCTCCCAGAATACTGTGTTTAAAGTCATAAATCGAGTTTATTCCTAAACCAATCATTCGATTTTTCAAGAAAAAGTATTTTAGAATCTGATTACATACCTTCAACGTAGATACAAATTAACTTTTGACCATTCCCAGTTTTTCCAAGAAAATGTACTTCATTTAGTATTTTTTTAAGTTATGGGCACATAGCTACATATGGATGAATTTGTTAAACTAATTTGTAGTACTTAGAAATGATTTACTAATATGGGACAGACCTTAAAATGATCTAGGAATCATAAAAATTCCATTGATATGTATCATATCTTCCAAATCATCGGAGGAGCTGAGAAAATTCCATTTAATTTTTTTTCTCAAAGTAAATGAAACATTATATTTGGATATGTTTACTAATTCTTGTATTATGGTAAAATTAAAAATAAATTAACCACATAAGGCCCTAATGGCTCGGTTATGTAAATGAAGATTTAATAAAAAAAAAATGTATTAAACCAAAATTCACGTTATTTTTTAGTACTTTTAAATCATTTTATTAATAAAAAATCTGATTTTTTAATGTATTTTGTTCCACTTGCGATCCACACAAAAAACTATGGATAACTTCATACAAAAAATCTATGGATGGATTTTTTATGGATAACTTCTTACGTATAAAAATTGCATTTATTGCGCCTGTAAATTTATTTATTTCATTTATTCAAATTAACCAAGCCCCTTAGGGCCATATATGGTTAATAGTATATAAGGTGCAAATATACATTCAAATACTTAAAACTATCAATCTTATATAGTTATACTGATAAGTGTGTACCAATAAATTGTATTTAATAAAAAATTTTTATAACAGGGAACAATAGTTGGATTATAGATTAGCAAAATTTTCAGAAAATAATAATTTGGCTTGAGGATATGTAAAGGAAAAAAAATTTAGTTTGGAAAACTATTTAACTTAAGCTAAAATGCTAAAGTATACCCAATGCAAAGGCGGTAACATTTCAGTATGTGCTGCAAATTTAATTTTAAAAACCAAAACACTGAAAACAAAAAGTTAAAAAATCATATAAAACATTTTAAAATCCGACTTTCGGATGAACCCGCAAGGCCTTAAAATGATCAATTTAAAAAGTTAAATTTCTCTAGTGTCGATTACGACAAGCTTTGTTAAAATGATCCTGCCAGATTTCCTAACTGCCTAAAAGTGAGACATATATCAATCATTGGTACTCCAAGTGTTAATGATAAACGTTATCTTTTTAGGCGTCTTTTTGTATCTTTCTAAATTTTAAAGAGTTCTGAAAACATCCAAAATGTTTTATTTTTTGGTAAAAATAGTCTGCCTGTTGTGGTGAGATGGAAAGCCTACTCAAACCTTGAGTTGTTGTGGTTCAGAATAAGGCTGATTCTGATCTGGTCGCTCAGGTCGAAAGTGTGGCACTCCTTCTAGCGCTGATCCTCGATAAGTTTTTCCACTACTTACATTTATTGAAAATAAGTGTTTTCTATGTCATTTAGCTTCTTAAATTTTCTTGGAGGCTCAAAGGCCAGGTCGACAGGTTGATCTTAAATATTCTTTCTCTATCATATTTAAATTTCATCAAAATCGGAGCGTTTAGCTACCCCAAGCCATCCATGTTTGCAGTTTTTTTTTAAAAAACTTTAATTTATTAAACAAAATTTGTATGGAATTTGAGAGATAAATATAAAAAGTTTTTAAAAAATCGATTTAAAAAAACTGGATAATAGGAAGGAACCGGTTTATCAAATAATTTATTTCCAAGTATTGTCAAAAATAGTTTAGTGATAATTCGTGAGGTTACTTTAAGGTTTTTGGTATTTATTTTAGGTTTAACGTTTGTTTTAGTTTTTTCGTTAGATTTTTTTAAGGTTAACGGTATTTTAAGTTATTTTTTTGTCTTGTTGACATTAATGTATGTGTAAGCAACAGCATTAGCTGGCCAATAAAAGCTATAATTTAAATTTTCAGTTATAGGGCTTTAGAGAGAAATACATAGAGTTATTTCGTTAGCGTTATTTTTTAGCGTATCTTTTAGGGTAACGGTATTCTAGGTTATTCCGTTAGGTTCTTTTAGAATTAACGGTATTTTATGTCTTTAAGGTTATCGGTCAGATTTCCTAACTGCCTGTCTTTAAGGTTAACGGTTATTTTGTTAGTGGTCTTTAAAGGTAACGGCAGTCCTTTGAAAGGGTTTTGAATCAGTAACGGTTATTTAGGGTAAGGGTTAAAGGTAACAAAAGGTTTTGAATCGGTAACGTTGTTTTAGGCTAAGTGTTTGCCAACCATGCTTTCTTATAAATCAATTGTTCACAATTGGTATGAAAGTTAGTGTTTCTAATTTGGGTAATCGATTAACCGATTCCTTAATCACCTCATTTTCGTTTAAAGTCGAAGGATATAGATTCTTTCTTTTCTCCTCTCAACCACATCAATTCTACAGCATATTCCACAGTAACCAATAAACATAAATGTAAGATATAGCTAGCAAAGATTAGTTTATTTGAACAATTTTCTAGTGTTCAAAACAAAAAAATTTTTTGTAAATTTTGCAAAAGTTTCTTAGGAGAACTTTTTGAATGTAGCTATTGTTTATTTAAAAAATTTTCTAATTTTTCGACAGTGACAAATAAAAAAAAAATAAAATATCTCAGCTTTATCGATAAAATGTCGTACATCGGTAAAACACTGTCGACACAGCGTTTATCTGTTTTAGGCTTAAGGGTTTACTCAACATGTCTGACATTTTTTTTTAAAGAGTCCACAGATTCCTCCCAAAAACCACCAAGATTCTAAGGCATGATTCCTTAAAAAGTATCAGGATGTTTCCAATATAAAATATAAAAGCTATAAAAAGCAGCTCATTGTTTTGTTATTAAGAAAAGAAATACATTTAGTGTGCGTTAAACGATTAATCGACCCGAATAACCGATCAATAAATTTTCATTTTTCGAATACTGCTCTTACCGGCAAGGTTAGGTATTTTGAAGAAGTATTCAATATTACATTAAAAATTTTCGTTTTTAGTGAAAGCCACAATTTCAAATCAAAATCCTAATATTAATTAAAATTTCAAACCAAACACAAGTGGATATTTGCCAAAACTTTTCTAACGTTTTCAAATACATTCGGGATTGGCAAAACACTTTTCCATTCAAAAAATTTTTTATAATGAATTGTCTATAATTATTTCCAATTAAAATAAATTTGAAATAGGATTTATTATAATAAATAAAACTAATCATTTGCACAAAAAAGTATATTTAAATGTATATTTTTATTAAATTTTTTTTATACGTACATAAATTGCATTTGCAAATAAATTTTACACATATATATTTTTTTATTTTTATTGCAAAAAAAGTTAATTCCAAAAAGTGTTCGTGTAAATACATAATTTGTTCGTTTTAAATGTTAATTTATTCTTATTATAAAATATAGCAGTTTCAAAGTTATTTTTAATATTTCCAAAAATTTTTTAGTTTTAGTTATTTATTTATTTTTTTTGTTTTTTTTTAAAGTAAAAATGTAATATAAAAAGGATATAATTATAAACAAATGTGTTAACAAAAATTATAAACAATAGTTAAGTGCAAAATATGATATGAATACATAAGAGTAATATTTTAAAACGAAAATAATAATAAAAATATATAAATATAACAAAATAGAAAAAATGTTATAGGAAAAAAAAAAAAACAAAAATAACTCAAGTTCAAATATCTAACAAAACAAAATTGTTTTGTTTTAATATTTATATAAAAAAATATTTTTTTTAACTAAATTAGTTTTTACTAAATTTAATATAAATTTTTGTTTAAAAAAATGGGAAAAAGTGTGTGTTAGATAAAAGAAATGTTTATTTTTAATAATATTAATTATGATAATTTTTGGGGTATATGAAAATCGCCGCAAACGTGTCAAATTTTGATTAATAGAAATTACAGGATGGTTGAAAGTTCATGCGCTCGAAATGAAAGCATACTGTTTTTGTTACGAAATATATTTCTTTATTCAATATAATCTCCTAGAAGCTCAATACACTTGTTCCAATGATCTTCCAATAATTTTATCCCATCCTTGTAATGGGTTTCCGGAAGCTCTGCAAAATAACCGTCTACGGCTGCTATGGCCTCTTCATTCGACGAAAAATGCTTTCCACGAAGGAATTGTTTGAGATTTCTGAAGATATAGTAGTCACTGGGAGCCAAATCTGGTGAATACGGTGGATGTTCAAGCAATTCGTACTTCAATTCTTTGAATTTAGCCATCGTCAAAACACTTTTGTGAGCAGCTGCATTGTCTTGATGAAAAATGATTTTTTTCTTCTTTAAACCAGGTCTTTTCTCACGAATTTTTTCATCCAGCTGATCCAAACAATGAAGGAATTAACAGAATGACTTGCATCTTTGCATGTGTTCTCAGGACAGTTATACCAACTTGAGAAGAAAAAAAAGTTTGGAGCTAGCAGTGCCATCTCTTGGTGAGAGCAGGAACTTTTCAACGAACCTGTAAACTATTGCGAGAGAAAACAAGAAACGAAGAAAAAAGGTGTCTAAATTGAAATTTGGTATTAATTTCAAAAAAATATGTTGAAACTTATACTAAACCGAAAACAAGTACTTTTCAAATTTATTTAGTTTTCGACTTTCAAATTCCATACAAATTTAAAATCGACAACTTCAATAAAGAAAAACCTCCCTTTTAGCTTTTAAAAAGTTTCATACATTAGCAATATTAATTTAATGAAAAGTTATATTGACTTAAAGTTCTTTAAATACTTTTTCCACTGAAAAAATCCATGCACCATTTTACGCAAAAAAGTTTATAGAATATAGGAAACTTTCGTGTATTTTACACAATTCAATTTAGTCAAAAATTGACTAATTTTACAAAACTAAAAAGACCAAATAAAAAAGAATCAAAGTTTTTAATTTTTTTTTAAATTACAGCCAAAAAACATCGGAAGGTTATTTTTGCGCCACCCTGTATGTATATCTTCTTTAGCAGTATTTTTAGATTTTTCAAAAGTAACAAAACTTTAAATATAAAATGTTTTCGGAAATTATGAATCAAACATTTTTGTTTTTAAATGGGTAAAAAGTAAATATCTTTAAACAAAATTACTCATTTTGTAAAAAAATAATCTTTATGAAGTTTTGTTTAATAAAAATTGGTTTTATTAAAAGGAACCTAAATAAATAAAAATTGTTGCTTACTACGTGTAAGGATAATTTTAACTAATAAAGCTTTTTAGCAAACATTATGCAAAAACTAGTAACACTTTGCCAAGTTTAAGTTTTTTTCATTATTTTTGAATAACTTGCTCTTATTTTAGGAATTTCTCAGGGATATATTTTTGGTCCCTACTTTTTCTTTTATATATTAATGATCTTCCTCAGGCAACTAATACGACAATATCTATTTGCGAATGATGTTTTCTCTTTTATTAAAATGTAATCGTAGATTTTCTGAAGTTTTTGAAAGCAATATAAATTTGTGTCTTGACCGTGTTTTGTAATTAAATCCTTAGCCATTAATTCATCGAACACTTAGGCAATGATGTTTGGGACTACAAATATTTTTGGTCCCTCCTTTTTCTTTTATATATTAATGATCTTCCTCAGGTAACTAATATGGCAATTTCTATTTGCGAATTATGTTTTCCTTTTTATTAAAAGGTAATCGTAGATTTTCTGAAGTTTTTAAAAGCAATATAAATTTGTTTTGTAATATAAATTTGTTTTGCCATTAATTCATCGAAAATTTAGGCAATGATGTTTGGGACTACAAATAATTTTTTTTCTGAATTTAGATATTTTTTGGCCAGCATAAATGTTTGGGAGTTACACTTGACAGTAAGCTCTCATTTAAATCCCACATTAATGTATGTATTAGACAGAGGTTTGCACATGCGATTTTGTTGTCGCAAGTCCTCTTTGTCGTAAGTAGTATCTGCCACAATTGATATGAATCTTAAGATATTAAAAAGCTAAGTAAATATTATTGTTCGATTTGTTTTGAAATATACATATTTCCCATTCTTGTTTTTGTTGTCGCATCATTTTTGAATAACTTGCTCTTATTTTAGGAATTTCTCAGGGATATATTTTTGGTCCCTACTTTTTCTTTTATATATTAATGATCTTCCTCAGGCAACTAATACGACAATATCTATTTGCGAATGATGTTTTCTCTTTTATTAAAATGTAATCGTAGATTTTCTGTAGTTTTTGAAAGCAATATAAATTTGTGTCTTGACCGTGTTTTGTAATTAAATCCTTAGCCATTAATTCATCGAACACTTAGGCAATGATGTTTGGGACTACAAATATTTTTGGTCCCTCCTTTTTCTTTTATATATTAATGATCTTCCTCAGGTAACTAATATGGCAATTTCTATTTGCGAATTATGTTTTCCTTTTTATTAAAAGGTAATCGTAGATTTTCTGAAGTTTTTAAAAGCAATATAAATTTGTTTTGTAATTAAATCCTTAGCCATTAATTCATCGAACATTTAGGCAATGATGTTTGGGACTACAAATAATTTTTTTTCTGAATTTAGATATTTTTTGGCCAGCATAAATGTTTGGGAGTTACACTTGACAGTAAGCTCTCATTTAAATCCCACATTAATGTATGTATTAGACAGAGGTTTGCACATGCGATTTTGTTGTCGCAAGTCCTCTTTGTCGTAAGTAGTATCTGCCACAATTGATATGAATCTTAAGATATTAAAAAGCTAAGTAAATATTATTGTTCGATTTGTATGTAATGTTAAATTTAGAGATCATATTTTAATTTATTTTAAGAGTATTTCTTGGATGTCCTTTTGTAAATTTTAATAAATGTCGTATATTGATTATGTTTCATAGGATAATGATTTTTTATTTCTCCTTTTGGTAGAAATCTATGTTATGTCTTAGAATAGTTAGCTCTGTATTTGAAAGGTATTTCGTTGCTAAAATTACTCCTTGTTGGAACAGCTTGCTTTACTCGTTGCTAACAACGAAACATTTCATACAATGTACAAACAATATTGTATGCATTCGTGCATATTCTGGAATTGGTGCGATTTTAAATCGACGTGAAATTCAAATGTATTTCACGTTTTAATTAAATGTCTAATGTACAAGCATAATTCAGTTAAATTTTGAAAGAAACCAAAAAAAATTGAAAAAAGTAAAGGGTGGTTAAATTTTAAGGACCGATGTTGATTTTGAATAAAATACAAATTATTTAGGAAATTATTGTCATTTCTTTTTATTATGATAATATGGTGTGGTTCAATTATGTATGCAACAAAATATCGCGACCTCGGCGGCGCACCTCCATCCGATGGTCCGAATTTTCGATGACGCTGAGGCATAATTGAAGTTCTTTGCCTTTAGCTTTTGAATTGATGCTGGCTTATCGACGTACACCTTTTTTTTCAAATAACCCCAAAGAAAGAAGTCTAACGGTGTCAAATCACATGGTGTTGGCGGACAATTGACATCGCCACCACGTGAGATAACACGGCCATTGAATTTGTCGCGCAAAAGAGCCATTGTTTCGTTAGCTGTGTGGCAAGTGGCACCGTCCTATTGAAACCACATATTGTGCATATCCATATCCTCAATTTGTGGCTTCAAGAATTCCATTATGATCTCGCGATAGCGAACACCGACGGCGAGTCGAGGTTGACGGCTATTCTGCCATACTATCGCGAACAACAGCAATGTTTTCCGCAGAACGAACTTGGTGAGCATGCACAGGTGTTTTCTCATTTCCTACAGACCCGATTTGCAGGAATATGTGCACAATTATCCCGATTGTGGACACATTTGGTCGATTATGCTGACCAAAAAAATCACAAAGTGCATTTTGCTTTGAACGCCCATTTTCATAATGAGCCTTAATAACTTTAACTCGTTGCTCGATTGTGTATCGTTCCATGGTTCAAATTGAGTTAGTCTGAAATTGAGAAATATCAAATGAAATGCAGAAAAGGTTTAGGTGTGGTTCACATTCAACATCGGCCCTTAAAATTTAACCACGTGCAATTACGTTTGCATTTTTTTCAGTGTTTTTTTTTTGTAATAAATAAATAAATATGCCATGTTGAAAATATGTGTATTGCCAAAAAAAAATATATTCTAGAATGAAATAATTTTGTACAAAAAGTCTTAGTAATTATATTGAATTAAGATCAATTATTTTGTAATAAACATTTCTTTACCCACACACTTTATTATGCTTTGCCTAAAAAGATTTTTTAGTTTTTAATAAATTATTTTTTAATTTCTTTATTTTTTTTTAGAAAAAAATTATTATTTTAATTGATTGTTTCTATAGTTAAATCTCTTTTATTTGTTTTGAAATATACATATTTCCCATTCTTGTTTTTGTTGTCGCATCAAATATCATCGTTTTCAATTTTGTTGATCAAATATATCATTAAGTTTAGTTATTTTCATGCCATTGCCAAATCATCAAATCCTTGTGCTGCTAAATGGGCTAAATCTCACGCTTTGGCACCCGGTATTTTTGATAAAACCTTGGATAGATCAACACCAGTAAGGGCATTAATAGAGGGTGGTAATTGGGCAACAAGACGTGTAACATCATTGGTTACATTGTCACTGCCACCTAGTAGAACAATTTCATCGGTTTTAGCTAAAGGTGCAGCAACTTCAGCGGCAATCTAAAAAAAATGTATTAAAACAGACAATTAATTGTATGTTAATTTTCTTTAGTGTACTCTAAAAATTACCTTTGGCAGTGCTTCTAATACAATACTCATAATGGCAGCATCACCATATTGTTTATAAACATGAGCCTTCATGCGCATGCGTTCAGCCTCAGCTTTACCCACAAGTTCAATGGCATGGGCCTCGGCTGCGCCAATTTTACGTATCTTTTCAGCTTCTGCTCTAGCCATTTCAATAGTTTGACATCTGTAAATTTTTAAACCAGTGTTATTAAGGAAAAGTTTCAAAATTCTTTCGCAAACCCTCCCCACTTACTGTTTTCCCTGTGCTATAGTTTGTACTCTAAAAGATTCAGCTTCGGCAGGCAATTTAACCGTACCCATTAGTTCCTTGTCCTTACGTTCTACTTCTTGTGATTCAATTTCTATTTGTTTACGTCTTTCCACCACATCAATTTGTATTTCTTCATTGCGAATCCTTTGACGTATTTTTGCAGCTTGTAGCTCATAGGCCAGCTGGGATTCTGCTTTGGCAGTGTTGGTCTCTTGATCAAAATTAGCTTTTTGCAATTTATAAAGTCGAGAGTTATCTTCAATTTTCGTATCGGTGGAATATTTAACATCCATGGCGCTTTTTTCACACTCGGCTTCTCGTATGCCAGCATCACGATTAGCTTCGGCTACACCAGCATCGGCATCACGCTTAACAACGGCTGTTTGGGCTTTGCCGAGCGAGGCTAAGTATTGGACATCATCGTAGACATCCTTAATGGTAAATGAGAGAATTTCGATACCCATTCGGCCGACATCAGGTGCGGCTACTTCGCGTACCAAGGCAGCGAATTGATCGCGATCTTTGTAAACTTCTTCGACTGTAAGCGTTCCTGTAATGATAAAAAATAAAAAATTAGTTTAAAATTAGTTAGAAGTAACTAATAATTATTTATATTTTAAAAATAATACAAGATAAAATTCGACAATATTGAACGGTGAAGTTAAAAAACTTTGATTCTACCGGTCTAAACATTTTTAAAAAATTGCATATGTGACCTTCTCCGAGAAAAGGGACCTAGTGTGTGAAAATGAAGTTTTGAGCAAAACGCATTTAAAGTTTCATAACGCATTATTATTGTGAACACACCTTTAGTTGGGAGATGCGATTTGGTATGATTAATTATGATTGGGTGCCGACTTTGATGACGTATTTTTTTCGCTTTTAGTGTGACAATACCTTTGCTATTGTTGCTGCTCTGTTCGTTCTCAGCAAAGGGTTGATGTGCGTATACTAATACGAAGAACATTGTAAAAATAATTATAAGAAAGGAAAAGAATAAAGTGACGCTCCAGTCTAACTGTATAACGAGTGTTATCAATATCTCAAAAGTTGTTTCGCAATTTTGATGTTAATTTGAAGTAATTTTTATAAAATTGGATATTTCTGACAGTTTTGATGATGATTAAAAAAGACTAGACTCGGTTTATGGCGATGATGAGATCGTTATGACGTTATCTGAAATTGTCGGTGCTAATACTTCGGGACTAACTGAAAATCAAAGTTTTTGCATGATGTTCAAAATTAAAAAAAGTTAAATTAAATGTTTTTCTCATTTTTATCGTTTTTCCCAAGTTCGTTTTGTACGTTTTATGGGGTCCCTTTTAGGGACCAGAATCCACTCTTAAGTCCAAACCCGTTTTTCGACACACTAAGTCCCTTTTCTCGGAGAAGGTCACATATATGTATTTTACAAGAAAATTGTAAAACTTGGAATTTATGTAGTACTTAAGTTATCTTTCCCTGCTTTTTTTTTTCTGCGCGCATGGAATTTGTCCATAATAGGGATAAAATCGATATTGAAATTCTGTTATATGGAGTGTTCTTTAAAGCTTCTTAGATAAGGAAACATTTTAAATTTTACTAAATCTATTATATATACAGGTTGGTTGAAAAGTTCCTGCGCTCGAAATAAAGGAATACTGTTTTTGTTACGAAATATATTTTTTTATTCAATATAATCTCCTAGAAGCTCAATACACTTGTTCCAATGATCTTCCAATAATTTTATCCCATCCTTATAATGGTTTTCCGGAAGCTCTGCAAAATAACCGTCTACGGCTGCTATGACCTCTTCATTCGACGGAAAATGCTTTCCACAAAGGAATTTTTTGAGATTTCTGAAGAGATAGTTGTCACTGGGAGCCAAATCTGGTGAATACGGTGGACGTTCAAGCAATTCGTACTTTAATTCTTTAAATTTAGCCATCGTCAAAACACTTTTGTGAGCAGGTGCATTCTCTTGATGAAAAATAATTTTTTTCTTCTTTAAACCAGCTCTTTTCTCACGAATTTTTTCATCCAGCTGATCCAAAAGGCTGCAATAATATTCAGAGTTGATTGTTTTACCTTTCTGAAGATAATCAATCAACAAAATTCCTTTTGCATCCCAAAAAACTGATGCCATAACCTTCTTTGAAGATCGTTGTGACTTCACCTGCTTTAGAGCTGAACAACCAGCTTCAGTCCACTGTAAACGTTCTTGTTTCAATTTAGGATCATGGTGGTAGATCCAAGTCTCATCCATAGTTATAAAACGACGCAAGAAGTCAGTTTTATTCAGCTTAAAACGCTCCAAATTACGCTGAGAAATTTGTTTTCGATCCAGTTTCTGTTGAATTGTTAATGTATGCGGCACTAACTTTCCAAACAGTTTTTTCATAGAGCTGAACAACCAGCTTCAGTCCACTGTAAACGTTCTTGTTTCAATTTAGGATCATGGTGGTAGATCCAAGTCTCATCCATAGTTATAAAACGACGCAAGAAGTAGGTTTTATTCAGCTTAAAACGCTCCAAATTACGCTGAGAAATTTGTTTTCGATCCAGTTTCTGTTGAATTGTTAATGTATGCGGCACTAACTTTCCAAACAGTTTTTTCATACGTAATTTTTCATGTAAAATATGGAGTACTCGTTCGTCTGAGATGCCTATGGCATTAGCAATTTCGCGCTTAGTCAAACTTGGATCTTCACTAACCATATTATGTACCTGCTCAATGATTTCTGCTGTGGTTGCAGTTTTTGGTCGTCCTTCGCGTGGATCGTCTTCAAGGCTGGTACGACCACGTTTAAAATCACCAGCCCGAAAATCAACGGTGCGTTTTGAAGGTGAGGACTCCTTATACACTTCTAACAATTGTTCATAAATTTCCTTTGCTTTTAAACCCTTCAAAACAAAGATTCTAATGAGTGCACGATATTAAATTTTTTCCATATTAAAAAAAATCAATGACACGTCAACTTCAAATGACTTGTAAACAAAGAAAGAATTGACAGAATGACTTGCAACTTTGCATGTGTTCTCAGGACAGTTATACCAACTTGAGAAAAAAGTTTGGAGCTAGCAGTGCCATCTCTTGGTGAGCGCAGGAACTTTTCAGCCAACCTGTACTATAATTACAACAATTTACACTACAACCAATCCCTTTCTATAGGCAAAAGAATCTTTAAATATAGCTCCGAATTTCTAAAGGAAAAATATTTTATAATCTAAAAATATCTAAAAAAACAATGCTATTTGTTTCCCACAATAATAATACAAAAATCGTTGCCAAGTAATTGATAGAATTATCAACTAATAAAGCTTTTTCGCATAAATAATATGCAACTATTTAAAAGAAAAAGGCAAAAACTTGGCAAAGTCTTACTAGTTTTTACATAATTTATACGAAAAAACTGAGTGCAATTAGTTTATTTTTTATCAATTTACCTCGATATAACAGCATAAGTTAGACCCACTACTAAGGTCAATTTAAAAGTACCCATCCATATCATTGACATTTTTAATGTTAATTTAATTTACAACAATTTATTATTATTTTAATTGTTTATATTTTTTATGTTAATTTAGTTAAAACTTTTTCTTAAACAAATTTCTATATGAAATTTTTTTTTACAAAAATTGCTTCACTTTTTTTAATATAACAAAATTTTTAATCTTTTCGCTTTTAAGATATAACTTATAATGCTATAAATTATATAGACTAATAAGTGTTTTATTTAAATACAAATATTACTTAGTTATCTTTTGCTTGTATGTAGTTTTCTTTTTTAACAATTAATCAATGTTGAAGTTAGCATTATTACAAAAAAAAAATTGTTATCTTTAGAAATAACGTTTAAAAGGGCCAGTTTTATACTAAACACTTAAGTTTAGTTTGTTGTAAGTGCCAAAAATATTGGGCTTAGTCCCTCCTTATACAATCATAATAATCCATGAATAATAAAAATTTGAAATTATTATCGAAACTACGAAAACTATTGTAAAATAAATAATTTTTGGTTTATTATAACAGGTCAATTGAAAAGTCCCCGGCCTACCATACTAAAACACATTTTTTTTTGGCAAAATTCGTTTTTTTTTAATTAACATAGTTCCCTTCAAGGGTGATACACTGATTATAGCGACCCTCCAACATTTCAATACCATTTTTGTAGTACGATTTGTTCTTTGCTTCAAAATAGGCCTCAGTTTCGGCAATCACCTCTTCATTCGACGAAAATTTCTTCCCAGCGAGCATTCTTTTGAGATCTGAGAATAAGAAATAGTCGCTGGGGGCCAGATCTAGAGAATACGGTGGATGCAGCAGGAATTCGAAGCCCAATTCATGGATTTTCGCCTTCGTTTTCACTGACTTGTTTTTGGTCAAAAGTGAGCTCGCGCGGCGCCCACTTTGCACAGAGCTTTCTCATACCGAAATAATCGTGAATGATATGATGTTCAGTTGATATCTTTAGAGTACATGCTATTTCATTCAATTTCAATTTACGGTCATTCGAAATCATTTTGTGGATTTTTTAGATGTTTTCACTGCGTTCACCGTCGTCGGTGCTCATTTCACCACGTCTAAACTTAGCATACCAATCCTTGATAGTGGATTTTCCTGGGGCAGTGTCCGGAAACTCGTCATCAAGCCAAGTTTTTCCTTCAACTGTATTTTTTCCCTTCAAAAAGCAATATTTTATCAACACGCAAAATTCCTTTTTATCCATTTTTTTCACAATAACAAAAGTTGCTTTACTCAAAATGCTATAATTCACAAAGTAATGATCCGACGTGTCTTTTGAAGGTTAGGGCTAACTAAAAATCATATCGATTTAAGTCTAGTAACGCCATCTATGTGTCAGGCCGGGGACTGCTCAATTGACCTGATACAAAAAATATTGTTACATTAGACATTTGTTCGTATTTCTAAGCATAGCAATCGTTTTAGAATCACTTTCTGCTTTCCGAGTCGATTTAATGCTGTCCGTTCATCCGAGTATCCATATAAACCTTATAATCAAACTATAGGTCACAAATATGAAGAAATTTAGATGAAGTTTCGCCTAATGATGAACCCTATTAAATTAGGTCAAAATCGGTTGATATTTAGATCCTTCTCCTTAAGAAGAGTCCTATCTACATATCAGGTTGAAATTTAGGTTGTGAATGTTATATGGGACACTAAATGTGTCAAATTTAAAGAAATCGGGTTATGTTTAGAACTACTTCCCATATAAACCTCACCACCTTCCAGGTATTTGCTTAAATTAACTTTTTTTCCGGCAATTTCATTCAGATTTATCTCGTATATTTTCTTCTCTGTTTATAAAATAACGACCAGACCTTTTTCGGAATTTCGACCGCTTCCCGAAATATGTACCTGGTGTTGGGTGTATCATATAGTCAGCATACCTGCCTTTAATAGTTTTACTGGTTTGAAACTATAGTATACTCTTTGGACTACTTAGTGATCTTTTTCAACAATTTTTGTATGCTGCACAGAGGGAACAGATTCATTGTGACAATCGAATTTCTGGCCAACCGAATGGTTTGGTTGCAACAACCGAATTATTTGTTTGTCGCAGCCAAATGTATTCCTAGGTCAATTGAAAAATTATGTTCCAACTGTATTTTTGTTGAATTAACAGAATTTCAGTAGCCACAACCAAATATATTGATGTCCACAAAATTCGATTATCACAATGAATATGTTTTTCTATGTGGGGATGATGAATATATTAATCGCATGTAAAGGTCAAAACACATTAAAATCTTTAAATCTCAGCAAACAATTTTCTTAGATTTTACTTAACGTGTTGATTGTAACATCAGCCCTAACTCAAATTCAGATTTAATTTTTTTCTTATTGTTAGTAGTATCTCTATTCAATTTGACGTCATTATGCGGTACTAACACATGATAAGAGTTCAGCATTTTGAAATTGAAAGCAATAAAGTTAAAATGATGAGATTAAAAAAAAGGTAAATTTTGATATTCCATTAAACTTTGTGCGTAGCTACAGTGATTGGTCAAATTTATTAGGACATAGTAAATATTTTAATATAAAACAAGTAAAGTAAAATTAAAATCTGACATGCCGTCTATATGATACCCTACAGTATCAGCAAGTTGCTATTTTTTGTGGTAAGGGATGTATTATATTTTTATAAAAACGTCTTATTTTAGCTTCTTTAAGGTAATATTTGCCTATGGCAAGCATATATCACAAATAAAAATCCATACATTTTCGAACACATGTTTCTAAAGTGGTTTCTATTTATAATTTATTAAACAACTGATTCTAATAATAGACCTTTTAAATTTCACACAATATAATTTTGAGCCATAGTACTATCAATGAGTATTAACCTCAAGTCTTTCCATTTATCTATATAATGTCACATTTTAGTGCTAGTGACTGACTGCAAGTAGTATACAGTCGAACCCCGATTTAAAAGCTAAAAAATGTTATTGTAATGGTTGTTGCTCCCGAAGAGGATTATTTATTCGCGCAAATACATCAAATATTAAGAACTTCGTCTAAAAATTACCTTTTTCGCGAAAAAAAAAATTTCAAGTGCTTTTTATCTCAAATTCTTTTTACCTCAAAGAAAATTCACGAAAAATGTATTTTGCTGGAAAAATTTTCTTTCTTCAAGAAATTTTTTGGAATATAAGCTAAAAATAACAGGTCAATTGAGATGTCCCCGGCCTGACACATAAATGGAGCTACTAGACTTAAATCGATGATTTTTAGTTAGCCCTAACCTTCAAAAGACATGTGTATAAATTTGACAGCTATCGGATCATTAGTTTGTGAATTATAGCATTTTGAGTGAAGCAACTTTTGTTACTGTGACAAAATGGATAAAAAGGAATTTCGCGTGTTGATAAAATATTGCTTTTTGAAGGGAAAAAATGCTGTTGAAGCAAAAACTTGGCTTGATGACGAGTTTCCGGACACTGCCCCAGGAAAATCAACCAAGTTTAGACGTGGTGAAATGAGCATCGAAGACGGTGGACGCCCAAAGGAGGTTGTTACGGATGAAAATTAAAATTGAATGAAATAGCAGGTACTCGAAAGGTATCAACTGAACGTGTACATCATATCATTTACGAATATTTGGGTATGAGAAAGCTGTGTGCAAAGTGGGTGCCGCGGGAGCTCACTTTTGACCAAAAACAACGACGAGTTGATGATTCCGTGCAGTGTTTGGAGATGTTCAAGTGTAATCAACCCGAATTTTTGCGTCGATATGTGACAATGGATGAAACATGGCTCCATCATTTCACTCCAAAGTCCAATCGACAATCATCCTAGTGGACCGCACGTGATGAACCAACTCCGATGCGTGGAAAGACGCAACAGTCGTCTGGCAAGGTTATGGCGTCTGTATTTTGGGATGCGCATGGAATAATTTTCATTGACTAGCTTGAAAAAGGAAGGACCATCAACAGCGACTATTACATAGCGTTATTGGACCATCTAAAGGACGAAATCGCCGGAAAACGGCCGCATTTAAAGAAAAAGAAAGTGTTGTTTAACCTAGATGCACCGTGTCACAAGTCGGTGAAAACTTTGGCGAAAATCCATGAATTGGGCTTCGAATTGCTTCCGCATTCACCGTATTCTCCATATCTGGCTCCCAGCGACTATTTCCTGTTCTCAGATCTCAAAGAATGCTCGCTGGGAAGAATTTTTCGTCGAATGAAGAGGTGATTGCCGAAACTGAGGCCTATTTTGAAGCAAAGGACAAATCGTACTACAAAAATGGTATTGAAAAGTTGGAGGGTCGCTAAAATCAGTGTATCACCCTTGAAGGGAACTATGTTAAATAAAAAAAACGAATTTTGCAAAAAAAAATGTGTTTTAGTATGGTAAGCTGGGGACTTTTCAATTGACCTGTGATGTGTTCAAATTTTGCAAATCCGAAAGGGGATTTTCAAAAAGTTTCAAAATGGAAATATAGCTTTCACTTTAATTGCAAAGATATCCTATATCGTTCACTTATTAGAAATAAATTGATATAGGTTTGAAAGCCTACCTGCATTCCATAGTTTAAAACCACATTGAAAATTATCTGTAGTTTTTTAGATATATGAATTAATAAGAAATCTTAAAGGAAAAAATTAGATTTTTTTGGAAGAAATTAAATTTGGGAATATCTCAAGAAGTGGAGGTAATTTTAAAATTTGATGTTCTACATCCTAAAATCTATCAGAATTAATGAGTCGTATGTCCGATGCATTTCTCTAGTGTTTAACTGTATTACTAAAGAAATAACAGAAACCTCTAAATTTGTTTTAAGGCCCCCTCCCCCCTTTGCTCTGTCCCAAAAATGGGTTAAAATCAAGGTACCACTGTACTATACATACAACAATAAAAAAAAAAATAAAAACAATTAATGTTAAATCAATTTTAATGATAGCAAAGCAGCAACAATGACAATATAAAGTCAAATATAAAAGAGCACCAACAACAAACAATGTATCACAACTGTGTAACAGAACATTAAAGAATAAGCAGTAAAACATTATTGAATTTTTATTAAATTCTTTTTTTAAGAACATGAAAAGTACAAGTGAGAACAAATTGAATTGAAAATCACTTATATTTCAAAAAACTGCTGACAATGACAATAAAAAAGGATAATATTAAGTGTACATATTCAATTAAATTGGGAAACACTTTATAGTTCATGTTTTATGAAAACACAACAACAACAAATGATAGATTTTTTTATTTTATTATTTCTTTATTTACATAACCGAGCCATTAGGGCCTTATGTGGTTAATTAAAGCTACTATCTAAATAACAAACTTCTAATATTAGACCCTCTGATGAATTACTTTGACTTAATTTTTGCTAAGAATTACGTTAAAGACATTTTAAAGTACATATGTAATAATACATCGGCTGAAAAGACCTTCAGGATAACCAATCAAAATTCTACTTTATTCATCAACATTGTCTTCTTCAAGAGCGATACAATCACTCCAACGCCTTTCTAAGATTTCGATATATTTTTTATAGGATGATTTATCTTTGGCCTCAAAATAGGCCTCGATCAAAATCTCTATTCAGTGAGCATTTTTTTGAGGTCTAAAAACAGGTAAATAACGCTGGGAGCCAAATCTTGCAAATACAGTGGGTGTGCAAGTAATTGAAAGCGCAATTCTTGCGGCAATCATTTCGAAAACAGCTTTATCTTGGACAAATGTTCATGCAAAAAAATGCTGACACGTTCCATCGTAATTTATAAGGTAGGTTAGGTTAAGAAGGGTTATGCGCCCAAGGGACGCATTTCCACCCGGAGACCAATGCGGTCCATTGTGAATCCCTTCAGTATAGAGGAAGAGAGAGAGAGAAAGAGAAATAAAGAAGAAAAAAGTTGAGAGGTCCGAAGAAATATAGAAACTACGTAGGACATGATCCATCTACAGTCCCCTCATCAGAAACAGCCGTTCTATTTCCCTGACAAATTCTAGTAGATCGGCTGGATTACATCCAGCGATACACCCCAGTTCGTCGTGAAACCTATCCCCTAGCCATTTCTGCCTGAGACCCTGCATCCTAGGACAGTGGCACAGTACATGCTCTACCGTCTCTAGCTCCTCAACATCCCCGCACAGTCTGCAGAAGTCCGGTATGGCATTATCCCATTTACTCATAAAAGCCCCAACAGAACAATGCCCCGTTAAGAACCCTATAAGGGCCCTGAGACCACCCCTATCCAATCCTAATAGAATCCTGGTTGCCCCTGCGTCCAGTCCGGGCCATAACGCACTCGACACCCTGCAATCCACTCTATTCCCCCAGGACAGGTTAACGGCATCACGAAACCTTTCCCGTATCACCGCATAGTAGTGACACAAGGGGGGCTTTATCCCCCTGTCCCTTACCCCTAAGTCCAGATTCGAACCCTCCCTCGTGAGTTCGTCCGCCACCTCATTGCCATCCACCTTGCAGTGTCCGGGTACCCAACAAAACCTCCTGCAAAACAATTTTATAAACTTTTTTAATATTTTCCGGTATTAACACCTCTTTTGGCCGACCAGAGCGTTCGACGTCATCGGTGTTTGCACGACCACGTTTAATGTTAGCAAACCATTTTTCTACCATTTGTCTTGATGGAGCAAATTCCGATTAACACAGCTTTCGCTTGAACGGTGTTTTCCCCCATTAAAAATCAATGATAAATCAACACACGAAATTGAATTTGAATCCATTATTTTCAAAATCGCAAAAGAAGCGTCACTAAAAACAGCTGAAACTTGCTCACTAATGAGCAAATTGTCATTGTCATTAAATTTTGACAGCTATCAGCTGAAGGTTGGTAGTTCCAAAAAATCATTCGGATTTTTTTAAGTCATCCTACGGATTTTTCAGCCGATGTGTTACATGTATGGTAGATATTGCTTATGTTTTGAGCATGAAAAATACTTATTTCATTATTACTAAACGATACTGCGGTGCACCAAAATCCACCAAATACTCTTCCCATAATATGCTCATCATTTTCAAACTTTTGAGTACTATTTTGTCCAAAAATTCGAGACAATCTAAAAAAGCAAGGGCAAAATCAATTTTTTTGTTATTTTTCCCATAATCAACTCGATTATACGCTTCGTTTGGGTGATATTATGTAAAATTTTCCAATTACGTTTACTCAAAACGTTTTTTTTTTTTTTTTTGCTTACTGAAAACTTTCATCACAAACAAAAGTTTGTATTTTTTGGAGGGCTATTAAGGCTAACGGTAAATAATCTATTTTGTATGCAGGGTATGGGGGAAAAGTAATATCCTACACCAGCAGGAAGCAAATGAAGGTATAATATTAACAATCAACACAAAAGGAACCTAAAATCCCAAACAGGAAAGTATGTTTTTATAACAGAGTGTTATTTTGTGCCGTTAGTGTGTTGTTTTGTACCCGCCTAGATGACAGCTTCAGCAACATTAGTAACAAAATGGGAAAAATGTCAATCAAAATTGATGATGTATAAAAAATAGAAAATTTTTTCTATGCACTATCAAAGATACACGTAAAATATAAATTGTAACAACACATAAACAATAGCTCTGTTCGATTATATGCTACAATTAACTGTTTTTATTTTTTCCAATTTTTACTACTTTTAAATTTTAAATGTTGGAATAAATTTAAAGGCTCTTCATCCAAGAGATTATTTTGGTAAAAAGCATAGAAGAAGAAGACTTTCTCATAAAATTCTAAAAGATTTATTTCTTTCAAAATTAAGAAACGAAGGTAGAATTTTTTTTTCGGTAGTTACAAAAATCTGCCCAACCTTAAAATAAAACAGATAAGTTTTTGAATTCTGAAAATTTTGATTTGCAAAACACTGATGACTGGCTTTGGACCAAGTCCGTTATTTAATACATTCTAAATTACTAATAAATTCATAATTATTTAAGTAGTTAAATTCAGAAAATCATATATAAAAATTACAATGACTTTTGCTTACTACTTCTATTACTTTGCGTTTTTTTTTATACTTTTTTTTTATTTTACTACTTTAACTACAAAACAGTAATCGAACAAACCTAATATTGTCAAAAAAAAAAAAAAATATTTTAGGAATTTCATTATTAAAAATTATAAAACAAAAAACACTAAATGCATATTAGAGATTTCATTTTTGGAGTGACGGCAATAAAGAAATTATGCTAAAGGAAAATTAATTTAGATTTTGTGAAAAATCTTTCGGTATTTTACAAATGATTTATGTTTAGATGTGTATTATGAGTTTTTGTATGGTTTTAGATATTTTTAGAAAATTTATGTACATAAGAATAGCTTTTATTATACAGTGAAACATCCCAATAGAGTATAGCGATGGTCGCACAGGATTTTTCTGCTATATGGTGGTAGGTTTATAAATAATACAGTATATACTATATTAGCTGTGTTTATGCGGCAAGCAATCAACGTTGGCTTATGTCGTCATTCCCATACAAATTAACGTTAAGCTTTAACACTAAAACGTTGCATTGTGTCAAACATAAATGAAAATGACATAAGCAAACGTTGATAGCTTGCCGCATAAACACAGCTAATATGGAGGTAGGTTTATAAACCTTACTTCATTTAGAGAATTATTAACTGCAGTTCTAAAAGTTTACGCTGCAATTTCATTTAAAATTTACTAACAATAGCTAAAATAACTGCAATATCAGTTAATTTTCAATGCAATTGCAGTGTACACTTTTTGGAATTAATTTAAGTGTATACACAAGCATTTTAAAAATATCGTTATATAAAGTGTCCGTTCTTGGGAGATTTCATTTTATTTTAACAAATTTTGTATTCCCCGCAATGAAAAAAAAGCTAAAGATGGAAATAAATGTATGTTTTTTAAGATATGTGAAGCCTATAAATCACAGAAGATTAAAAAAATTTCCAAAGGACTATTTAGGTTTGACAATGTTTTACAAACTGTTTAAACACGTTTATAAAAAATTTTATAGTCTTATCTAAGGACTTTAGAATGTTTGACACTTATTTTCTTAAAGTCTTTAGGTTTTTATCTACATGATTACTTTTTCTTTATGGCACGTATATTTGTAGTTTGCTTTTAAAATATTTTATTTAAAGGTAACGTTCCTTTCCTTTCGAACAATAAATAACATTATAAACTCAGTGGTGGTGGTTCTTAATTTGTTCGTAATTGTTTTACGCTTATGTTACTGTGTTTACTGCTTAAATTACTGTGTATTTAAACATATTTTACAAAATGAAACCAATCAAATATAATAATGATTACACTAAATGTGCATATCATTTTTGATTGCGGACAGTAAACAATTACCGTTTTTTTTTAATCTAGCTAGGCTAGAAATTCAGCAGTTTTTCTTTTTTCGATATTCAAAGGTACTTAAATAAGAAAGTTTTTCTAAGTAATCCTGGATTTTTAAAGGTACCAAAATTCAAAACCCTTTCTGAATAATAGTTGGTTTCTCAAGGTATCAAACACCCAAATTCTTTCTAGAAAATTGTGATTTTCCAAAATAATTTAGGCCCTATGTGAACTGGCATACTAAAAACTGAACTAAGTTGGGGTTTAAAAATTTGTATGAATATAAAAAAATACAATGAATTTAAAAAAAATACAATACAAATAGCTCACAACTTAAATAGAAAAAGCTTTATAAGTTAAGATGAAAAACTACAATGTTTAATAATCTGAAAATTTGCATAACTTTAAAATAAAATAAGAAAAAGTTTTTGAATTCTTAAAATTTGGAATTAAAATAAAAACTAATGAAATAATTTTGGAATAAGGCCGCTTTCTAACCATTATCTCAAAATTGACTAAAATAATAATACGGCTCCATGAAATAATCCCCCACGAAATAACTCCCCAAAATGAAAATGAAATAAGTCCCTAAAAATTTGTATAGAAAACAACAACAACGATATTTGGGGAATTATTTCATGTTTTGGGGATTATGAAATAAGTCCCCAAATTTAAAAATGAAATAAATCCCCAAATAATATTTTTGGGGGTTATTTCATGGTGCCAATAATACTATTATTATAGGACCAATCAGCTGGCAGCTAATATTGAAGATGCTTGTTTGTTTTTTTCCATTTCCTCAACTCCAACAAATCTTGCTGATAATAAGTCCATTCGTTTACTTTTCTCGGTCAAGTCCAATAAGAATTACTCAGTACTTAACGTACAAAACAAATTTACTCTCAAAATGAAAATTTAAAAAAAAAATTACGCGAACGGAAAATTTACAATAATTTACAGGATTGTTAAACAGCTGATTGTAAAATCAAATGCAAAAATAAATCTTATAACAACGTTAGTTGTAAAACATTTTTATTTGTATTTACAAAAATTTATCACATGTTTTACAACCATATGTTTTTTCTGCATGTAAATTCTTGCTGGCAATAATTTGTCCACTAAATACTTACAGAAAGAAGAAGAACTCTCAACATCAAACTGTCACTTTATTCTGTCTGTTTTTCTTTATGTTTACTGAGTATTTGTGTAAACGAACGACATACAGTAAAAAATTGTACAAATTATTGAATAAACGAACGGAACTAATATTGACTGTTCCGATTAGAACATATTAAACGATTTCGCACCAGGTGTGTAGTTAAATGTTGATCTGTATAATTTTATGTGAGTTGCTTATGCTGTATAAGATCATCAAGATCATCAACATTTTTCAAATGAAAAATTATTATAGTTTGGAGAATACACAAAAAACAAAAGTTATAAGACACTAGCCGAATAAAATGCATTTTCTGGTCATCTACGACCTTCAGCAACTTTATTCGTTCCGTATAGTGTTAATTGTAAATAATTTCAATTCTATTAACAATTTAATTGGAATACAGCTGGTATTTGAAAATATTACAACAATTATATTAATTTTTTACATTTACATTTAAATTTAAGAATTAATTCTTTTGCAACTCTAATGACCCACATATAGCTTTATCTAGTAGATGATCATTAGGTTTAAACATTTAATATAGTAAATCCTTTATGTCATGATGTTTTTTATTTGTATTATTTACATTCAAGTTGCAGGGTCTTAATACATTTAACCATAATGAGTTTTTAATAAATCATATTATATTTTTTTGTCATTTCAAAAATTAAATTAAAAGTACAATTTTTAAATTCTTCATATCATGTTTAATAGATTCATGACATTAAAATTGTTTAAAAGCAACTTAAATTTTGTTTTATTTTTCAAGATGTCACCCAAGTTAAATTAAATTGTTTTTATCAAGTAGGAAATGTGTGCCCTAACAAATTTTTTATTCCAAATGTTAAAAGTTTTTAAGAACTGCCCATACATAAATATATTATTTTGTCCAAACATAATTTATATGTATTGACAAGATCCAATACCATAAAATAATATTCTTATTTCTATTGCTTCAATAAAGTTTTACCTTTTGCTCATGGGAAACTAATAAATAATATAAACACCCCATTAATTTTCAAATGATTTATTAATCATGTCAGTCTTAACAAAACAAAAATCTGATACGTTCTGATAACCATTAAAATGTATTTTAATTGACTCGATAATTTTTCACTTGCAGGAATATGAAAAAAAAACATAATAATTCTAATTTAACAGCATTTTTCATTCTTCTGTTTTATGATCTTTTAACATATAAAAATACTTCTAATGAATACCAAAAAAAAAGTAAAAACTTGTATTTAAATTGCATTTGTGATAAAAAATTTTGAATGCAAATATGAAATTTATAAAGTAAGGAAAATTTCCATTTAAATATATGTTTTTTTTTAATTTATGGGAAAAATAACACATTCTTTGTAAATTAAACCCATAATTATAAAAAAATATTTGTATTTTTTCTGTAATAATTATTCAATTTACATTAATTAATTGTAGGTCGCAATAAGTAGTTTAATTGGCTTAAATATTTTATTATTTTAAGAATATTTTTTTTTTATTAAAAAAGTGAAGCAATATTTAAATTAGTTTTTTTTTGTTACAATATTAAATTAATTAATTTGTTTGTTTATAATTTTTTATTATGGCTGCTCATAAAATAATTACGAGTATTTGATGTTAGCAACACAAAAAAAAAACTTTTAGTTAGTTGATTTTTTTTTTAAATGTTATAAATACGAACAGTTAGCTTAACGACTAGTTAAAAACTGATTTTATTTCAGTAAGCGCGCCAAACAAAACCCTCTTGTGTAAAACTTAAAAGCCTTACAAATATGTTAGTTAATTTATAACAAGAGAGTAATATTTGAAAGCTTTTGTAGTATTTGATAAAAGCTTTCAAGGTATTTCCCTGTAGGAAATGTCGATAGTGAAACTGTACTGATTCACTATTGACTTTGTCACCAGTACTACTGACTAATTATGCCCCAGCCAACGCTTTCTGCTGTAGACATTTAACATGTGCGTGTCATTGCGAATCTACACAACTATTGACTAGGTGTTGACATTGGAACCAGAAATTCACCAGTACATTTTAGTAATTCTAGTCTACACTTTTGGAACTTTTTACTAGATTTTCACACTAGGAAGGAAATAAGATTAAACGGGTGCATTTATTTTGTTAATTTAGATTTTTTTAAATAAAATTTTTGTTTATAAATTTCATTAAACTAAAAAAAAAAATTCGTGCAAATTTAATTTTGGAGAAGACAAATCTTCAAAAGAATGCACAAATTATTCCACAAGCTCCGTAAAATCTTCATCAGGCTTTTTCGTAATATTCATTTTTATACAAAATTTATTGTTTTCTTTTTCACAAGTTTTTTGTAATTTCTTTTGCTCATTATATATGTTGTTCAAATTTGAATATTTAACTTTTAAATTCATTTTTCTTTATATTTTTATTAAAAACTTTAATTTTGCATGCAGCTGTGCACATGTATTTTCAACAAAATAAAACAATAAAAACAAATCAAGAACAAGCACAGCTTTGCAGCTGCAAAAAAGGAATGTAAAAAGTATAGACGCTTTGTGGACATGTCACCAAAATAGTCGACAAAAGTGGTGACTTGTAGACACTTGACCCCAGGCTTTCTACAGGGATATTTGTATGTAAAACAGGGTTGGACGGCAATACCGCTATCGATTCAATACCCTTTCAACTGACTATCGTTACCCCTAAAATACCGTTACCGAAAAAACTAAAAAAATGGTTATCCTTAAAATACCGTTACCGATATAATAGAAAATAGCGTTATCGCTAAAATACCGAAATAACTAAAATATCGTTACCCTTAACGTTACCAAAATAATAGAAAATAGCGTTTCCCTTACCCATAACCCTATTCGTTTTGGTTACCATTCACCATGACGATGTCGCTCACGTAGTAAAAAACACTCTTGGTTTTTATATGTGCGGATTACAAAGGTTCGGCATCTTTTCTAAGTTTTCTAATTCGTTGCAATCTCTATATTTATCAATATTTCTCGTATTTCAGAATCTACAAAATAAACACCGTTCCCTAGACTATAATGCGAATAATAATCCTTTTGAGATTTGCTCTTAAAAAATTGTAGAAAAAAGCTACAGGTTTAAAACGTTATAAAAATGTTAATAATTCAGCTGCATTGGCACAGAAATAATACATAAGTATATTAACCAATGCTTAAAAACAGCAAGACTGTCTTAAAAAAACGTTACATTTCTCACTAATAACGAAACATATTTTTACGGCTTAAAAGACATTTAAATTATTCTGTTCCAAGGAATCGGGTTGAAAACACTTCTTTTCGTTCATAGATTTTAATACTGTTGGTTTTGCAAAGCAAACGGTTATATTGCTTTAAAATTTAATTGGTTCTTTTAAAATTAGTTTTCAGTCACCTTACATTTAAGTTCCATGGAATTAGTTCTTGTAGAATCAGTTTTAGAATAGTCGAGATTGTAAAATATTTTCAAGTAAAGTTCTAAAAAATAACGTAATTTCCCATTTATATAATCAAACAACAATATGGCCCGCGGTGACAAATACTTGACCAACCCTGGTTACTTACTTTTCTTTCTATTAAAGTCTGAAAATGATTGAAAGTATCAGGCGAACATAAAAATAAGCAAGCAGAAAAATATTTTTAAACACAATATTTTTGTTTTTAAAAAGCAACAACTTCGTTGTAATTGTTTCAAATGTGCAAAAACAAATAAAAAACAAGCCTTATTCACAACAACAAGAAAATATGCCGACTATAAATACCCTACACTAAGTATATTTTGGAATGTGATTCAAATTTCTGGAAGGGGCCTGATCCAGAATAGGGCACGAAATACGCATTTAAATTTGAATTAAAAAAAAAAGGTATTTAAGTAAATACCGGGGACTAGGTCCAAATATAACCCGATTTGCCTTAAATTTAGAGGTATGATTTATTTATTCTCCAAATAACAGAGAGTGATTCTAAATCGATTGATATACCTAATATTATAACAGGGTTTTGGTAGTTACTTTAATTTTACAATATAATATAATATTTAAAATAGTCTCAATATTGGTAGTTACAAACCAGCAAACAAATCATTATAGCCCCCGACTTTCGCGTAGGGGATAAAAATATAATTTTTTATATGATAAATTTAAAATTCCAGCAATAAAATAAAACATTTTTTTTGTCATTTCATTCTTGCATATTTTTTACAGCAAAAAAAAGTTGGACCAAAGATCGTTGTTGTTGCTCCTGTTTCTTGTTTTTTGTTTTTGTTACACAGCACAAAAAAACTGCATTTTTAAATGGAATCGTTGTTGTTGGCCCTTCGTGTAAAGCTCGATGTTGCCAATTTGACGATTTTCTCTTTAGATCAAGCGGTTTCATCTTGCATCTAATGTCTGCAAAACGTAATTTTAAAATCAATAATTTTTTTAGGGTATAAGAAAGCAGAGTTTTGAAAATAAAGAGAATGTTGTACTCTCCGTTACCATAAAAAAATATATAAAATGTTAAAAACAAATTTTTTATTGTGTTTTAAATTGATATTTTTAATATTGCTGCTAATAATTTTCGTCGTATTTATTAATATTTTAGCATACATTTTGTTAATTTACCTTTAGTTTTTATTAAAAATTACCCCTTTCCTGTTTGCAAGCACAAAGTGTTAACAAAGGGTTAAAGAATTGTAAAGCCATTGATAAAAGGCCGTGTACTTGTTCAAATTGTAGAGCAAGTAAACTTAATTTTGAACCATCCTTAAATTTGTACATGGACCTCAAATGTGCACGGCTTACTGGAGTTGTCTTAAGCGGCCAATATACTATCAAGCATGCTGGACACCTTGTCTTGATGACTCCATGTATTTGTTTTTGTAATGGCCATCAAACAACCCTATACATTATCAAATGCTGGACATATTGTACAGCATGTTTGATCGTCTAAGGCCCTTTTTAGAGTTGTAAAATTATTTGTTGACAAAAATTAAAAAATGGCTCAAAATCAAAAAAAAAAGACAATTTCTATGATCTGAATATATAATTATATTTTCTATGTTTTGGTATTATGAGTATAATTTTGTCAGTTTAGGTTATTGAAAAGCACCATAAATAGTGCCAAAAGCTCCAAGTTTGCATCACTGCCTAATAAGCTTGGGTGTAGTGTAAGTGCTTAAACACATCAAACGAAGTTGCCACGAGCAACAATTTTTCAGCTTTGCAATACTTTGCTCGTCATATTAAATATATGGAAAAAAATTGGTTGTGCTGCTGGTAGACGCAGCTTCATTGGATGTGTTCAAGCACAAACAAAATAATATAATATTACACAGGACCAACAACTATTTGTATTGTTGCAATAATTTTCAAGTATTTTTTTTTGGCAAACATATTCTTTATTTCAGTACTTTCTGCTATAGTTTCATATGGTTCGCCTGGTATTTAAAATTTCACTGTTCTCAAAAATGTTATTTACTGTGAATAAATTTAAAATACCAGGCGAACAGATGAAACAACAGCAGAAAACACTGCAAATAAATATGTTTGTCAAAAAAAATTATTTTTATATTATTGCAACAATAAAAAATATGCAAAAAATTACTCTATGAAAAAACTAATATGGTATAATTGCTTAGATCGTTGTATTTGTTCGTCTATGCAAATTGTGTATTTTCTTTTCACTGCATACAAAATTAACCGTTCTTTTAAAAACAAATATATTTTTTTAACAAAAACACTGTTGCCAAGTTTTTTCACTTATACGTTAAATTAGACTAAAAAATCGCTAGAATTAAGCAATTACTCATTTTTGAAATTTACAATTTTTCTTAAAAAATACCAAAAAATACTTAAATTTTTTAAATTTAGAAAGTTTAACAAAAAATCGCAAATTAAAAGACATCTCAACAATACTGACAGGGAAATAAATATATGTATAAGAAAAGTTTAAGAGTGAATCTCAAAAAATCTATAGAAAATCGCTAAGGACAATCTTATCTAAATACGGACAGAGAAAAATGTTTATAAAAATTCTTTATTCTAGATGATATCTGGTTTTTTTAAGTGACAACCGGGGGTTTCCTAACAACAATTTTAAATTTTCTTCTAGTTCGCTTTGTTTTTAAAAATATTTTGTAGAAAAATCCCTAAAGTCACTTAAAAAGAGCACATGGCATATAGGCATAGACAACGTCAAGATCGACTTGCAAAAAATCGTTAGATTTTCCGCCAACAGCTAAATCACATTTTGTCCCACTAAATGTATTTTAAAATCGCGAGATTCGGTGGGAAATAGCTACGTTGGTAACAGTGTTTCATAATATTTGTTTTTGGTTTAACTTTCATATTTGAAAAAAAAAAAAATACCACGAAAATTGTTGTTGTTTTGAAAACAAAAATAATTTGTTTAAAAATATTTGCTTGCTGATTTTATTATGCGCCTGGTAACTTCAATCCATTTGCAGGCTTAAATTTCTTAGAAAATTAATTCCTCCTCCTTGTTTGTCGTTGCAACCCTTTTTGCACACCCTCGCACACCCAAACTTCAAAAATAAAACACTCGCCCCTTGCTCATAAACAAAATTTATATTTTTTCCTATCCTAATTTGCACACTTGTTTTTTTCATTAATGACAATTATAAATACCCTACACCAAGTGTAATTGGAATAATTTGTCGGAAATTTCTGGAGGGGTCCTCATCTAGAACACGGCTGTAAATATGCAGATAAATCTGAATTAAAAAAAATCATTTAAGCAAATACCGGGAGATGGGTTTATAAGGGGACAAGGTCCAAATATAACCCGATTTGCTTTAAATTTGGTGGTATAAAAATTTATTGTCCAAATAACAGGAAGTAACCCGTGAGTCGATTGACTACTAAAAGAAGGTTTTGGTAGTTAGTGGTAAGCTATCAAAGTTGGCTTATGTACATATAAATGACGCAGGCCAACGTTGGTAGCTTGCCGCAGAAACACAGCTAATATAACATAATACACAATATTTATTTTCAATGGTTATATTTGTTGTTACAAACTAATTTAAACTATACTATACACCGATTTTCATGTAGGGGATAAAAATATAATTTTTTTATATCATAAATTTAAAATACTCTATGGGTGAATAGCAGCAAGCAATAAAAAAAAAACATTTCTTGTCAACAGTTATTCTTGAATATTTTCTTGCAAAAACAAAAAGTTGAAACAAAGATCGTTGTTGTTGGTTTTTTTGTTACAAAGCACAAAAAAAACTGCATTTTTGAATAGTTGTTGTTGCCCTTTCGTGTAAAGCTCACTGTTACCAATTTAGCGTTTTTTCACCAGATCAAGCGGTTTCATCTGGCCTCGAATGACTTCAAAATGTAGTTGTAAAAATTAAAAGTTTTTAATTGTATATTTAAAGATTCATACAAAATGTAAACAAAAAACCCAAATTCTGTCTAATGATCTTACCTGGTATTGTTTTTCAATGTAATAACAGCGTTACTGAGAAAAAAATATATGTATAAAATGTGGCTGCAAAAAGAAAATTGAATTTTTGCGGCTTTAGATTGTAAAAGTATTCATTATGACTACCCAAACATATAGTTTTTGAGAAAAAATTAAATTTTTGCACATTTTACAAATCTAGCGACTTTTGGGTCTGATCTAGCTTTTTGATATGAAAAATAGTTGGCATCATTGGTATAGGTTATTATTGTTACATATACAATCAAAAATGCGTGTATTTTGTTGCTAGTTTTTTTTTGCATATTTAAACACAACAGCAAAGAAAGTTTTTGTTTTGTTAAAAATATTTTTCTGCTTGCTGATTTTCTGTTCGCCTGGTAACTTAAATCTGATTTGGGACAAAAATTGAAACAAAATTTATAAAAATTATATTTTGTGCAATGGAAATAAATTAAAAATACCAGGCGAACATAAGAAACAATAGCAGAAAGAACTGAATAAAAAATATTTTAAATTTTTGCAATAATAAATACCAAGATCGTTGTTAAAAAAAAACAACGCACATACATACATGTACACGCATTTTTTTTGCTCCATTAATATGCACCCACCCCCCTTGACTACAAAGTAAAATATTTTCTGTTTGTTTTAAAAATATTTTCTGCTTGCTGATTTTTCTGTTCGCCTGGTAATTTCCTACCGTTTTTAAGCTAAAGAAAGAACTAAAATTATTTTTTCCACACACACACATACATAATATTTTTAAAATTTTTTCTGCTTGCTGAATTTTTCTGTTCGCCTGGTAATTTCAACAGTTTTTCAATTTTGGCAAAAATTTGAAAAGGATGTCCCGAAAATTGTTTTTACAAAACAGAAATTTTTAAAAATTTTTCTGCTTGCTGATTTTTCTGTTCGCCTGGTAATTTCCTACCGTTTTTAAGCTAAAGAAAGAACAAAAAATTATTTTTTCCACACACACACACACACAATATTTTAAAAAAATTTTCTGCTTGCTGAATTTTTCTGTTCGCCTGGTAATTTCAACAGTTTTCAATTTTGGCAAAAATTTGAAAAGGATGTCCCGAAAATTATTTTTACAAAATTGCATTTTTTCAACAAAATACATTTTTTTCTGTTTTTTTTTTACCACTTTCAGTGCTTTTTATCAAAATTTAGTTTTTTATCCCCCGTCAAATGAAACAATTTACAGGCAAAGCCCGGTATAACGAATGATATAATTGTCAGGCCGGGCTTTGACTGTATATTAAAATTTATTGTTTTCAATTATAAAAACACAGTTTATTTATACTTTTTTTCACAAATATTTATTTAATTGAATGTTTTATTTTGTAATAAATTTTTATTTCTTTTTTTAAAGCGTTAACTCGAGATGCGATGAACCGATTGACACCAAACTTGGATAATATTAATCTGCAGGAATTTCAATCGATTGATGAAAAAAAGGAAATTCATAGAACATCCGATGAAAGCAGTTTTCAGTACGAAATTCCTTTTTGTTTTTGAGAAAATGATGATTATGGAGGATTAATGAATCGTTAATTTTAATTTTTCGTCATCAATAAAAAATGAGATCAATTATATTTCATATTTTTGTTTTATTTATAGATTTAAAACTAAAAATAATTTAACATATTTAATAGTTTTTGTTTAAAATTTTCAGTTACATTGCTAAATTCTAGTATTTTCAATTTGGTAAACTTTTTTTTAATTTATTTGTTTTTTCATAATACATATTTTGTTTTAAAATATACAAATTGCAAATAACTACAACAGAATTATTTTACATTTATGAGAATTACTTTCATGTTTTTTATTATAAATAGGTTTTTTTAATTTTGTTAATAAAAAAATTTAACAAAAATTTCAGTTTTATTTATGTTTGTTTTAAGTAATTGTTTTTTAACAGAAAAGTTATTCAAGATAAAAGTATTAACAAGTGTAAGGGTTTATTTTAAAAACTATTGTTTTTTTAACAAATTTATGTTTTTTTTAAAACAAAAATTCATATGTATGTAACTTATTTTTTCATATTTGTTTTTTCATTTCATATAGTTATTAACTTAAAATTTGCTTTATTAATTATTTATACTAATAAACATACATTTCATGATGTCTGGGGATATTTTTCATTTAAGAGATTTTTATATTTGTTATTGTTTTAAGTTAATTAATAGAAAAATAGTAAAATTTGGAATGTTTAGGAAAAAATAAAAATTTAAAAGTATTAAAATTTCAGACATTTTTAAAGAAAATAAAAAGAAACAAAAATTTAATAAAAAATTACAAGTTTTATATCAATTTTTAAAAGAGAAAAACTTAAAAACAATTTGGGATTATTGAAAATTATAAAAAATATACAATTTAAAAAATATACAGTTTAAAAAAAGTTAGCTAAACATAAAACAATATTATTAGACAAGTAAAAATATACTAAATTCATGTGTGCCGAATCCTTGAATACCCTCCACTCATGTCCTAGGAAAACAATGATTTACCATGATTCACAGATATGGCATTACACATGCCAAAAATATATTTCAAAATTCAATCGATATATTTGGTAAAATTATATTTTTTTTTCACCAAATATTATACTCAAATGAAAGGGAATATTAAGGGCATCCAATTAAAGTACTTTTCACTGCGAAATTCCTTGTAGTTTCTGAAGAAATGACCATTTATGTTGGATCGATTATGACAATTTTAATGCATTTTAATGCAAAATCAATCCCAAATCTGAGAATTTCCCAGAGATTTTTGTACTGCTAAATAGTCCTTTAAATTCCCTTTAATTTGAGTATAATATTGAGTGAATAAAAAATTTTCGATTTTTTGCAAAAAAAAAAGGATGATGTATACACTGCTTTTTTTGCCAAAAAATGAAAAATTTTATTTTCACCAAATATTATACTCAAATGAAAGGGAATATTAAGGGCATCCAATAAAAGTACTTTTCACTGTGAAATTCCTTGTAGTTTCTGAAAAAATGATCATTATGGTGGATCGATTTTGACAATTTTAATGCATTTTAATGCAAAATCCATCCTTAATCTGAGAATTTCCCAGAGATTTTTGTACTGCTAAATAGCCCTTTAAATTCCCTTTCATTTGAGTATAATATTGAGTGAATAAAAAATGTTCGATTTTTTGCAAAAAAGGATGATGTATACACTGCTTTTTTTGCCAAAAAATTAAAAATTTTATTTTCACCAAATATTATACTCAAATGAAAGGGAATTTTAAGAGCATCCAATAAAAGTACTTTTCACTGCGAAATTCCTTGTAGTTTCTGAAAAATGATCATTATGTTGGATCGATTTTGACAATTTTAATACATTTTAATGCAAAATCCATCCTAAATCTGAGAAATTCCCAGAGATTTATGTACTGCTAAATAGTCCTTTAAATTCCCTTTCATTTGAGTATAATATTGAGTGAATAAAAAATTTTCGATTTTTTGCAAAAAAGAATGATGTATACACTGCCTTTTTTGCCAAAAAATTAAAAATTTTATTTTCACCAAATATTATACTCAAATGAAAGGGAATTTTAAGAGCATCCAATAAAAGTACCTTTAACTGCGAAATTCCTTGTAGTTTCTGAAAAAATGATCATTATGTTGGATCGATTTTGACAATTTTCATGCATTTTAATGTGAAATTCCTTGTAGTTTCTGAAAAATGATCATTATGTTGGATCGATTTTGACAATTTTAATACATTTTAATGCAAAATCCATCCTAAATCTGAGAAATTCCCAGAGATTTATGTACTGCTAAATAGTCCTTTAAATTCCCTTTCATTTGAGTATAATATTGAGTGAATAAAAAATTTTCGATTTTTTGCAAAAAAGAATGATGTATACACTGCCTTTTTTGCCAAAAAATTAAAAATTTTATTTTCACCAAATATTATACTCAAATGAAAGGGAATTTTAAGAGCATCCAATAAAAGTACCTTTAACTGCGAAATTCCTTGTAGTTTCTGAAAAAATGATCATTATGTTGGATCGATTTTGACAATTTTCATGCATTTTAATGTGAAATTCCTTGTAGTTTCTGAAAAAATTATCATTATGGTGGATCGATTTTGACAATTTGAATGCATTTTAATGCAAAATCCATCCTAAATCCGAGAATTTCCCAGAGATTTATGTACTGCTAAATAGTCCTTTAAATTCCCTTTCATTTGAGTATAATATTGAGTGAATAAAAAATTTTCGATTTTTGCAAAAAAGGATGATGTATACACTGCTTTTTTTTTGCCAAAAAATGAAAAATTTTATTTTCACCAAATATTATACTCAAATGAAACGGAATATTAAGGGCATCCAATACAAGTACTTTTAACTGTGAAATTCCTTGTAGTTTCTGAAAAAATTATCATTATGTTGGATCGATTTTGACAATTTTAATGCAAAATCCATCCTAAATCCGAGAATTTCCCAGAGATTTATGTACTGCTAAATAGCCCTTTAAATTCCCTTTAATTTGAGTATAATATTGAGTGAATAAAAAATGTTCGATTTTTTGCAAAAAAGGATGATGTATACACTGCCTTTTTTGCTAAAAAATGAAAAGTTTCTGAGAAAATTATCATTTTAACACTGTCTTTTTTTGGTAAAAAAAATGAAAATTTTTTTCGCCCTTTTATCTGTGAATCGATAATAAGGGGAATCTCAGTCCCGAAGACTCGATGGATTTTTATAAGATTCAACTAACGTTACATTACTTTGGCATCCATGTTAGCTTAAATACTAAAGATAATGATTTTATTTTGTATATATTTATAGATTAACCTATTATCTTAAATTAATGTAAATTTAAATAAAATATCCAATATAAAAATTATTTTATTTTATATATAACTGTAGAATAGCTTTTATGAATAAAAATTGATTGCTCACATTTTCAATAATCATGATTTAATTGCTGCAATTTATGTTCGATTTTTTTTATTATTATTTGGTTTGTAATTGTTATTCAGTCAATGAAAATAAATCCATTATATTTTTACATTTACATAAGACACATAAATGTTTTAAGTTGGCCTACACTCATCATTTGCATTGTTAACAACAATTTTAGTATTTATGTTAAGGTAGACTAAAAACAACACAGTTAACACAAAACAACACAGTTAAAAATATTACCAATAAAATTTCTATAAAAATGTGTATTTAATTCAAAATTAATTTTTATTTAAAAATTAAATTAATTTGGTCCAAAACAATATTGACCAATGGTTATTAATAAAAAAAGGTTAGAATTAATTAAAAATTGAATTGTTGCAAATTCAACAAAATTTTTAATTGTATTTACAAATATTTTAATGGCAGCTAGATTTGAGTTTTTGTTCTCTTTTCTGAGAACTAAAGGGTTTTCTGATTTATCATAAAAATCTACCATGGAAACGTATAACATCAAGTAAATTGACAATTCAATAGTTAAATTTTACCCTGTAGGAAGCCTGGGCCTAAGTGTCTACAAGTCACCACTTTTGTCTACTATTTTGGGTGACTTTTTTGGTGACATGTCCACAAAGCGTCTATACTTTTTACATTTCTTTTTTGCAGCTGCAAAGCTGTGCTTGTTCTTGATTTTTTTATATTATTTTATTTTGTTGAAAATGCATGTGCATAGCTGCATGCAAAATTAAAGTTTTTAATAAAAATATAAAGAAACATAAATTTAAAAGTTAAATATTCAAATTTGAACAACATAAATAATGAGCAAAACAAATTACAAAAAACTTGTGAGAAAAAACAATCAATTTTGTATAAAAACAAGTAAAAAAGGGCTAAATTTGGCTGTGCCGAATCTTTGAATACCCTCCACCATAGGGGCTGAAGATGATATACGTATATACTAAATTTTGCATGAACTGTAATACGAATATGTTTTGTCAATTTATGTAACGAACTTCTGTTATTTAGTTTTAGTAATGTTATTTATTTAGTTTTGGCAATGTTATTAACAGAGGTCTGCTCTGTTAGCGACTTCAACATTGTTGATTTTTACGTTAACTTAGTTATCAGAGTAACACACATCTAGCTCTAAGAATGTTATTATTCTCATAGTATGTAAGACAATAAATGTAATCGAACAATAAGAAGAGTTAATAACATTTTTACTTACTTAACAGGAAAAAAAATAGATACAGAAAAATTTTACAAATTTGTATGGAAAATTTAGAGGTACCTACACATTTTCACTCATAACTTTTGAACCGCTTGACCGATTTTGCTCATTTTAAATACCAAACTGCTCGGGAGGATGTTCAATAATCTGGGTAAAAATAGGCATCCCCGCTTGCGTCTTCGCGTCGTGATCGCCATTTCAACAGACAGACGGACAGACAGACGGACATCGCTAAATCGACTTAAAATTGCATAAGGATCACGAATATATATACTTTATGGGGTCTTAGACCTATATTTCGACATATTACAAACGGAATGACAAACTGATATATACCCTCACCATATATGGTGGAGGGTATACTAAAAATAACAAGAAAGAGGCAACAATTTTAAGTGAAAGTTGCAACTCTAGAGATTTTGTAAAGCCTGATGAAGATTTTACGAAGCCTGTGGATAATTTTGTGCAGTCTTTTGAAGATTTGTCTACTCCAAAATTAAATTTGCACGATTTTTTTTTTTACTTTAATGAAATTTATAAAAAAATTTTATTAATATAAAAGAATTTTATTAATAAAATATATTTTATTAATAAAATTTTTTTAATAAAATATCTAACAAAATAAATGCACCTGTTTAAACTTATTTCCTACCTAGTGTTCAAATCTAGTAAAAAGTTCCAAAAGTGTAGACTAGAATTACTAAAATGTTTTAGTGAATCTCTAGTTCCAATGTCTACACCTAGTCAATAGTTGTGTAGATTCGCAATGACAAGCAAATGTTAAATGTCTACAGTAGAAAGCGTTGTCTGTGGCATAATTAGTGAGTAGTACTGGTGACAAAGTCAATAGTGAATCAGTACAGTTTAACTATCGACATTTCCTACAGGTTAGTAACAAAATTAATAAATTTAACTAACAAATTGGGAAAATCAAGAGCCATTTAATAAATATAAAAAAGGAAATAAAAAGCATTTATTGAGATTTGTTTAAAAAAATTTTCCCATAAAAAATTGCATTGTTTGGGGTGCTAGAAGATGCAAACAAAAAAACATATTAAACATTTCTACATTTGTTATCTTTTGGCCTTTTGTATTACAATATGGATAAATATGTAATAGTGGACAATTTTTCATATCGATTTACATTGTTTTGTTAAAAATCTATGGATTTATTTATTTACTAATAAATGCAAAACTCAGCACTTTTGTTGAAATGTTATATAAAATGCAATTAAAAATCACAATACAACACTATTTTGGGTGGCTGTAATAGATGATTGTTTAGCCAAGCGTTTAGGTTATATTTGTGGTAAATAAAATTGAGAATTACTATTATGTATTTGGTAATAATATCGTAAAACAATCACGAGTAATATGTAGGTACATATAAAAATATGAAATCCCTACAAATATGGTTATACGATGCAGCTAATAAAACCAAAATTATTCTTATAAATATATTTTGTTGGCAATGAAAAGAAGAAACTTGCAAAGATTAAGTTTAACCAAGTGTAAGAAAATTTTCGTTGTATTTATATTAATCATACAATTACAAATTATATCCAAATACGTTAACCGAGCACTAGCAACTATTGGCTATTGGCTCATTGTAGCGTAGCGTAAACAGACCAGAGCTTTTGGTAGGAACTTACTAGCCTACCAGGCTATGAAATATTTCATCATATCAATGAATCGTTTAATTATATCTATGAAACGACTCATAAAAACTTACATAAAGAAAAAAGAATAATGTTCCAACTGAATTTTGTGACAACCGAATAATTTTGATTTTATAAAATGAACACTTTTGTTCAACTAATAATTATTATATAAATTTATAAAATATATTTTAAATCTTAAGGCTTTTTTGTACATAATCTGTAGATATTAATTTATTTTGAAAGCTTTTTTAAGAAAAATGTTATCACCAAACAAATACTTATGCCCGTCACTGTACCAAAAAACTAAAAATTGTCATATTTCCCAAAAATGTTTGTGTTACAATTATTAACAACAATGGATATTAGTATTTCTAATTAATTTTAAGTATGATTGTTTGTCAGCTGTCATTTACAATGATAAAAATGTACAATTGTACACTCAAAAAAAAAAAAAAAAGAAAAAAACATGAACTAAAATGTAATTAAAAATTTCTTTCAAAATAGTTTATAAATTGTCCTCAATTTAAGTAAAATTTTATTAAAAGTTTGAAAAATTTTCTTAAAAAGAATAAAACTTCATAAGTTTGAGGAAAAACGAAATAGTTTATATACTCAGAAATAGTTCATATTTTTCCTAAGTAATATTTCTGGATTTTAGGAAAAAACAAGTCAATTAAATAAAAATTTATTATTTTAAGAAAAAAACATCTTAGTTTTAAGAAAATTGTATACTCAAATGTAATAAAATTAAGTTTAGTCAAAAAAAAAAAAATAATTTAGGACATAATATACTCCAATTTAGTGTCTAACTTAAATCGAGAAAGAACTTGAATTTAATGTGTGTTCATTTTTTGTTTGCGAGTAGTAAAATTAACTAAATTTTAGAAAGCCATTTCCAAATTCAGTTTTTAAGTATACCACATTCTAATATTGAACAATTGTTTTCTAAAAATTAGTTCAGATAATAAAAAACAAAAAGTAATAAATTTTTTATTATGTAATAATAAAAATTTACTTGATTTTAGAAACTGATGAACTATTTCTAAGGAAAATTTTCATGCAACTTAGTTCAGATAATTTTTAAAAATTTTAATAAAATATTATTTTTCAAGTAAAAGTTTTCTAATTTTTTAAAAATAATAAAATTTGGTATAGGATTTTTTTTTTGTTGGAAAACGTTTAAAGTATTTTTAATATTCTATTCCAAAAAAAAACAGTTAGTTTTCCTAATTTTTAAGAAAAAATATTATTAAATAAAAGAAATTTAAAAAAAAACTATCGTGCATGATTGTAATTTTTGGTTCGTGATCGTGCATGAGCGTGAGTCAAAAATCTCTCACGTGCCCATCTCTAATCTTAACAGTCTTAAATATTGAACTTCAAATAGCTTAAAATATATTTTAAAATTTTGTTAGCCAGGGGTAAAAAATTTCGAATTTGCGCTTTTATGTAATAAATTTGTATGTTGACAAAATATCGCAGGCACATTTTATACATTACGGCATAATGGCTTTTCTATAATTGACGTAGCGCTTATTAAACTTTATATTTATCGAACGATTTTATTTCACTTAATAATAAAAAAAGTTGAAATTTTTATATGTCAAATAAAGTTAAAGCTAAAAATCCCATAAAATAAACTTATGACTTTTTCATTTTCCAATAATAAGAAATGTAACTGTGATATTTTGTATTTTTGCAACAATTTCCTTAAATTAGTTAATTTAAGAAGACAAAGGACCCCAAGTGTTCCTTAGCCATAGATACCGTGTGTCACTTAGGGCGTCCCTTTTTGTAGTTCTCTCAAGCAGAACCGTTAATTCACTACGAAAAGGATCTGACTTTGTCGCAATTTATTACGTCTCAGGATATCCTGCAGTACATTTTTTAATTTGTTTTCCTTTTGGCTAATGAAATTTAATTTATATTTTAAATACATGAATTTAGTATAATTCAATTTAGTTTAAAGACAAAAGTGTAAAGCAAAAAGCTTGTTAAAAGCAGTGTCCTCACAAAGCGGAAGTCCTCCGAAAGTGGGAAAATTCCTACTCAATGAGTGTAAAGTACTTTAAAATATATGGTAAAATATATAACCTTTAGCATAGCGGCAGGATAGGGATAATTTTCACTTAAAAGAAGTGCTATTTAACTTGTTGTTAGAAAATATTTTCTTATTTTTAGGAAGTAAAGTCCTAGTTTTTAGTTAAAAAAAAATATCTAATGAACTTAAATAAAATAAAGTTTTTCCTTAAAACCAAGGAAACATTTCCTAACTAACAGTACAATTTTAGATGTTGTAGGAACTAATTTGGAGGAAATTTTACTGTTTTCTAATAAAAATTTACTTCTCAGTAGTAAAATTTTTCTATAATTTAGAAATTTTGACCAAATTTTAAGTAAAATATGTATCCTAATTTCAAGGAAAATTTTATTAAATATTGTTAAAAAGTGTCTGGCGAAGTTTTCATTTCAATTTTTCCCTTTAAATAAGTTAATTTTTCTAAATTCTACTTCATTTTTTTTGAGTGTATATTTGTGATGACAATGATGTGTGTACACAAGAAAATTTAATTTCTTTTACAACTTTGACGTTCATTTGAACTTCACACAAATATTTTTGTTTAAATAAATGAATTGACGTTATAAAGTTAGAAGGTTGCGTGACAATAAGCGTGAGAGTTCATTGATTTTTTTTGTACTAATAGAGATCTATTAAAAAAACAGTCCCCAAGTACTAAAAAAACTGTTAAAATTTCCAACAAAATCTGTCATTATTATAGAAATTACTTTTAGTTAGGTGAAAAGTTAAATAATAGTAAACGTTAACAAAATTTTGTAAAATGGAAATTGATTTACTCTACTAAATTATTAGTAAATTAATTTTCTAAAATTCAAATTTTTTTTAATAACCTTTATAATTATAATAAATATAATCATAATAATTAATAGAAAATGAAAATACATAATTCAAACCCAAACCCACTATGAAATATAAAATATTTATATCAAAAATAATTGTGTTATCAAATTTGTAACAAAGATATTTATAATTCATATTATTATCCTTATAAGAATTCGACAATTGTTAGAAAATGTGGTAGTAATAAAAAAAGGGGGGAATAAAATTAAGCAGAAATGCTAAACTATGAATTTATTAGTTTTACAATTATTCAGTTCACCAAAGCAATGCGGTGATTATCAACTATTTAAAACAGATTCGACTTTTGCACTGTCAGAAAATTTAATAATACAAATAAAATTTTAACAGCGATATTCATAAAAATTTTAAACAGGATTTCAAACTAATTTTAAGCAAAATTTTTTAAAATTGTATTCATTAACGAATTTTAGCTTAAAATACCTTTTTTAAACCTTGTGTAAAGAAACTTATTTTAAAATTGGTTCGACCCTATTTTAAACCTATTTTAAAATGACATTTTTGTTTTGTGTTTAGTTTCATTTTAAACATTTTTGCAAAAAATTATATAATAATATTACAATATTTATTTATTTTTTATTTATTGATATATAATAAAATGCCGCAAGCCCATAGGGCCAAAGTTGGCAGTACAACAATACAATTACAACAATTCATAAAATAACTTAAAATCATTATTATTATAAAAAAAAATATGTATGAAGTCCCTGATATTTGCACAAACCATACCTTAATATTGCAAAAAAAAAGAATTGAATGATACCAGCCTGCAATAGCAAATCTACAAACTCTACAAGAAAATGGCTTTAAAAGTCGATAAAGAGTGTGAAAATTTACGATCCTGGTAAGGTATCGTATAATTCCACAATCTAGTGGTATTAACACAAAATGACCGTCTCATAATGAGTGAGAAATGTCTGGGGAAAATTAAACTATGCGTTCTAGTGGAAGCACTAAAATAGAACTTGTCGAACAAGTATGGCGGATTACTATATTTTACAGCTTTTTAGAAAAAATAAATTTGCCTTAAGTCTATATATTGACTAAATTCACATCCCAATACCTGTCTTCGATATTCAGCAACATGATCTCTAAAACGAAGTCCATATATGTAACGAATAACTCTATTGAAGCATTTTTCCAACCGATCAATATTTCTAGCAGATGTACATGAGTAAACCTCAATACAATAAAGAAAATGTGGAAGACACAACGATAGTGCGACACGATATCGTACAGCGAACGGCAAGTAACACAAGCAGCATTATAAAGTCTACGTGTCCAACAGACTCTAGATATTACCAAATTTACATGTTGATCAAAAGAAAGACTATTGTCCAAAAAAAGACCCAATGATTTATATTGTGAGACAATTTCCAAAGGCTCATTATCTAGCAAAATATTTAAATTTATATCAGAATATTTTGAAAAAATTATGATTTTACACCTTAATGGGTTAAGTTCTAGAAAATTTGCCTTAGACCAATCCACTATACGGCCAAGATCACTATTAACACGATTCTCAAACCGATGTTAATTAGAAAACTCCGAAGTTGCTAAAAGTTGAATATGATCAGCATACGTATAACACGTCAAAAAAGATAAATTCTGAAAAATGGCATTAATATACAATAGAAATAGCAGGGGCCCAAGTATAGAACCTTGAGGAATGCCTCTATATACTACAACAGACTCTGACCTCAATTCGCCTACTTGCACAAACTGACTACGACTAGATAAAAAAGACCATATCAATTTACATCCACTCGAGCTTAATTCATATTGATTAAGAAGTTTTTCTACCAATATAATCATAATAGAAAGTATGGCCAAAATTAAAAAAAAAAAATCGTCAGACGAAAATTTACAAAAAGAGGATCGACCCGTTTTCAATTCCGGATAAAGAATTTAAGCAGAAATAATAATATTTTTTGATATTATTTATTGAAAGTAAACTAGTGGTGTGTTGTTTAATCAAAACAATAAAAAATAAAACCGGTTATATTATATTATTCCTTCAAATCGAGTTCAAGATCTTTTTACAAAAAATAATAATTATATTATTTCCCTGAAGAAGTCACCCAATGTGGAGACGAAATATTGGAAGAAAATAATAAATAATCATTATTATTTTTTGTATAAAGATCTTGAACTCGATTTGAAGGAATAATATAATATTGAAGATCGAATAAAGGAAAATAAATATAATAAAACCGGTTATTTGAATACTTTTGTATCTACAATAAAATCATTATCTATGTAACACTTTTACTGTGCATTTTGTTTTGACTGTTTTTCTCTTTTTATTTAATACAAGTTTTTATAAATTTTTTATTTTATAAAAACAATATTATTCTTACAAAATTACAAAAAAGTACATAGAAACGAGTACCGTATGGTTTCCCAGCAAAAATGAAGCTGCCAAAGAAGCAATAAAAGCATCACTACTACGGCAAAGGCATTACTTCTTTTCTGATGGTTTCATTGATGAATTTAACATTAGCGTGTCATAGGATGGAAGTATTCTAATGTAGCTACTAGCATTACTCATACTTTACTCTAAGGAAGCAATGATAACACAATGATTAGGTATTCTGATGCATGAGTGGAAAATGTTCATGTACTTTGTGGTATTTAAGCTTTGATGAAAATTTAATTCATAAGAATGCAGAAAAATAAGTGTAAAGAATCGAAATTTATGCATTGATATACAAATACTCTTTATTAAAACAAATAAATAATTCTGCATTAGTGAAAAAGCATTTTTGAAATATATTTAAAAAATTTTAATGAATTTTTAGACAAATTTTAAAATATTTTTGGATAATTTAAAAACTGGTTGTACAATTTTAAAACATTTTTAGACAATTTTAAAATATTTTTGAACAATTTTAAATAATTTTTGCACAATTTTAAAACATTTTTGGGCTATTTGAAATAATTTTTTCACAATCGTAAATTCTGAATTAAAACTGGAAATGGTGTAGTGTTAAATAATATACATAATGCAAAAATGCAGAGATTGCGTCGTCATAAATATTTAAGGCTGAAAAAATGCAAATAACAGGCCAGCTAGTTTCAATTAAAGGTAAAAAAATTGCAAAACTGCATAAATTCTAACCCTCATGAAATTTTAAACTGAAATAGAAAAAATGATTTAATAAAAAAATTTCATCACAACTATTTTTTTCAATTTGAATAAATGCTTTAGATTCAAAAAATATACGATATACTATAACATATGCTTTAAAAGTAATGAAGAGTAATATGTTCAGATATGCATCGGGTTTATATCCAGATCACTGCATTTGAAATATGAACACATGAATTCTTTTGGAAGTGCCTTAGAATAACACCAAAAAATCATAAAAGAATGTCAACTGAAGTTTAGGAAGCAATGAAAGAAGTTATAGTCACAGAATGTGAAGTTTTTGCTGGGTTAGTAATCATTGATTTGCATCATTACGATTAATGTGACAAATAAAAAAATACGGTGTTGCCATCCTCAAAAAAACATTAAATCATTTTTTAGTTAAAATACTGATTATGAATACGAATTTTTAATAAACCTTTTTTAGGCTTAAAATGTTCTTTAACTAAAATGCATTTGAAACTTGAATTAAGATTTTTTTTATGAATACCGCTGTTAATGTGTAAAGTAAAATTCGGTAGATAAATTCGATAACATGAGATTAACTTCGATAACTATACAGTTAAATTCAAATTTTTGTAAAATTAATTATTTCAGTTTCTGATAAATAAAATCATCTCAATGGATGAAGAAAAGAATCACTTTAAGTGATGTTTGTTTGTTTAAATGGAAATTTTATACAGTCTGGGTGTTGTAATAAAATTTGCAAATTCTTAAGGAATTATAATATAATTAAATATCTACGAGTACGTTTCATACCAACTTTGTTATGTATATTTAATAATGTATTCATGTAAAAATAAAATAACTTAACTTACCCAATATAGCACGCAAATGTCCTTCCAGTGTTTGCAAGATGGTTTGTTTGATTTCATTAACACTTTTACCCAGAAATTGTTCACTGGCCGTACCCAATAGTTCGTCAGCCTGATGGTGAAAATAATAAACATTCATCATCTGCATAAAAGTATTCCATTGATGTACATAAATTGTTGTTTAGAGGTTATACATATTGTTGAACAAGGAAGATGATGATATGGAGTAGTTTTTTTTTTGTAAGATTTACATGTTTATTTTTTATTTATATATTTTTTTTAATTTAATTTATTATTGTGTATGTACCAAATGAAGATGATGAGAGTCACAACACGCAAAATACATATAGAAATATATGAACGAACGAATCCATCAAATAGATAATAACGGAAATGAAAAAGAATGGTTAAAAAAAAGAAAAGAAATATTAATACAAAACTTTATTTATTTGATATTTATATTTCACATGTAGTGATTTTATTTTTTTTAAATATATATAATGTGTATATAAAGGGTTTATTTTAAAAGTGGTACACGCTTTCAAAAAAAAAAACAAAGAGATTATTATGAGGTTTATTTATTGGCTGATATTAATTGCACAGTGATACAGGGTGTCCGCCGGGAAGGTATACTACTTTGTTTTGCCGCCATTTTGGTAAACAGTAGTCTTGACAGTTCATATTTGGCAGTCGTGCAGTAGACAAGTGGCAAATTTATTATGGAAAAATATTCGATAAACCAACGTGTTTTAATCGTTAAAATATTTTATTAAAATCAATCATCGATTACTGTGACGATGAGAAAGTTACCTGAAATTTTTGGAAGAAACAACGTGCCAACAAAACGCACTATTTATCGTGTAGTGAATGATTTCGAAGAAAGAGGGTCTGTAGGTGATAGGCCCAAGCATGGACCACAACTTTCTGCAAGATCAGCTGAAAACATTACTGCTGCTCAAGAAACTGTTCAAAACAATCCATCAACCTCTATTCGACGCTGTGCTCAGGAGCTTGGTCTTTAAATAACAACTTTGGCCACAATTTTGCACAAGGATTTGCATTTGTTTCCCTTTAAGATTCAGTTGACACAAGAGCTTCTTCCACAAGACCATTTACGCCGCCGTGCATATGCCAATAGGATGTTTCAGCTCGCCCATGACAACCCTGATTTTCATGAAAAAATCATAATGAGTGACGAGGCACATTTTCGTTTGAATGGATATGTGAATAAGCAGAATAGTCGTTTCGGGGTAATGGGGAAAACCCTCAAATTATTCATCAGTCACCTTCCTTTGCATCCATTAAAAGTGACAGTTTGGTGTGCAATTTGGTCAGGAGGAATCATTGGACCTTACTTCTTTGAAAATGAAAACGGCGTAACGGTAACTGTGAATGGGGAGCGATATCGTGATATGATTGAAAACTTTTTAACGTCACAACTGCATGCTTTGAGCTTAATTAACATGTGGTATCAACAAGACGGTGCCACATCGCATACAGCCAGGATTACAATGGAATTACTGCGAGACTTCTTTCCTTAACCAGTTATTTCAAGGATTGGTGATGTTGATTGGCCTCTACGGTCGCCTTATTTGACTGCTCCGGACTTCTTTTTGTGGCGATATCTGAAAAGCAAGGTTTATGCAAACAAACCAGAAACGCTTGAGCAACTCAAACAAAATATTCGTGATGAAATTAATGAAATACCGCGTGAAATGTATGAGAATGTAATGTGCTCAAAAGGGCTCGCATTTGTGAGGCTAACAGAGGCGGACATTTATCTGATATTGTATTCCATACATAATTGCCGACATTAAAAAAAAACATTTATCAATATAAGATAAATTCTCTTTCTTGGCCAGATGGTAGCGTGCTAGCTTATCAGTGCGGGGGTCGTGGGTTCAATTCCCACCAGAGACTCTGGTTTGTTTTCGCTACAACAAGCCAATAGCCTTTGTTGCTAGAGCTCGGTTAGGGATTTAGGATATAATTTGTAATTATATGATTTATCTAGAAGTTTGTTGTTTAGATAGTAGCTTTAATTAACTACATAAGGCCCTAATGGCTTGGTTTTGTAAATGAAGATTTAAAAAATAATCAAAAATTATAAACAAAGTAGTATACCTTCCCGGCGGACACACTGTATAAATTGTTGAAATTTTAAGCAAGATTATTTTACAATACAAGATTTGTAAGTTATTTTGATTAACACTAAAATCCTTCACTTTCCTTGATTCCGAGTCTGTTATAATACATTTTCCAAACGTACCATTTTCACGAAATTTAGCAATGTCTGTATTTTTTGTTAAACAGGTTCTCTCAATTTTTATTATAATCAGTTTATATGCTGTGAATGTGAATAAATTATTAATTTAATATTTAATAATTTAATATTTTTTGTATAGATTTTATATTGAAAGTATGTAGTATAAAAGTCCATGTAAGCATAAATATACTCTTAATGTCCCCTGATGAGATTTGTACAAAAGTTGCCACTAATATTTAAAAAAAAAAATACTGAAATGCAAAACTATTTATATCTCAGTTTCCAGAAAACCATACTTGTAATACTTTCAAAATAAACCCTTGATATATATGTATAAGAAGGAAATGGTCTCATTATAAACAAATAATGCATTGATTTATTTACAATTAATGGAGAATCATAAAAAAAGACTCATAAATGCCAAAATATATAATAATTGCTAACCTGTGCCGGTATATGCAAAATACACAGTGTGGCAGTTTTGTTAGCACATTTATCAATTTTAAATTTTTGAAATTTTTTATAATCATTCTAGCAAAATTATATGCAAAAATATCTTAATCCTAAGTGTTAGTATAAATTAAAATATAAATTTTTCATACCTTTTTAAAACAAAAATTTTTCAAATCAATTTAAAACTTATGCAAAAATTATTCCACATTACAGTTGGTTTTTTGTTTACCAAAAAATAAAAAATGAATAAAAAATTATAAAGAGAAAATAAATGAAAATATGTCAAAAAAAAAAAAAAATCATACCTCTCTAGAATTCTTCGCATACGAGTTTGACTAAAAACAAAAAAATAAATAATATTAGCAAAAAATTTTAATTAAAATATTTAATAAAAATAAGCAATTAAAAACAAAATACATTAATAATGTGATCCTTAAATTAAAATTAAATTATTTTCTATAAAAGTTTTGTTAGTTTTCTTTGATTTTCTTGATTTATATTTAAGTTTTTTTCATATAAAAAATTAATATTTCGTCACCAATGTGGTGACTGCTTCAGGCGAAATTGAAAACTTGTATATAACATTATTTTTATATATAAAAAATAAGAATTTAAAACTATTTTAAAATAATACATATTGCACTTGTACCTCTAAAGGGGGTCAACTCAAAATATTTCAATTTTCAGTAGAGGCAAAAAAGTGTGTTTTTTTAAATATTTATTATAGAATTTAAAAACGATTCTGTCATTGCAAAGGAATACGAACAAGAAGTATACAACGGTAGTTGTTTTTTCAATTTTGTAAGTGATTATCGAAATATAACAAGTTTTTAGTGTTGTTACTTTTTATCTCAAAATTTGTTCATTTATTTAATGTAAACCGTTATTACATAAATACAGCCACAACTCAAAATATTTCCCTTTTTTTGTGCGATAGAATGGAGAAATGATGTAAGATTTTTACAGTGGGTAGATACGATAAAATAAAAATATGATAAAATATTTATTTATTTCAGTCTATGGATACAAAACTCCTTACAGACTATGATTAAAGTAAATATAATATATAATAATTTAAAATAAGTATAAAAAATATTTATAAGAAAAATAAATTTTATTGTAATACAGTAAAAAGAAATTCAATAAATGAAGCGGAGCCGCGAATAACGTTTTAAGCGACAATTTTACAAAGCCTGTTTTTCCCAGATTACCGTTAGGATAACTCTCTTTTATGACTTTAAAATGAAATTAGTCAAAATTATGCAGGATGCCGTTATCAACATGCAATCTAAAGAAGTCAGTCAGTGGGATACACCTACAAGTTTTAAAAGTTTTTTTTTTCAATTTCTCAACAATTTCAATTTTGTTGCTTACAACGTTATTCGCGGCTCTGCTTCAAATGATTTAGATTTTTTCTTAAGACTCACTGATCACTATATATCGTTTTCTTGCAAAAAGTGAATAATGTAAAATTTTGACTAAGCCCCTTCACAGGTGCAAGTGCGATATATAAAATTTTCTTTAGAATATTTTTTTAACACTATCCAGAATAACTTTATTGCAGCTTTTATTGATTTATTTTTCATCCCCAGCAAAATTAAAAATAAAAATATATATCTCCATCGATGGGATTTTTAGTATCATCCCAAGACATATCTTCCTTCTAAAGGATACTTAAATTTAATTTTTTTTTCCGAATTTATAATTTTTACATCTATATCAAAAAAAAAAAAAAAATAACTTCGAATTGCTAAAATAGTACGGTTATGAAAGGGTTAAACAATAATAAAATCATATTTATAAAGTCTTGTGTGGGATGAAAAATCTATGTTTCATCAAAGTGAAATTTTATTATTGATCTGGATAAATTTTATGTGAAATACTTTTTCTTTCGGTTCAAAATCATGCAAATTTTTCAATACAAATAATTTTTATTTCTTGCAATCAAGCCGAATGGAATGCATTTTCAGGTCAGCTACGACCCTCATCAACATTCTTTGTGCCTTATAGCGTTAATTGTAAATATGGGTAAGTTCGTAAATGCAAAAAATTAAAAGAATTAAAACGAAAAGAAGACTGATTTCGCAGTATTGCATCAGAAACTTTAATGAGTTGCAAAAATTTGCGGCAGAACTGTCAATTGTGATGCCAAGTGATGCTTTTTTGAACGTTTTACTTTTATTATGCTGCAGTGATGTGCAACTACTGCATTTACGAACGTACCCTATCTCTTATTTAACTCAAAACTTTAAGGCAAAAGGTTATATGAAAAATAACCCACGTAGATTTTATGGAGTTTAATTTAAATTTATTTATTATTTCTGAGCTTAACAATCTCATTAGATTTAGATAAATATATAAATTTGTTAAATTAGAAAACAAATCATTGATTTTTTAACGAAATAAAATAAATTCGGTGATTTAAAAAAAATGTGATATAGAACCCGAAAATTATGGCTAAATAAATGAAGCGTTAAGAGTAATAAATAAAAATTTAACTGTTAAAAAGAAGACAACACTTGTTTACAGCACTGTCTATAGATTATCAAAATAAATTCAAAGCATACATTGAGGATCACATTTCAATAACAAAAAAAGTGTAATATAAAAGAAAAATAATTTAGGTATGTGATGAAAATCTATCAATTTCAAAACGATCATTTTTGACATTTCAATCCTGTAGGATTTTTTATTATTTTTAATTTAAAAAAAGAAAAAAAGATTAAATTGATAAAAACTGGTTCAATTCAAGCGATTGAAAATAATTTTAATACTCGTTTGTCTTTTTTATTCGATCGAAATCAATCGAATTTCATTACATGCCAGAATTATGTATGAATGTGTTAAATGCTTACATGTGAAAATAATCACGAATGCATTGTTTTTCCATATAAATGTTAATTCCAAAGAATTGATATTTATATGCTAAAAGTGATTACTTTTAATGCTTACATCCCAAGTATGGTAAATTTGAATAAAAATAAAAATACTATAAGTAACTTAAGAATCTCGAAAGTATTTTTTAAAAATAAAATTGCTAATTAAACAACAAATAAAGGAGTTTACAAGGTGTACTTATGTAAGTGTTGTTTAACACAGAGTTGTTAAAATTTTTATTATCTGCTGGGTTTTTTAAAACACTTAAACACATACATAACACTTAAACATAGCTACTAATGTTGTATCGTTCTATAATTTATTGTATTTTTTATAAAAAAATAAATAAATTTTAACAGGACAATACAACACTTAGCAGTACACCCCTTGTAAACATTTCTAGTGTATTTACAACAAAATGAATACTATGAATGAAATATTTATTTAAACTTAACTTACATATTTTTTATTAAATTCTCTAGACTTTGAAAACTATAATAAATAAATATTTGTTAAAAAAATGTTAAGAAAAAAAGAATAATTAAATTTTCCGTTAACGAAAATAGAAATGAGTTTTCAAATAAAGCAAGTGACATGCAAGTTTTACATACATTTTTTTTTAAAGGGTGTTTAGAGAATTTTATATTATAGATAAATATTTCTTTTTAGTATAAATATATTTTAAAGCCTACGAATTTATAATTATAAATTTATTTTGTTTGTTTAACTAACCTTCATAATTTTGCATTGTGCCACACCAGTAACGGTCAAAGGCACACCTTGGGCTGTCTCCACATTTTCGCACATAGGATTCAGAGTCATAACATTTAAAGAAAGACGCTGGACATCTGTCACTAACCACCAGGCCCAAGCCCAGCCACCAACAATAGTACGTTTCTTTTGGGAACCACAACAGCCACCTAGAAAATTACAAAAAAAGAAATTATAAATAAAATTCAAAATATTTAGAAAATAAATAACATTATAATAATGTGACAGTTCACATGTAACTGTCAGTTGTTATAATAGTTTTTATTCTTTTCAAAAATTTAAATTTAACTGTCATGAAATGTCATAAAAGGTTTTCTTTTTTTTCCGACATAGCATGTTGTTTTTGTTTGCTTACATTAAAGAGAAAGTTAACAAGTGATTAAAGAGCAGAGAGTTTTTTATAGATATTAATAGTAAAGTCTCTTAAAAAGCTACTCACTAAACAAAAACTACTTCTTAAACTATTGTCCAAATTTGCCAATTCCCATATTTTAAGTTTATATACGTGCGAGTTAACACGTTTTTTTTTTATTATTTTCCTTTTAAAGTCAACCAATACTGTCAATTTTGGTTTATATGTACAATATATTTTTTTGTATGAATTGGTGTAACTAAGGAAACATTGGAAATTTCATCATGACTTGACACTTGTTTGTAATCTTTTCCCTTTCTTTTTTAATCTTATTGAATCTATTGAAAATAAAAAAGAACTTGGAGTAACGAAAGTGTCAATAGTATCTGTATGTGGTAATATATTTATATTGATATCTTTTTTTTTTTTTTTTTTTGTAGAAATTGAAAGTAAACTTTATTTTATTTAAAGAAAACTTAAATGTATAATTGATTTTTGTTGATTTATTTGTTTTGTGATACGCAGCTTAAAAGCCCGGTACTTCGTCAACAGTTGGTTTAAATATCAATCAGAATATTCATATTTAGAGAAAAATTTCATATTTAATTTTTAGAATTTTTCAATTGTAATAAATTTGACTAAAACTATCAGCCAAATCTCAGAGCCATTAACACAATTTTCGAAATAGATTTCGGAAACATGTCTGTGGATAATATTGAAATGATATCTGTGCTGTTATTGGGGTTTTAAAATTCGGTGAGTTTACAGAGTATCGCGGCTAAAAGTTGGATACTTTTAGCAAAAATTAGTAAAATACTTGATGTGCAAACTGCTTTAACTTTTTAAGGGATGGTGCCGGAATCAATGATATTATGTAAGTTTAAATTTTTTTTTGTTTTTTAAAACTTCATATATCTACTAACAGGAAAAAAAATTTTTTAATCCTGAATACGCCAAAATAACTTTTTTGAGAGGTAAAGGGAAAAGGTCTCAATAGCTGAATTTTCTGTATATTTAAATAAAAATTACACAAAGTACTTGAAATGCTAGTTTTGGATAAAATATTTCATTTGATATGTTAAAAAAAAATAAGTAAAAATAGGATTTTTTGAGCCTTCGAAACCCACTTAACTCCTTAAGCAACTACCTGATGATTGTGGAAAAATTTGAGCAAACCGGGTCTGTAGGAGATGTGAAAACACCAGTGCATGCTCGTACAGCTCGTACTGCAGAAAATATTGCTGCTGTTCGCGATAGTGTGGCTGAAGAGCCGTTCACCTCAACTCGTCGTCGTGCCCAACAATTGCACCTTTCATGCTCGTCCTTGATGAACATTATGCATAAAGACTTGCATTTACACGCTTACAAGGTGCAATTGACTCAAAAACTAAAGCCTCTTGACCATTCCAAGCGTCGTCAATGGTCAGAATGGTGGCAAGAAATGGCAACAGTAGATGATCAATTTTCGAAGAAAATCATCTTCAGTGATGAGACACATTTTCACCTCAGTGGATTCGTTAATAAACAGAATTGCCGCATTTGGGCGAATGATAATCCAAGAGTGATTGTCGAAAAACCAATGCACCCACGAAGAGTGTCTGTTTGGTGCGGTTTATGGGCTGGCGGCATCATCGGTCCGCCAGGCAGTTACTGTGAATGGTGTTCGCTATCCTGAGACGACAACGAACTTTTTATGGCCCGAATTGGATGATATGCATGTGCACGATATGTGGTTTCAACAGGACGGTGCCTCTTGCTACACAGCTAACGAAACAATGGCTCCGATGACTTCTTTGGGGTTATTCAAGAGCTAAAGGATGAGATAATTCGGCACATTAACGGCATAGAACCTCAATTATACCTCAGCTTTATCGAAAATTTGGAACATCGGATGGAGATGTGCCGCCGAGGTCGCGGCGGCTATTTGCACGATATTTGGTTCCATACATAATTAAACCATACCATATCATCATAATAAATAAAAATGACAATAATTTCCTAAATAATTTTTGTTTTATTCAAAATCAACATCGGCCATTAAAATTTAACCACTCTTTACTTCGAATGTATTTACATTGAATGCATTTTCATGTCAGATATGTTGAAATATTATTCATATATCCTCATACAAGGAACTATGTAACCCGGGTTTGCATTTAAAGCCTATAATTATCACCTGATTTATGTGTTATGTATCTATACACACAGGGTGATACACATGCGCCACTAAAAATTCAATTTTATTAAAGCATAACTCCTCTGCAATAACACAGACCGAAAATTATGAGGTTTTGCCAGTTACAAAAATATATGGAGGTGTTTGTTATAGATGGAATCGTTTCATTCGGTTTGAGCAGCTCGTAGTATATCACACCGCCCTGGTCCCACCAAAATCAGAGCATAAGGTTTATGTCATAAATATTCGGCTTTATGAAGGATGTTGATGTCTTTCCAGTCACAATGCCATGCAAAAACTAATTCCTTTTTTGGCGTTCGAGGAGCTGTGCACAAGCAGAAACTCGTCTTTCGACTTCGCGCGGCTTCAACTCGTATGTCACTCACTTTCCTTGCTTTTGTATCAATCCCACCTATGGCTTTTAGGCGTTTGCTGACTGTCGACTCATCCACTCCCAATGACTCTAACAACTCCTGAAGCGTTTGACCATCGTCCATATAGAGCAATGATTCCAATTCTTCGTATTCAAACTTTTTGGGTTGTCCCTGTCGCTCCTTGTCTTCGAGCTCAAAATATCCATCTTTAAAAGACCAAAACAACTCCGACACAATTGTTCAGATATAGCATGCTCGTTGTAAACTTCCACTAAGATTCGATGATCCTCAGCCGCACTTTCCTTCAAATTAAAGTAATGAAGAAGAATTAACCGCAAGAACAATTTATCTGGTACGAAAGTCGCCCCAATATAAATATTACTAATCGCAGGAATAATTTGTACTGATGTCTATTAATAGATAGCCTGCTTAAACCATGAGTACATATGGGTGGGTGGTGGTTCACAATTTTTTCCTTCTTTCTCTTATATTTTTTTAAAAAAAAAAGTGTTTTTAATTTCATTGTGAAATATAATATTTAAATAATTTTTTGGCTAGTCTTTACAGAAATTTTAAAAATTTTTCGTTTTCAAAAATTTGGAATCTTTTTGTATTTTTGTGGTGTTTTTTTGGTATACTCTCTATAATTGCTAGTTATTTTTTCATGTCTATCAGTGGCCATATTATGTTTTTATTATTATTATGTTTTAATTAAAAAGGATTGAAAATTTAATAGAAAATAAGTTAAGTTCAAAATTAACTTATACTTTTCAAAGGTAAGGTGATATTTTTAAAATACTTGTAATGAAAAAACGACACAAACTTCTCTTTATATTTCCAAACTCAATTACGACTCTTACAATAAAACTAAATGAGATAGTATTTGTTAGCCAAGAAAGGCTTACTACGAGTACCATCTCTCACCCAACAAACTCTTTTACTTTAAGATGGCCAACAAAAGTTTAACCATGACCAAGTAAAAATTCACAATTTATAAAATCAGTTATTATTTAGAGTTTGAAGAGAAAAGAAGTTAAAACGTAAAGAAATTTCAATTTAAAGAAATAAACCCAAAAAAAAACGAGCTTTAAAAAATACAACAACAAAACTTATATTTAAAGAAGATACGAGAAAAAAGAAAGTGTATAAAATATATTTTGTTTAAAAGAATACAAAAAAAAAGAAGAAGAAGAAAGATAAAAAGAAAATTTATTAAATTTTTGTTAAAGATTATTACCACAAATAACTATTAAGTAAGTGTTAAAACTAGTGAGTGGCGCATGCGCAAATGATAGATAAATGATGTTAAAAAAAAATAAATAAACATGGAAATACATTCATAATGCGTTAATTGTTTTATAAAAAACAACAAAAATTTGCATGTGATTTTTTTTGAATAAAACATTATAATCATTTATGAAAAAATGAAAGAAATCAGTGAAATAAAATGATTCAGGAAAATTTTAACAAAAAAAATTGAAAATATTAAAAAGTTTATTGAACTTTTTCTTGGAATTATTTAAACAGAAACTAATATTTAATAGGCCAAGTAGTTGTTACAACAAAACAAAAAGAGAAATTTAGTTTAAGAATTATAGAACAAAGTACATTTTACTACCAAAAACTCAATTGGCGTGTGCTGTTAACGCCCTCATACGTTTTTGGTCTAGTGCTGTTAAAAAAATAAAGTGTGGTGGGTATCGACTGCCCGAGTATTTACTTTATTTTTGAATACCCAATGCCTAGCTAGTCGTTATTTTCAAAATTGTATTTCAAACGGATGTTTCAAAATTGAGACTCGTCTAAAATAATCAGCCTAAAACTACAACTCTGCTTTGATGAAAAATCAAAAGTGAATGAGTTTTAGGGGAAAATTTAAAAATTATGAACAAAATTTAAAAAAGTATAAAAACTTGTTTTCAAAAATAATTAAAATTTAAATATTTTTATTTTTTTTTTTTAATATTATTAATTTATAAATTATTTTTTTTATATACCTTCCATTATATATGGTGAGGGTATATATCAGTTTGTCATTCCGCATCTAACATGTCGAAATATAGGTCTAAGACCCCATAAAGTATATATATTCGTGATCCTTATGCAGATTTAAGTTGATTTAGCGATGTCCGTCTGTCTGTCTGCTGAAAGACGCAAGCGGGGGTGCCTATTCTTACTCAGTTATGGACATCCTCCCGACCAGTTTGGTATTGAAAATGAGCAAAATCGGTCCAGTGGTTAAAAAGTTATGAGGGAAAATGTGAAGGAACCTATAAATTTTCCATACAAATTGGTGTTTTTTAGTACAATTTCATAGTAGCGACTGGTACGTTATATATTTTCTCATATTTTTTCATCAGTCGCTTATAAATGAATAATATTTTGTATTCACCTCAAATATTTTTCACCTTAAAAAATTTTTTCACCACAAAATTTTTTTTTTTACCACAAACAATTTTTTTCACCTCAAATTTTCTTTTTCACCAAAAAATTTGTTTTCGCGTCCAAGTGTTTTTTACCTTAAAAAATTTTTTCACCTCCATAATTTTACTTCAGAGAACATTTTTTTTGGCATATTGGTGGAGGGTATTCAAAGATTCGGCACAGCCGAATTTAAGCTTTTTTTACTTGTTTTTTTTTTTAATTTTAAATATTTTGTATTTTTATATTACTTTTTTGTAGAATTTAATTGAAGAGAGTGAATGGGTATTCTAATTGCAAATGTTAAATAAAATAATTATTCAATAAACATGAAAAATTTCAAAGAATTCACATCAAAATTTTAAGAAATAATTTAAAATTTCATTGATTTCAATTTTAAAAAATCCATTAAAAGTAAATTAAAAATATCAAGTAGTTATCGAGTATTTAAAAGTAAACGAATTTACCAGCACTAATGCGGTCATCGCTTTATGGTTTTTGTGTCTCTTTTGTTGTTTTTGTTGTTGTTTTTTAAACGACATTTTTGTAAACACACGCACAAACTTAAATATTCAAAATCAAAACTGTGTTAGTTAACGGTAATTCAATGAAAGTTGTGTTTGAATACAAATTTTTTGAATAATTTATAAGTTCTTAGCATACGTTTTTTTGTGACACTTTAATTATTTAGTACATTTTTTTCATTTGCCCCCCCATCCATACCTTGAACTTGACTTTAGTTGTCGCTACTACATTGTTATATTATCTATTTTGACTTTTATAAAACCAGTCTATTTAGGTTGTGCATTTTGTAGTCTGAAAATTTTCTGGTAACAGAAAATCATACAACCGCATCGGATTATTTTGCTTTTTGTTTTGGCGTAAAATCATTACAACACTTACACATGTTTTAAAAGAAACCAGTTTTTCCTTACTATTTGTTTGCACTACCGCAAAAAGTTGTTTGTGTTGTTTGCTTATGATGTAGCATTTGATTACAATGTACATATAAAGGGTGATTTTTTTGATATTTGGGTTTTCAGTGAAAAAAAAAAAAAAAAATATTCGTGACATGTGTGGCAATGCCCAAAATTCTCAATATGGGGTTTGCCATTTCATCATGAACGAACAACGCTTGCAAATCATTGAGTTTTATTATCAAAACTCGTGCTTTGCGAGAAATATTTTTCTATCGAAAAATTGTCTTCAGCGACAAAACTCATTTTTGGCTCAATGGGGGTACGTCAGTAAACAGATTGCCGAATTTGGTGTGGAGAACAGCAGTAGTTCAAGAGCACCCTGATAGATGCACTGTTTGATGCGGTCATTTTTGGCTCAATGGGGGTACGTCAGTAAACAGAATTGCCGAATTTGGTATGGAGGACAGCAAAGAACAGGAGAACAGAGCTGCCAATGCACCCTGATGGATGCACTGTTTGATGCGGTCACTTCTTTGGCCCTGAACCTATCTGTAGGGTACCTGCAGGGTATATCAGACAAAAACTTAAGATTTGAAGGGAATACAAGACCATTGGCCAGCTAAGAGATTCATCTAATAGTAACTCCAGGAGGCGTCTTTCTCTGAACAGGAAGGACTTGAGGATCTTAACAGGATTTTTCCCTGGATTTAAGGACCAGAGGTCGGATTCGGATACTTGTAGGTTCGGTGAACAGCGGATCATATACTCTAGGCTTCGAAGCATACTACAATTCCTTGGAATTGAAAACCTTAATATTTGGGGCAAATTTAGGCTGCACAATAGATTGAGTTTTGGTCGTGATGCATATGATAGAGGAAGAATAGTTTAGAGATTGCAACGCCGGCAGCGGCCAAATAAAATTTTATACAAAATACAAAGGTTCGGAAACTGAGAGAAAACAGGGGAAAATTGAGCACATTTCCCTAAATTTTTGCAAAAATTTGAGCAAATTTCCCTGTCATTCAAACCTTTTTTCAAATCTAATTGGAAAATCTGCTCAAAACTAATTGGATTTGCAAATAAAATCAATTGGAATCGCAAAGAAAATAATTTAAAAAGATGCTGAATCTTTGTAATTTGCCCATATAAAACCAAGAGAACGTTTTATACTACGCGAGCGACATCGACATGGTGTAATAGGACCTTTCTATAATCTAATCTAATTCGGAGTTGCTTGATAGAAAGTAACATTTTTTATTAGTTGCAAAAATATTTGGAAAGAAACACAAGTTTAGTTATTGTAGAATTCTGAAATATCCCCAATAATGGCAACAGATAAAGTCGGTAAAGAGTTGCGAAAGCGTATTGTGAACGATTTTAATCAAGGAATTTCTCAAAAAGAACTCTGTATTAAATATAAAGTTAAAAAATCATAAATTTCTCGAATTTAATCACGATTTTTAAGAAGTCCGGAGCAGTCAAATAAGGCGACTGCAGGCCAATCAACATCACCACTTCTTGAAATAACTTGTTGTGGAAAGAGGTCTCGCAGTAATGCCATTGTAATCCTGGCTCTATGCGATGTGGCACCGTCTTGTTGATACCACATGTTAATCAAGCTCAAAGCATGCAGTTTTGGCGTTAAAAAGTTTTCGATCATATCACGATATCGCTTTCCATTCACAGTTACCGTTACGCCGTTTTCATTTTCAAAGAAGTAAGGTCCAGTGATTCCTCCTGACCAAATTGCACACCAGACTGACACTTTTAATGGATGCAAAGGTGACTGATGAATAATTTGAGGGTTTTCCTCATTGCCCAGAACCGACTATTCTGTTTATTCACATTCAAATGAAAATGTGCCTCGTCACTCATTATGATTTTTTCATGAAAATCGGGGTTGTCATGGGCGAGCTGTAACATCCTGTTGGCATATGTACGGCGGCGTAAATAATCTTGTGAAAGAAGCTCTTATGTCAACAGAATCTTAAATGGAAACAAATGCAAATCCTTGTACAAAATTGTGGCCAAAGTTGTTCTTTGAAGACCAAGCTCCTGAGCACGGCGTCGAATTGTAGTTGATGGATTGTTTTGAACACTTTCTTGTGCAGCAGTAATGTTTTCAGCCGATCTTGCAGTAAGTTGTGGTCCATGCTTGGGCCTATCACCTACAGACCCTCTTTCTTCGAAATCATTCACTACACGATAAATAGTGCGTTTTGTTGGCACATTGTTTCTTCCAAAAATTTCAGGTAACTTTCTCATCGTCACAGTTATCGATGATTGATTTTAATAAAATATTTTAACGATTAAAACACGTTGGTTTATCGAATATTTTTCCATAATAAATTTGCCACTTGTCTACTGCACGACTGCCAAATATGAACTATTAAGACTAATGTAGTATACCATTTCGGCGGACACCCTGTACTTACTGGATTTTCTTTGTCTACACTGTAGGTATCTAAGCACTGATAGGTAAATTTGTTGCTTGAAATTACGGCATAAATTTATATTCTTACAAAAATAAACTGCTTATATCATCATTTTCTATTTTCTTTTGCCATTGTAAAATGAAGTAAAAACATAAATATTTTTTAATTAAAAATTAAATCAATTTGGTTTGATTTCAAAGTTATTTATATTTAAGACAAATATTGTTTAAATATTTTTTCTATGTGTAGGGAGGTATACGTAAAATTGAACGTACAAATTTATTTTTTCAAATGTTAAAAAATAATGTGTAGGTTAACTATGTAATACGTACTATGACCTGATGTCCCAAGAAATCTTAATAAATGTTGTAAAGTTTTTTCAAGTTTTCCACAAACTTTTTGCCAGCATTGCCATAAAACTGACAGAAAACTAAAACAAATCGTTCAGGCAAAGACACAACATACAATTTATGAACTAAAAACATACTTTGGCAAATCAAAACTTTGTTTTCTTTTTATTAATTTTTGTGTTAAATTTGAGGTTTGTGTAATGAACATAAACAAAAAATAAAAAAATTCAAAAATTACTTGAATGGTGACTGACAAATTGTTGTATCAAATGAATATTAAAAAGAAAAATCTAAGTTTATGTGTGTAAAGTTAGTACGTTACCGGGTACACGTACTGTATATATTTTTTTTTAATTTAAATTTCATATTAAAACAAATTTACAAGTGTAACAATTTTTTTCTTCTTTTTTTTTTGGTAAATTTAATATTAAAAAATTACGCTAAAAATTGTAGGCTAAAACGTATGAAATGACAAATTTGCCAAAAAACACAGCTGTGGTGTAACAATTTGATAATAAAATTTAAAATTCCGTTAGCATAAATAAAGAAATTTGTAAATGACACTAGTGTGTGCAACGAGTGTCAGGAATCTTAAACAGGGAATTTTGTATAAAAAAAAATTTATTCAGTTTAGGATATTATGAAATAATGATAAAGAAAGAAAGATTTATTTCAATTCAATTGCATAACTTTTTGTTTTATTTCATTTCTTTTTAGGTTAAATCTGAACATGCCGAATGTAAAACAGTGACATTTTACTATAACTAAGCGATAGCGAATTCTTCTCAACTGCTTTAATTTTTGTGAGTGTTAAACATGAGTGCTATAGCAAATACGGCCGCTGTCGTAGGTGGCGCTGTTGTAGCAGCTACCAGTAACAGCTGGTTTATACCCATGCTAGTGGCTGCTATAGCCTACTTTCAATATGAAGAAATTATGGATCCAGAATCAAAACCCAGTGATATTCCGGGCGATGAGATAAGAGATCATTATGATTTTATTATAATTGGAGCGGGCTCAGCAGGATCTGTTGTAGCTAATCGTTTAACGGAGGTAGAAAATTGGAATGTTTTGTTGCTGGAAGCTGGTGGTGATGAAACTGAAATCTCAGATGTTCCTTTAATGGCGGGCTATTTGCAATTAAGTAAAATGGATTGGAAATATAAAACTGAGCCTACAGGAGCATCATGTTTGGGTGAGTTGGTGTAAAATGAATTTAAACGAAAGGATTCACAGGGTGCTAAGAGTCAAAACTTTCAATTTCTGATAGAAGCACACAGAGAAAACGGATTTATAGTAGCAACAGACTTACTGGCCAACTGAAGTTTTGGTTGAAGCCACCGATATATTTGTTTGTCCCAATCGAAACTCGGTTAATGCAACAGAATTACGGTTGAACGCAAATATTTCAATTGTATCAGGAAAACATTTGGTTGGGGGGACAACTAAATAACTCGTTTGCTGCAACCAAAATATTCAGTTGGCAAGAAATTCGATTGTCACGATGACCCGCTTAAAAAACTTTATATCTGATCAGATATGTTTAAATCTAATTAGATATGCTTGAATCTGAATAGATCTGATGTCAGATCTTATCAAATATGCTTTGATATGGCATCTGAGATCCACTTTATGGATAGATCTGAACAGATCTTGTACAAGATATGTTCATATCTAAAGGGATCTGTAAAATTTGTTGATTTTTGTGGCCAGATATGAGAAAATATGCTCATATGGGATCATATCCGGTGCCAGATCTGTTCATATCTATGTTAGATGTAGTACAAGACCGTATCCATGTATACAAAAATAAGTGTTTTTTAATTTCTTACTAAACCTGATGGACATATAATATCCCGAGCAAATTTAACCTGATTATATATGGTGCACTAGATCTGTCTAGTTTTGATCTGATCTAATTAGATCTCAAAGTTGTCCCCAATTTTGAGATCTAATTAGATCTAGTGAAATTAGATCTATTGATATCTTTTCGGATCTGATATTGTTTTACAAGGGGAATCTGTTTTCTTTGTGCAACAGTACAATAGTATCGTTTAACATAACATTAAGAAATCCTTCCGAGGTGCTACAGAAAAAATAGATTCCATTGCTAAGAAACTATTGCTCATTCAGGGCAGCTCTATTCTATTCATTTTTTAGCTTTACGTGCCGAGCTGTGAGACTGACAATGTTGAGGTAATCTCTAAAAATTATAAGTATTGAGTATTCACTTTTCAACATATTTATGAAAAACTTCATAGCTTTTCGTCCAATGTAATACTTCATAAATAAAATTAAGCTGACTTTGGCATTCCGAAATTGAGTAAAGATATTTGTGATGAACCTAAGTCAGCAACGGTAATTGGGTATAATTTATTACAACCTCGAAAGAACCAAAAACAAAAACTTCTAAGAATCCTTCAGTTTTTTTTTGTTTTCTTAAATTTTATTAATAAAGTCTCTAACAATTAATTTTCTTTCTTTTCCAGCTATGAATGGTGGTCGTTGTAATTGGCCACGTGGCAAAGTTCTTGGAGGTTCGAGTGTTTTAAATTACATGTTATATTTACGTGGCAGTAAACATGATTATGACAAATGGGAAACACTTGGTAATCCTGGCTGGGGCTATCGTGATGCTTTGTATTACTTTAAAAAGTCCGAAGATAATACTAATCCATATTTGGCCAGCACACCATATCATTCGAAAGGAGGTTATTTGACTGTAGGAGAAGCTCCTTATCACACGCCCTTGGCAGCCAGTTTTGTCGAAGCCGGTGTTGAAATGGGTTATGAAAATCGTGATTTAAATGGTGAAAAACAATCTGGTTTTATGATAGCTCAGGGTACCACACGACGCGGCAGTCGTTGCAGTACAGCTAAAGCCTTTCTAAGACCGGCAAGGCTAAGACCAAATCTTCACATATCCATGAATTCACAAGTTACCAGAATTATGATAGATCCGGTAACTAAATTGGCATTTGGTGTGGAATTTGTTAAAGATCAAAAGTTATATCATGTTCGAGCTAAAAAGGAAGTAATACTTTCGGGAGGTTCGGTTAATTCTCCACAATTGCTAATGTTATCTGGCATAGGACCACGCAAGGAGCTAGTAAAACATAGAATACCAGTTATTAAGGAATTGAATGTTGGAGAAAATATGCAAGATCATATAGGTTTGGGAGGTCTAACATTTTTGGTAAACCAACCGGTTTCCATAGTGGAAAGTAGATTCCATTCTATGTCTACTGTACTACAATATGCCGTCTTTGGCCAAGGGCCTTTGACCATATTGGGAGGTGTAGAAGGTTTGGCGTTTGTCAACACGAAATATGCCAATACCACGGTTGATTGGCCAGATATAGAATTCCATTTTGTTTCCGGTTCTACCAACTCGGATGGTGGCAATCAATTGCGAAAGGCTCATGGTTTAACCGAAGCATTTTATCATGCTGTTTTTGAAAAAATCAATAATCATGATGTTTGGAGTATAATACCCATGTTACTGAGGCCACGTAGTAAGGGTTCCATTAAATTGAGATCTGGTAATCCCTTCGACTACCCCTTTATATTGCCCAATTACTTGGCAGATGATTTTGATTTGAAAACTTTAATAGAAGGCGTTAAAATAGCTGTAGCTTTATCACGTACTCAGGCTATGCAAAGATTTGGTTCACGTTTATCGCCCATCAAATGGCCCGGTTGTCAACATTTACAAATGTTTACAGATATCTATTGGGAGTGTATGATTAGGCATTATACCGTGACAATTTATCATCCCGTGGGTACTTGCAAAATGGGTCCCTATTGGGATCCCGAAGCTGTGGTTGATCCTCAACTGCGTGTGTATGGTATACGTGGCCTACGTGTTATTGATGCCAGCATAATGCCCAATTTAGTGAGTGCCAACACTAATGCTCCTGTTATAATGATTGCTGAGAAGGGTTCAGATATGATTAAAGAATTTTGGATTAAAAACACAGTCGTCTAGTTACGACAAACATACTATTTGTGTTGACTTGTGTTAGTTGGTAGTTTTTTTTATTTTAGATTTTAGCATTATTTGAAACCAAATTAAAATTTTCACAGTGCCTGTTTATAATAATTTTATAAACTTAATTTTAGATATTCGTAATTAAAAAAAAATATAATTATTTATACAGTTAAGAATTTTCATAAAGGTTGGCTAATTTATGCAAATTTTACTTATGCAGAAGGTTCCTTACCCCGAGTAAAATTTCCAATAAAATATCTCGGGATAGTGTGTTAAATTGAGATTTCTTTTAAAGTTAGCCGACCTTAAATTTTATTTATAGAATAAATATATTATTTATTAAACATTATTTGGTAGGATATTTTAAATTATAAGTTAAGCAGAATTTAATAAATTATAAAAATACATAAAATCACTGAATACTGTTTTTGTTAAACTGGGATACAATGTTACCAGAAAGGTTTTAGCTAATGTCGTATTCCCACTTAGCAAATAAAAATCCCCAAAAATTTCTAGCTGCATTAAAATTTGTCTAATTGGAAAAATAACGTCTTATTCATTAGAGGGTTAAACAAAAAATTTCATAAACAAAATTTTTGAGATCTATGAGAACTGATATCACTTTGATTTGAAAATAAAGTGCGCTTATATTACATATAGACCACTTCAAATAAATTAATTTTTAATAGATATCATTGCATTCTCCCGTAAAAATCTATTTGTTGTCTTTATATTGTATAAATATTTTTGTGTTATCAATTCATTTAGTTTATAAATTAACAACTTTATAATATTTTCATCAGTAGTAATTTAAACTTTAACTTGATTAGAACTATGTAGTGCAATAAAATAAATTTTATTAAATACTACACGTTCAAAATTTAGTAAAAATAAAAGTGAAATTAAAAAAATATTTGAATTGTATATTTTGTATTGTAGGATGATCAAGTGAAATATAATTTGTCTGCTACTAAAGCTGTTATTTGAGTATCAATTAAAATATTTCTAGACTCCTAGAAAAATGCCTGTACACTCAAAAAAAAAAAAAAAAAAATGAACTAGAATTTAGAAAAATTAACTTATTTAGAGAAAAATTTAAATGAAAACGGCGCCAAAGAGACTTTTTAGCAATATTTAATAAAATTTTCTTTGAAATTAAGAAACAAATTTTACTTAAAATTTGGTAAAAATTTCTAAATTATAGAAAAATTTTACTACTGAGAAGGAAATTTTTATTAGAAAACAGTAAAATTTCCTCTTAATTAGTTCCTAATCATCTAAAATTGTACTGTTAGTTAGGAAATGTTGCCTTGGTTTTAAGAAAAATTTTATTTTATTTAGGTTCATTAGATAATTTTTTTTACTAAAAACTAGGACTTTACTTCCTAAAAATTAGAAAATATTTTCTAACAACAAGTTAAATAGCACTTTTTTTAAGTTAAATTCATCCTTATCCTATTGCTATGGTAAAGGTTATATATTTTACCATATATTTTAAAGTACTTTACACTCATTGAGTAGGAATTTTTCCACTTTCGGAGGACTTCCGCATTGTAAGGACACTGCTCTTAACAAGCTTTTTGCTATACAATTTTGTCTTAAAACTAAATTGAATTATACTAAATTCATGTATTTAAAATATAAATTAAATTTCATTAGCAAAAAGGTAAACAAATTAAAAAAATGTACTGCAGGATATCCTGAGACGTAATAAATTGCGACAAAGTGAGATCCTTTTCGTAGTTAACTAACGGTTGAGAGAACAACAAAAAGGGACGCCCTACGTGACACGTGGCAACTATGGCTAAGGAACACTGGGGGTCCTTTGTCTTCTTAAATTAACTTATTTAAGGAAATTGTTGCAAAAATACAAAATATCACAGTTACATTTCTTGTTATTATTGGAAAATGAAAAAGCCATAAGTCTTTTTTATGGGATTTTTAGCTTAAACTTTATTTGACATATACAAATTTAAACTTTTTTATTATTAAGTAAAAAAAATCGTTCGATAAATATAAAGTTTAATAAGCACTAAGTCAATTATAGGAAAGCCATTATGCCGTAATGTATAAAATGTGCCTGCGATATTTTGTATTGTAGTCAACAAATAAATTTATTACATAAAAGCGCAAATTCTAAATTTTTTACACGATCACGAACCAAAAATTACAATCAAGCACGAGTTTTTTTAAATAATATATTTTTTCTTGAAAATTAGGAAAACTAACTGGTTTGTTTTTAATTGATTGTTTTTTTGGAATAGAACATTAAAAATAATTTAAACGTTTTCCAACAAAAAAGAATCCTATACCAAATTTTATTATTTTCAAAAAATTAGAAAACTTTTACTTGCAAAAATTAATATTTTATTAAAATTTTTAAAAATTATCTGAACTAAGTTGCATGAAAATTTTCCTTAGAAATAGTTCATCAGTTTCTAAAATCAAGTAAATTTTTATTATTACATAGGAAAAAATTTATTACTTTTTGTTTTTAATGTCTGAACTAATTTTTAGAAAACAATTCTTTAATATTAGAATGTGGTATACTTAAAAACTGAATTTGGAAATGGCTTTCTAAAATTTAGTTAATTTTACTACTCGCGAACAAAAAATGAACACACATTAAGTTCAAGTACTTTTTCGATTTAAATAGACACATTTTTTGAATTAAATGGGAGTAAATTATGTTCTTAATATTTTTGTGAACTAAACATAATTTTATTACATTTGAGTATGCAATTTTCTTAAAATTAATAAATTTTTATTTAATTGACTTGTTTTTTCCTAAAATCAAGAAATATTACTTAGGAAAATATGAACTATTTCTGAGTATACAAACTATTTCGGTTTTCCTCAAACTTAGGAAGTTTTATTCTTTTTAAGAAAATTTTTCAAAGTTTTAATAAAATTTTACTTAAATTGAGGACAATCTATAAACTATTTTGAAGGAAATTTTTGATTACATTTCAGTTCATGTTTTTTTTTTTGAGTGTAAAAATAGCATAAAAAGCTACTAATATTTAGATAAAGGGGGAAATTTGATAAAATTAGCAGAACCTGTTTGCTAATTATTTCCAAACAAAAATAAATCTATACTTTAAAAATTTCTAAGTTGTTGTGGTAAAAAATATATCAAAATATTTGGGAACTTTATATGGCGAAGTGTACTGCATTGCCTTTTAAATGAATGTGAAATAACACTGGAATGATAGATTTTATAATTTTTTAAATTATATTTATATGTAGCCAAGACCTTTTGCTGCATTGCTATATCGTCTTTCTATCGAAAGTTAGCGAATCTTAAAAATAGACGTATCTTTAAAGACACATTGGTAGAAATGGGTTAAAATTCTTTAAATTCTAAATAAGAAACATTATTTTGTAAAGTGTATATTAACATATAGCAACGACTGTATAATAATGCAGTTGTAAAAGCTTTAAATATTTCACACAGCTTTGTGTTAATGAAAACTTTCAGTGGTGAGAGCCGTAAAAGATGTTTAACAAAAAAATTTAATTAAGGTTCAATAACCTACCATAGTTAAACATTTATTAGATTAGAACAAAAAAAATGTTAAATAATATTTAATAAAATTATATTTCATAGTTCAACAAGATAATTTATATCATATTGTATATCAATATCAAATTCAATTTATTTAAAAACAAAAAAAAAAAACAAAAACAAGATTAAAATTTTGTTTTTTTGTTATTATTATTTAAGCAACAAAGAAATCAAGTTAAAATATTTAATTAACTTTTATCAGTATCAACGACACATTTTTTCAACAACAGTATTAGAGCAAACAACGAATGTGAAGAATATAATAAAATACCGGCTAAAAATGCAATTTTATTTGGGTAGGTTTTTCTTTCACCTTTGAATAATACTGTATTTTAAATGTAACTGTTGTATTTTGTTTTAGTTTTAGTTTTTCCTGTAACGCTTTTATTAAGCTTTTCTGGAAACTTTATGCCGGTTGAGTCGTTTACCTTAAAAAGAATCGTTGTTACTGACAACACTACGGGCACATTTAAATTTGATTACATTGATAATTTATTATCAAATCTTTGTGAAACTATAACGGACAAGAAGAATGAATTAGTCGATGCTGAATTATGGCCCAAAGATTATGCAGACGAGGCTTTGAAAAATCGCTTGGATACATATGATTATATTGTAGTGGGTGCTGGTACTGCTGGATCTGTTGTGGCCAGTCGTTTGAGTGAAGACTCCAATGTCAAGGTTTTAGTTTTAGAAGCTGGTGGTGATCCACCAATATTTTCAGAGGTAAGAATTTTGTTTATAATAAATTTTGAATACAGATCTATGAATTTGAAGCCTTTTTTGAGAGGAATCCAAATTATCCAAGTGTATTTAAATCTAAGAATCTAAAGTCCAGTCAAAAATTACCAGTGGTACAACAAAAAACTTTTTATTTTGGACCACCTTAATTTTGATTTTGCCAACACTGGAAACTTAGCACCCCCTGTAATTTTTCGACAACCGGCCCTTTTATTTAAAAATGTTAATAATTTGGGATAGGGAAAGCCCTTTATGCCAGTATATATACCACCTGTTAAAGGTCTTTGCCAACGCTTTCCCGTTTGTATTTTTCTTACTGCGTAACTAAATTCTGAAGCCTGGTTTTAAAGGTCCCTAAAATATGAAGGTTTTACATTGGATAAATGTCCTCCTTTTCATCTGTTTGGCCGTTTAAATTGTCTAAAAATCTAAGCTTAAAACTTTAAAGTTACCTTAGGGCCACACTGAGAGAATTATTTGCCCGATATTAATGAATTTTTGCGTAAAAGCAATGAAAATGCACGACAACTTGTCATTAAATTAATGCAATTTTTAATAACGGATGAAACTCTGCCTGTGATAGAGAAGAAATATCCAAGGTCTGCAATTTTCGATATTTAAGGGTTAAAAAAATGGTACCGTGTAATAAAGCTTGTATATGAAAAGATATGGCTGACATATGTGATACAATTTATAGACAGATCTGATCAGATCTGTTTCTATGTCAAGAGATATGAAAAATTGTTTGATTTTATGGCCGGATCTTGTCATATAGGATCATATCTGAAAAGATATGCTAAATTTTGTAATGTCTTTTTGTTGATTCGGAATCAGATCCCACCTTTTTATGCCGTTTAAAAATTTTATTCAAAAGATTTCCAAGTATAAATATGATTTTATAGCTAAAATATTTTAAGAAATTTTTTTAGAAAAATTCGTACAATCTTATTATACATGATGTGCCAGATCTACCTACATTTGATCAGATATGATCTTTTTTATAATGCCCATGTAAAAATCGAAATATATATGAACATACATGATCATACATGGGCTTGTATATGATCATACATGGGCATACATGGTCATATACGTCCATACATGATCTCATATATGACCATATATCTTCGGATCCGAAATTTGAGGGTATATGGTGATATATGTGCATATATTATCATACATGCTCATATATTATTCATGTATGCTCGTATATGATCATATACGTCCATATACCCTCAAATTTCATATCCGAAGATATATGATCATATATGAGATCATTTATGGTCATATATTGAACAATGTATGGATGTATATGACCATGTATGCCCATGTATGATCATATATATTTAGATTTTTACATGGGTGGGTGGTAAATATTAGTACTTTTATCGTTTTTTTTAAGATTTCTTCTAAACTGTATAAAGAATTGGTATTAAATTTCGTGGTATCTCGGAATTAAACGAACATTTACCGAAACCATTTTTTGCTACTTCTTTTACCAAATACGAAATTTTGTTTGCAAATTTCCTACTGAAATAATATTTAAGTCAACAACCTTGGCGCCAATGGCGCCCAACCTAAAATCTTAATCTAGTTGGAAATACTCAGATTATCTCTTATTCCCTACAGATTCATACTCTCTCTATGCTATTACTTCATACACCCTATACATGGAATGATTATGCTGAACCGAATCCCACATGCTGTCTGGGTGTGAAGGATGGTCGATGCTACTGGCCAAGGGGTAAAATGATTGGCGGTACTGGTGGTGTCAATGGTAATATTTTTCTTCAGGGTGCACCCCAAGATTTCGATGAATGGCAACAGCAGGGCAATGAAGGCTGGTCATGGAATAATATTTATCCCTTTTATGAAAAAGCTACCCATGATTTAAGTAATGAAACTGTAGCAATGGGTTCATTGACATTAAATCACTTTCAACGTTTAGAAAATTATCATATATTAAAAGATTTAATGCAAGAAGCTACACATGAGTATGAAATTACACAAAATACAAAAAGTCCGGGTTATATGGAAAATGTATCAGCTACTGTAGATCGGGGCAAACGTATGAGTACGGGTAAAACTTATTTGAGTAAAGTTTCACGAACACGTAACAATTTGCATGTCATAAAAAATAGTGTAGCCACCAAACTATTATTTAATAAAAGACTTAAAGCCATAGGAGTAAATTTTCTACTAAATGGTTCACGCATGTTAACAGCCAAGGCGAAAAGAGAAATTATTGTAAGTGCTGGAACTTTTAATTCACCGAAACTGTTGCTTTTATCAGGTATAGGTCCACCAAAGCATCTTGCCAAATTCAACATACCACCCATTAAGAATTTGAGAGTGGGACAAAATTTACAAGATCATGGTATGATGCCATTAATATTGAGATTTTCCAAAAATATACCCAATATGAATGATGAAGTGACACTACAATCAGTATTTGATTATTTTATGCACCAAAAAGGCTCTCTGGCCAGTAGTTCCACCTTAATAGGTCTTATCAATACTCTAGACATGGAAAATCAAACTAAACCTGATATTATGTTGGTAACACAAATAACAACGCCTACAAAAGATTCAAATACTTTTGAGTTTTTACAATTTAAAGATGAATTAACAGACAGATTTTTGCAACAAATTGAAAATCAAACTATTTTAGAAATACAAGGACTTATAATCAAATCTAAATCCAGAGGTTATGTTAAACTGAATTCTTCAGATCCTTTACAAGGACCTTTTATCTATAATAACTATGCTTCAAATTATGAAGATCGTCAGACTCTTTTACGTTATGTACGTTTTATACAAAATCTAATGAAAACTGCAAAATTTCAATATTATGGTTTGGAGTTGATAACAATACCACTCGAGGAATGTGATATTTTTGTGTTCGACTCAAATGATTATTGGTTGTGTTATATTAAATATTTCTTTATAAGTGCTTGGCATGCAGCAGGCACTTGCCGCATGGGTCCGTCGACAGATCCTACCGCCATAGTTGATGCTCGCTTAAGAGTTCATGGTATCAAGGGTTTGAGAGTTATAGATGCCAGTATTATGCCCAATATTACTAGTGCCAATACAAATGGTCCCACGATAATGATTGCCGAAAAGGGTGCCCAATTAATCAAAGATGATTGGTCACATAAGACTGTGGTCTAATTTAAAACTTACCCTTAATTTTTAGAAAAATATATTTAAAATTCTTTGTTGATTTGCATTACCTGTAAATAAAAGAAATTGAAAAAATTAAGTAAGAAAATTTATTTATTTATAAGAAGAATGGCGACAAATAAATAAAAATGTAAGCGAATTCAGTTAAAAAATAATTTAAAAACTTTTCTTCGGCCATCGAATCCGTAAGCTTAACCACAATTAAAAAATATTATGATGTTAATAGAATTTTTAGGGAAAATTTCTTAAAATATTTATACAGGGTGATTCAGTCAAGAGCCGCCGAATTTAAACAGTGTATTCCTTGGCTCATTTCATGAAAATATGTCCACTACAACCATCCCCGAAAATGCAAATGTGCGAAATGTCAGCAGTTTGAAAATGTTCGGAGGGTAGTAGGGTAAAATTGGTAACTTCAGAACCAGTGGTCGAATTTGTTTTTGTTTTTAGACTTGTTGGAAAGGTCTTTGGGAGTTATGACTAAAATGAAAACATTTTTTTTTTGTTTTTGGAAGCAAAATAACAGCACACATTCAATTGTTTTTGTAAATTAACATTAAAAAATGTTTGGATTTCAGCCAAATGGTTATAACTTTGGAACGTTAGGATCTCTGGGAAAAAAAACATAAGTTACCTGCCATCTGGCTGAGCAAATTGAGATTATGTGCACATTTTAAATAAATTAACATTAAAAAAATGTTTGCATTTCAGTCAAATGGTTATAACTTTGGAACGTTAGGATCTCTGGGCTTCGTTTAGGGCATTTTGAAAAGGTAAGAAGTCGTAGGGCTATCTTTTAAGAGAAAAAAAAAAACATAAGTTACCTGCCATCTGGCTGAGCAAATTGAGATTATGTGCACTTCTTATGTCGTTTTTTCAATTAATTTTTAAAGTTCTGTATCTCGGCGATTTCACTTTTTTTAATTTTTTAATAAAAAATCCGACCACTGGTTCAAAAGCTAGCAATTTTTCCCTACTACCCTCCGACCAACAATCCCAAAATTTTTAAACCGCTGCCATTTTGCACACTTGCATTTTCGGGGATGGTCGTAGTGGACATATTTTCATGAAATGAGCCAATGAATACGCTGGTCAAATTGGGCGGGTCGTCATTGAATCACCCTGTATAGTAAAAAATTCTAAACAAGAAAAAAAATAATGGCCTACACCACATTGCGATTTGAGTCATATTTCGGAAAGCGGTCAAATTTCCGGGAAAGGACCTCATCCTTGTTATATTGGCGGTTATCGTTTAGGGAACGCTTTTTAATATTATTTGTACTTGTATAACGGTATTTTAGCGATAATGGTATTTTAGTTATTTCAGTAAGGGTGTTTTACGGTTAACGGTTTTTTAATTATTTTGGTAACTGGTAACCTTTTTTTTAATTATTTCGGTAAGAGATTTTAGCGATAATGAAATTTTTGGAGTAACGATGGCCAGTTGAAAGTGAGTTGAGTTAATAACGGTATTTTATCGGTATTATCTGCCAACCCTGGTAATATTTAACAATTTTCAAAATACCCCTGTGATTACTTGTAGGTAACATCTAGATTTGGAACAAAATTACTAAAATAATGCACCTTTTATAGTGGAAACTATTTGACAAGGAATTGTAGGTATCTTCATGGATTCCCTTTGATTTGGATGAAATTTGGATATGGGACAATATTGAAAAAAAAAAAAAAAAAATAGTTCTTAAAGTTGATATTAGGTGATCAAAATAAGTTTAAAAAATGCTTGAAAGTTTTTTTAGTACTCTATTGGATAAATCATCAAAATACTGTTTCATTTGACACCTTATCCAAATTTCAATAAATATTGAAATAAAAATCGAATGAAACCTATTGTAATAATTTCTCTGTAAGGTAAAGAAACTATTAATATTCACACACGAAAAAAATGCTGATGTCTGGTAAACAAAAAAAATAATCTATAAACCATAATGACCCAAATCAATTGGTAAAATAATGTTAAATTTGCAGAATATTTAGGCAAAACAAAAATTGTAAAAAATAAAAATCAATTTATCGTAGAACATTTTAAAGAAATTTAGTTTACGTTAAAAATTTAAAACATTAAGACGTCTTCAACAAAACGGGTAATAATAGTTGCGTGTAGCAAATAAATCGTATTCAATTATTAAAATATTAAGGAAAATCATATAAAATATTATTTAAATGTTAACCTTTGAAGGTTCAGTCACATTATGGCGATTTTTATTGACCGCAGCACCAAGCGCCGTTATAGTGGTAATGTTATTGGAGGGTATAAAACAATATCGTCCCGATATCGTTGATATAGACAATCGTGTACGACCCATACATATTGGAAATTTACGCGACAGTTATGATTTTATTATTGTCGGTGGTGGATCAGCTGGTTGTGCTTTAGCCGCTCGTCTATCAGAAATACCACAATGGTCAGTGTTACTTTTAGAGGCTGGTGGTGATGAACCGATATTTATTGATGTGCCACAATTGTATCCGGCCTTTCAACGCAGTCCTTGGGATTGGAAATATAAAACAGAGCAATCCAGTCGTTATTGCTTGGCTATGCAAAATCAACAATGTGGCTGGCCCAGGGGAAAATCACTGGGTGGTAGTAGTTCCATTAATGCTATGATGTATATACGCGGTAACCGTAAAGATTTTGATCATTGGGCTGAATTGGGTAATCCCGGTTGGAATTATGATAATATTTTACATTATTTTCGTAAATTGGAAGATATACGTGTGGCTGGTTTTGAACAAGATCCCTATCATGGTCAGGGTGGACCAGTGACTGTGGAAAACTATCGTTTTCCTTCACCGTTATTGGATATATTTTTAATGGCAGCTAAGGAACAGAATTTGGTAAGTGCAAATAAAAAAAGTAAATGTTGATTAAATCTTAAATAACTTGGTTAATATTAGAGCCGCCATTTTAAAAAAATTGTTGCTGCTAAAGCCTATTATATTTTTAAGCTTTTGCCGCCGCCATTGAAATTTTGGGTCGGCTTGCATCTCTGCTTTAGAAGTGTATGGAATTTAAAAAAAAAAAAATCATTGAAATCGGAGACGATGGATAAATGGAAATGCCAAATTATTGTGATGTTTAGACAAACATTTTCAAATTATGATGAATATTTCAATAAATTTGTTCTCTCTTTCAGCTAAACCCCTATAAGGATTTTAATGGTCGTTCTCAGACTGGTTTTGCAGCACCACATGCAACTCTGAGAAATGGTTTACGTTGCAGTACTAATAAAGCCTACATAAGACCCATTTGGAGAAGACGTAACTTGGATATACTATTAAAAGCTTTTGTAGAAGAAATCATTATAGATTCAAATACCAAAAAGGCCGAGGGTGTTATCTTTGAATGGTTGGGTATACAATATAAAATTCAAGCTACACGTGAGGTAATATTATCAGCTGGTTCTATAGCAAGTCCTCAACTGCTAATGGTCTCCGGAGTGGGACCCAAAAATCAATTAGAAAATCATGATATAGATGTTATACGAGATATGCCCGGTGTGGGTGGTAATCTTCAAGATCACATATCGACTACCGGTGCTTTATATGCAATACATGATTCTGTTACGGGACATCGTCTTTCATTTATAGTTCCAGAAATGCTGAATGCCAAATCGGTAGACTCTTTTCTTCATCGGGCCGATGGTTTTTTCTATGCTGTACCTGTAGCAGAAGTAATGGGTTTTTGGAGTAGTAAATATCAGGATCCTCGCCTTGATTGGCCAGATGTACAATTTTTTCTGGGCAGCTATGGCTATGGTACTGATGGTGGTCTAATTGGTAGACGTGGGGCGGCGGTGTCATTTTCAAATTTCGCTGAAACTTTTGAACCAGTAATATATAAAGATAGTTTTATAATGACACCATTAGTAATGAGACCAAAAAGTCGTGGATTTATAGAGATCAAATCGAGCAGCAATAAGGTCTATCCTAAAATACATGCCAACTATTATGATCACCCTTTAGATATGGCCATAATGGTAAGAGAGAAGTGTTTTAAAGACACATATAAAACTCCAATTAATCTATATGTTCATTTTCAGGTAGATGCTTTAAAATTTGCTCATAAATTTACACAAACTCCCATTTTACGTCGACTTAATGCAACGCTCAATATTTATGTTTGGCGAAATTGTCCGGAAGTAGAATATTTGAGTGATGCTTTTTGGGAATGTTTAGCGCGTTATTATTCTCAAACTATCTATCATCCAGTGGGCACTTGTAAGATGGGTCCTTATACCGATCGCGATGCTGTAGTCGATCCTCGTTTACGAGTTTATGGCATTAAGGGACTAAGAGTAATAGATGCCAGTGTTATGCCCACTATTACTACGGGCAATACTAATGCACCCACTATAATGATTGCTGAAAAGGGGGCTGATATGATCAAAGAAGATTGGTTGCATTATAGACACTGAAAGATCGAAATTTTGGTTGAAATTAATTTTGACATAGTAACTAGATGAAAGTTGGAAATGACAACCTATAATTCTGTGGCTAGTTAATGCAAAATAATAAGTTTGATTAGTGTTTACAAAAAAGTTAAATAATTACAAAATTAACATATTGAAATATACGATCTAGTTGGAAAATTAAGAGGGTACGCAGTTAATTTAGCATAAAATTTGACTGTTTTCTGGGTTAAAATCATTTAAATTAATAAAAGACTGCTTAATTTTAGTTAAATAGTATAGTAAAACTGCACTTTTATTTGTAGTGACTTCGGCTCTCTTAATCTTGGTTATATATTGCACAAATTCGAGATATTGACCTTTTACTAAAATTACATTTATTTCAAAATAATTTTTGAGATACTAAATAACGAGAATTTTTGGAAAAATAAGAAATACCCAATTTTTCTAGATAAATAACTTTTGTTATATTTTGGAATATACACAGAGAGGAAATATATAGTTTAACATGATTGGGAATTCGAAATTATCATAATATAATCCTAATGATCATAAATATAAATGTTACTGAGCATTGATTTTGTATTAATTTAAGTTTTTATTATGATCACTAGGATCATACTATGATCATTACGAATTTCAATTATAACATGATGCTCTTATTTTCTGAGTAATAGCAATTGTTTCAAAATAAATTGTGAGAATCCTGGTTCAAGGTATGACATACCCACGGGGAAATTTTTTTCGAGATATGAACAAAATATTGCCATCTTAAACTTTTCGGATACACAAGTGGTGAAAATACCGCTTGATAGCAGAAATATTCCAGCATAGAAATATCACCCACACATTGGATTCGTTTCATGTAAATTTGCTTAAAATTTTGTAAAATAAGAGTAAATAAAAAATTTCACAGAGAGAAAAATGCTCAAAATATTGGGAACGCACAAAACCACATTTCATTTAAATATAGAAAGGCATATAAAATAAAATAATAGAAGCAACGTATAAATACATTCAAATATTATGTAGTTAACTGTTTGTAGTTAAATAAAAAAGTTTTCCATTCCATTTAAAAATAAAGGAACATACATTTATTTTTCAAAGAAATATCTATATTAACTTTTTTATACATTTATTCGAAATAATTTACTAACATTTACCGATTTTGTGTCCGTAACAGTTATTACAAATTAAAATTTTGTTTGCTGTCTGTTTCAAAAAAAAAAATATTCAAAAAATTTCAATTTGTTTTTTTATTTAAATTGGTTGTATATATGTATACAAAATTTTTCAATACAAATTACAGAAAAATCATAAACACACATACATACACAAACACATTCACACAAAAAGTGTCTATAGCTGTGAATACATACATTTTGTATTGTACTAGTATATTAAAAAAAAACAAAAAATACAAAAACGGAAATAATTTCAAATAAATGAAAAAAAAACATTTATTTTTTAAGGAGTTGGTAGGTAAAATTTTGACATTTATTTTAACTGATTATATCATTTGTTTCTTACGGTTGTGCCAGTTAATTAATCAACATTTAAAAATAAATAACAAATGGCATTTAATTTTAATGAAAAATCATTTCTTTTAAATGATATTTTTATTTATTTTAACTTACAAACTTTTTTAAGTGTAACATGCTTTCTCATTACCCATTACTCATTTCAACAATAGGATTGGGTTTCCGCGGTATTGTAAGTGGATGTATTATTATGTGTTTGTCTAAATGGCGAACCTGAAATGCTTATGAAAATATTTTTGGGCCAGGAATCGAACCTGGAAGACCAAATTTTATTAAATAAACAAATATTTGATAATGAGGTGAATTTTACACCTAGAAAACTATCGCCAATCTGGCGGTTACGGCAACTATCTTCATATTAAATTATATTTTTATTCGTGAAAGCCAATGTATTAAGTTGCCTAAATTAATATTTATATTTCACATAAAATAATATTTACGGTGTAATTTTATTTGAAGAAAATTTTGTTTTTATAATTTTCCGATTTATTCTTCACACTCTTATTCAGATTTATTGTTCACACTCTTATTCACTGCATCACAATTACTTTTAATTTTCTTTGTTTTATTTGCAATTTACACACTGGAGATTTCACTTTATATGAAAAAGTTGTTATAGTTTCTGAATATTCTATTAAATTTATGTTATTAATATTTACAAAGTACTATTTCTCTCAACACTAAAGTAATAATTTTCCTTGACATTTCAACTCTGACAACAATGTATGACAAGATAATCGATAGCAGAGCCTACGGTTAAACCCGGATATCTCGAGTACTTTGTGTTCATCCTTATACCTTGTTTACTAGCAAATGATTGGGATTTTAATCAAAAATGTTCACATAAGGATGAAGAGAAGTTTCATTTTATTAACGATAACGAGCTTCTTGCTTATTTTTTAAATGAAAAATATTGTAAAATTATTTCTTAACACAATTTTTTTTGTTTACATTTCCTCATTACTGAGTATGTTCAATGAAGTACTTTGCTAGCAAAAACTTTAAAAAACACTGAACGTAACCAAAATCCGTTTGAAACTCAGTCTTTTTAAGAGGGTGCAGTTTTTATAGCCTCCACCATATATGGTGAGGGTATATATCAGTTTGTCATTCCGTTTGTAACATGTCGAAATATAGGTCTAAGACCCCATTAAGTATATATATTCGTGATCCTTATGTGATTTTAAGTTAATTTAGCGATGTCCGTCTGTCTGTTGAAATGGCGATCACGTCGCGAAGACGCTAGCGGGGGTGCCTATTTTTACCCAGATTATTGTACATCCTCCCGAGCAGTTTGGTATTGAAAATGAGCAAAATCGGTCCAGCGGTAAAAAAGTTATGGATGAAAATGTGAAAATTTTTTTTCACCACAAAAATTTTTTTCATCTAAAAAAATTGTTTCACCTTAAAATTTTTCTCACGTAAAAAAATTCGTTCCCGCATCCAAAAAAGTTTTTCAACTCAAAAAATTTTTTCACCTCCATTATTTTACTTCTAAAGTTTTTTACATTGTTTGTATTAAAAACAATAGAGAACATTGGTGGAGGGTATTCAAAGATTCGGCATAGCCGAATTTAAGCCTTTTGTAGTTTTTAAATTATCTAATCAAATCTAAATGATTATAAGCTGAAAATTTGTATGGAAACCCTCGATATAATGCAAAAATCTTCTAAAGATAATTAAAATCTCGTTCATGTGAATGGAATATTAGGAGAATAGCTCGTTTATTACTCAAGCGGAAGAAATTTTTCGTATATTCCGTTAGTCCCTGAAATTAGTTTCATTTTCAGAGACACAAACTCACAATGAAAGTATCCTCCTTGGAATCAATCATCGATTAGGTCGATGAGAAGGAGACAAATAAACGAACCTAAAAAGTTTCATATGTTTTTGTGTCACACTTGTGATACGATTTGACTAATTTTGCAAATAATACTTATTCTTCGCAAAATTTCCTTTTATCTCTAATTCTCAATGGGGGGCTCTGATTCATACCGTAATACAAGTTACGATACAAATAGTATAACAACTGTGAACGTTTCTTAAATCAAAATACAAAATACATCTTACATAATTTGCAAGCAATCTCATGGAAGTAAAAACTGCCAACTTAATGTAATGAAAATGAATAAATGTAATAAACAAAAAAAAAAAGTTAATAATCAACTTTAAAAATAAAACATTTTCAAAACAAATCTTACATGTTATACCAGTTTTCAAATGACCATATGAGGCAAAGAATTATTATATTGAGCATATGGGGGTATATTCGTACACTACATTTTACAATATGAAGTATATTTACTCGTATATAAAAATTCTCCATTAGGCAAACAGGTGTTGCAAGCAAATGTTTAATTTCAGTTTATTAAGAAAACTCCAAGATTAAACATGGTTTTTAAGAAAACCTCCATAATTTTCTTATTAATTTTGTTAGCTGTATTTGCCAGTTTGGCAAATGCAGCTACAGAAACATCAGTAACAGCTGATGAAATTTTAGAAAGTAAAAAATTGAAAAGACATTTAGAAGATTTAAAAGATCATTTAGAAGAAGCCATCGAAAACTTGGATCATAATATTAAGGTTAGACAAGCTGTAATTGCGGATGTTCAAACACCAGATGATGGTAAGTTAGAAAAGTGTTTTGAAAAATGATAATGTATTTCTTAAATTCAAATTAAAGATTTTTTTCTTAAGTGAATGATCATATTTGCATGAGTACTTTCCTCAAAATTGTGTTGTAAAAATAAATGAAAAATTAGTAATTTTTTCCTAACATTTAAAAATACATACGTAAAATTAAATATATTTAAATGTAGTTTATGATTCGATTTTTCAATGATTTTAAATTTGTTTAAAGCAAATTTTCAATTTAAATGAACAAATTTTGTGAATGTGCAAATTGATCTGAAAAAAATAAGTGATTTTTATACCTTTTTTTTTATTATAAAGTATTGGACACAAACAATTTGAAAAGAATAAGCTTTGAATTATTACTTTATCACTTTCTAAATTCCAAAAAAGATAGTAGATTAGACAATTTTTTGGATTTTAGAAAGTGATAAAGTAACACTTTTTTAATAATTTAAAGCTTCTTTTCAAATTTTTTTATTTTTTAAAAAAATAAAATTTTACAAAAAATAAAAGTAAAACTTTTGTCAATTAAGCAACAATTAAAAAAAAAGCTTTAAATTAATATTCCTAAATATCAAAGATTTTTTTGCTCCACGTTTGAATTTATTGAAAAAAAAAATATTGTAGAAGTAAAACTTCTTTAAAGAAATTCGAATGATGAAAGTTGTTAAATTCAGAAGATTAGAAGGAAGGATACAACTCAATTCTTCACTACATTTGAAAATAAATTTTTTGTATATTTTAACGTTAGCAATAAAATTGTAAACTACACAATTGAACGATGAAAAAATTGATTTTCAATAACTAAGCGATAAAAAATTTATATAAATTTTTGAATATTATTTGATCTATCTGTTTTAATTATATATTTTTAATTTTATCAGGCTCAAGATCATAATTTTTTTAATGATACTAACGAATAGTAAACACTAATTTTTTTAGAAATGGAAACATTAACATCGAAAATCGAAGATGGTTGCCAAAGGGTAATTCTATAAATAGATGGAAAAAGCTCATTTGTACGGGTAATCATTCACTAACTAAAAAATGTAATTTCACATAGTCATTTTCCTTAGAGTGTGTGATATAAATGCCTGTTCATAACCATGAGTTATTTGTGTTGGGTGGTTCAGAAGGAGGCTGAAGATGACCTGGTCGCTCGGGTTGAAAGTGTGCACTCCCTCTAGCGCTGATCCTTACAATTTTTTCCATTTAATAAAAAAATTAGTGTTTACTATTCGTTAGTATCATTAAAAAAAATTATGATCTTGAGCCTGATAAAATTAAAAATATATGATAAAAAATTTATTTTAAACCAGTAAGCGGCAAAAAAATTGATTTTAAATCACTGAACGGATTTTTTTTAAATCACTTAACGGTAATATATAAAGGGTGGTTAAATTTTAAGGGCCGATGTTGATTATGAATAAAACACAAATTATTCAGGAAATTATGATCTTGGCGGCCAATTTACATCGCCACTACGTGAGATAACACGGCCATTAAATTTGTCGCGCAAAAGAGCCATTGTTTCGTTAGCTGTGTGGCAAGTGACACCGTCCTGTTGAAACCACATATCCTCAATTTCTGGCTTTAAGAATTTCGTTATGATCTCGCGATAGCGAACACCGACATCGAGTCGAGGTTGACGGCTATTCTGCAACACTATCGCGAACAACAGCAATGTTTCCGCAGAACGAAGAGCATGCACAGGTGTTTTCTCATTTCCTACAGACCCGATTTGCAGAAATATATGCGCAATTATCCCGATTGTGGACACACTTGGTCGATTATTCTGACCAAAAAAATCACAAAGTGCATTTTGACTAGAACGCCGATTTTCATAATAAGCCTGAATAACTTTAACGCGTTACACGATTGTGTATCTTTCCATGGTTCAAATTGAGTTAGTCTGAAATTGAGAAATGTGAAATGCAGAAAAAACTTGACGTTTGAGTTGGGTCAGATTCAACATCGGCACTTAAAATTTAACCACCCTTTATATTTTTTTAATTAATCAACAGCTGAGTTAAATTTATGCTGCACAAATTTTTTTTCTATTTGATTGGAAAAAAAATGAAGGCGTTTCTAGTTATTTAAATCACTTGATTTGATACAACCAACTGTAACAATTGACATAATTATTTTCCATAAAATAGATTGGTATAAAAAAAATACTCAGTAATTGGAAGAGAAATTTGTGTCAGCATAAGAGAATTTTCTATTTAAAAAACATAGAAAAAATTATTGCTAAAAAAAATTCAATTAAAATTTTGTTTTATTTCAAATTAATTTTCAATTAAAAGTTTGAAAATGTTAATTAAATTTTTTAATTTAAAATAAATTTGAACCCAAAAAATCAAGTTTACTATGATGTTAAAAAAACGCTAAATGGGTTGTGTGTATTATTATTATTATTATCATTTTCTAAACTTTTACAATTAATTTTTTAATTGATATGATTAAAAATTTAATTGAAATTTTTCGAGATTTTTAAGTTATAATTGATATAATTACAAGTATAATTGATCCAGATTCAATTAAAATTAAAATTGTATTTACAAATATTTTATATTGAAACTCGATTTTAGAAAATTTGCTTCTCTTAGAAACAATTCAAGTTTATAGTTTTTTAAATTATTATTTGCGCACAATTTTAAGAAATACATTCCTTTGAATCTCTATTTATACATATGTGTGATTGTATAAAATATGTTGTATTTAATATGTTTTATAAAATTTTCTAGAATACATTGATGCTATCGTACAACAACGAAACGATCTAATAGCTGCCGCTGCAAGATCTGAGTCTCCTTTACCCGCACAAGCTATGCGCATCAATCAGAATAGCGGACTTAGACGTAGACGAAGAAATTATATGGAAAGCCAGTAGAATATTTTAATCAAGTTTTGTGTGTTAACTTGAATTAACAATTAGATATTTTTTTGTTTATTATTTTTATTAAAAAATGTGTAATTAAGTATTGAGATTATTTATAATTTACATTATGAAATGTGTATTATTCGAACAAATATTTTTTAAAAAGAGCAAAGTGCATCGTATGCCAACAAAATCTTTTTTCTATTGTTATTTTTTAATATTTCTTAAAATATCCTTCTCAAAATATTCTAAGAAGTATTACAAACTTTTCAAAATTTGTTATAACATATTTGGAAAATTTTTTATATGTTAAATAAAATGTTTCTTAAAATAAATTGAAAATATTTACAAAACAATTGGAAATGATGTAGATGGAATTGTTAGTAAAAAGTATTGAGTATTTTACAGTTAATTTTTAAAAGCGGTGTTAATTTAAATAACACAAATTATTATATAAATAAGCATTTGAAATCAATTACCTACTTATTGAACTGAATAAGTGGTTTAAACATCTGTTTAATATTCTGAATACTTAACCCCTTAACTGCCTAATTTTTTTCACAATGCAATGTATGTCATGTATTTGGAACAAAAAATAACAAAAGAATTGCGTGCATAAAACATTGTTTCACTAAAAAATTTTGTAAATTATGTTTTCCATATCCATGTAAAAATCGAAATATATATGAGCATACATGATCATACATGGGCATGCATGGTCATATACGTCCATACATTGTTCAATATATGACCATACATGATCTCATATATGATCATATATCTTCGGATCTGAAATTTGAGGGTATATGGACGTATATGATCATATACGAGCGTACATGAATAATATATGAGCATGTATGGTAATATATGCACATATGTCACCATATATCCTCAAATTTCGGATCCGAAGATATATGGTCATATGTATATGAGATCATGTATGGACGTATATGACCATGTATGCCCATGTATGATATATATTTCGATTTTTACATAAATAAAAATATTTGAAAAATAAAAAAAATCTTTAGATGACTGCGAACGATTTTAAGAACCCCGTCTAAAGATGGTCTTGTACCCTTTTCTGCCGCGTGTTCTTTTCAAAATTTATCTCAGCCAATCGTCTTGGTGAAGAACAAGCGCGGAACCCATTTCGAAAACAGCTTTCTCATGGACTAATGTTCATGCAAAATAAAGCTAACACGTTCCTCCGATATCTTTTAAGTATCAGCTAACTCCTGCAACTCCACTTTAAGTTCTGCCAAAATGATTTTGTGAACTTGTTCGATGTTTTCCGGTAACACCACCTCATTTGGACGACTAGAGCTTTCAGCGTCATCGGTGTTTGCACGACCACGTCTAAAGTCATCAAACCACTTTTCTACTATTTGTCTCGATGGAGCAGAGTCCGAATAACACATCTTTGGCTTGAATAATGTTTTTTGCCATTAAAAAGCAATGATAAATCAACACATGAAATTGCTTTGAATCCAATGTATTTAAAGTTGCAAAAATAGCGTCACTAAAACAGCTGCAACTTGTTCGCTATTAAACAAATTGTCCTTAAATTTTGAAGGTTGTTAGGTCCAAAAAATTATTAAATTTTTCATTAGTGGCGCCACCTATATGTCATCCTACAGATTTTTCAGCCGACGTGTTAATTATGATATTAAGTAACTTCTATAAGAAAAAAACATTTCGAAATACGGAGGACCATTTAAAAAAAATGTATATATGTACACTTAAAATAGTTTGTAGGTTAAAATAACAGAAAATGTCATTTAAAAGAAATGATATTTCATTTAAAAACCGGTATACTTAATTTTCACTTAAATTAAATGCCTCTTGTTATTTATTTTTAAATGTTAATTAATCAACTGACACATCCGTAAGAAACAAATGATATAATCAGTAAAAATAAATGTCAAAATTTTACCTACCAATTCCTTAAGAAAGAAATGTTTTTTTTTTTCATTTATTTGAAATTGTTTCCCTTTTTGTATTTTTTTTTTAATAACTCGTACAATACAAAATGTATGTATGCATCAGAGAACTGCATTTGCTGATCGCAAAACGTTCATACGCAATCAACACAAGAATAAATATGTGTTTGCGTTCAAACGCTGAATATACTCCAACACACATATTTGTTGATGATTTTAAATCAATCAAACGACGTGCAAATTGTTTTGTCACTGATTTTAAATCATCGGTCGTTGTTAAACCATTGATTTTATTCTGTTTATTCGAGCCAACAATAATTATTTTGATGTAGAATAAATCAGAAAAAACAACAAACAACGTGTATGGGTGTAATCATAATTAAACAAAATAGTTTCATATCTATAAAAAGGGGGTGGTTTTGTAGAAACACATTTCATAAATGTTATATGTATATTAGGGTGGGTCTAAAATACGTTTTTTTAGAATTTTTATTAGGAATAGCAAAAATATTGTTCTTTGTGAATTTTTTTATTTTGGTCGACATCTCAGGCTCGTCCAATCCGGTTAAAGTTAAATATTTAAATTTTTCCGGATTAGGCAAGCCTGAGATATCGACCTAAATTTTTTTCCAAAAAAAATATTTATATTTCACAAAGAAGAATATTTTTATTACTAATTGTTGTTTTTTCTGATTTATTCAACGCTGACTTTTTGTTGAGTGATTAAATTTGCAGTAAACATAATCGACATATGATTCAAACTGATCCGATTACGCGTTCAGTAGTAACATGATGCTGATTTTAATTTACAGTGAATTTTGTTGAATTATTAAATGTGAACAAGAATTTTTGTGTATGATTAAATCAAGAAAAAAGTTGATTTTGCAGTTCTCTGGTATGCATATGTAGTTTTAGACACTTTTTGTATGAATGTGCTTGTGTATGTATGTGTGATTATGAAGTTCTTGTAATTTGTATTGAAAAATTTTGTATATATACAACCAATTTAAATAAAAAACAAATTGAAATTTTTTGAATATTTTTTTGGGAACAGACAGCAAAGAAAATTTAAATTTATAATAACTGTTACGGACACAAATAAACCACAAGTTTCCGTTTTGTGGGTAAATTTTTATTAAATTTCAAACAAATGAAAAAAATAAATGAAACTGAAAAAAATCGGTAAATGATAGTAAATTATTTCGAATAAATGTATAAAATAGTTAATATAGATATTTCTTTGAAAAATAAATGTATGTTCCTTAATTTTTAAATGGAACGGAAAACTTTTTTATTAAACTACAAACAGTTAACTATACAATATTCAGAGTATATATAAATATATTGATGATACTTTTGATGAAATAATAATATGACGTGTCTAAAATGGGTTAACAATTATTTCAAAATGTTCAAAAAAGTTTGATTTTATATATTAGTTATTTCAAAAATCCTTAAAGATTTTATATAACTTTCAGTATTACGATATTTCCAGTCAGGGAAATAAAGTTAAACTATAAAAATGTAATTAATTAAGATTTTAACAGCTAACAAAGAGTTAAGTTAAATTTCTAATTTTGAAATTAATGTTTACTTAATAATTCTAATAACTGCAACGAATACATAACAAGTGATTTTCAGAATAGCATAAAATAATCATGGTAATTTTTGTAAAGATACAACATTTTCCCTTTTTAAGGAAAAAACATTAATTTGTGTACCTCCATCCGTGTCTGTAGAAGGGAAGGGGAGATCATTCCCCTAAGTAAGTGGGTTAGATTACTGATTGTTATCAGCTTATTGCTTTCCATACTGTTTTAAATTTTATATAATAAGCATGTTCGTGTATATATTCCTTTCTTTTCAATCGAAAAAGTTTAACAATAAATTTCAAAATAATACGATTTTTATTACTTATTATTTATTTATTTTTTTTTTGATACAAACAATTACTTGTTGAACAAATTAATCGCGATAACATCTGTTTTAAGTTCAAAAAGTTAAAGAAAACAAATTATTCAGACATTAAAGGCCCAACTACAATTGACTTAAGCTATGTTTTTGGTATGAAACGAAATTTTTGAAATGCAAATTTTGAATTTTAAAAAAAATTTTTAGTTTTTGTTTCATAAGTCATCTTAAGCTAATTCTGTTTATGGCTTAAGTTGTCAAACTAAATAAATGAAAAACATCTGTGTATTATTCAAAGTGCAAAACAAAGTGCTTATGTTGTGTTTTCCAAATATTTTACATTTTGCCGAGTACTTTACGATTTTAAAAAGTTTTACTAAAGTTAAAACAGAATTACATTTTGTGACTTAAACTACCCTGCGGAAAAAAGGGGTCTGTGCGGAATTGGGATCTGTCCCGGGATAGGTGAAAACTGAACCGGTTCCGAACATATCACGAGCACCGGTTCCTAAAGTACCTATCACGTGACCGGTTTAAAAGTCACGACTTGTCCTTTTAGACCAGTCCTGTGACATGTCACAGAGGGCAATTGACCCCCTCCTAGGACAAGCCCATGTTAAAGTGATCGGTTCCGTGACCGGTCCCTATCACAATGAACCGGTCATGTGACGTGTCCTGGGATAGGTCCTTTTCCCGCAGGGTAGGAACCGGTATAAAAGGAAAATTCATAAATTTTTAAAACTAAAAATTTCTGTTTCTAAAATTTCTCTGCATATTAAGCCAATTGTTGTTGGGCCACAAATATTCTTTCCTATTTACATTTCCCAATTCCTGGCATTCCGGTATGATGAAGTTAATTTTTCAATTTTTAAATTTCTCTTTTCTAAATGAAATCGTACTTGAAAATTCTGACATATGCAATGCAAAATATAAAAAAAAAACAAACTTAACCCGTATTATAATAAAGTTAATTATTAACTTTTAAATACAATTGTAATGTGGCATACTTTGCCAGTTTTTGATGTCATATTTCAAATTTAAAGCGTTTTAAGAAATTTCAAAACAGATGTTATTGCACTTAAAATTAAAACTGATAAATATGAGTGTTTATAGCATTGTGGGCTTATAAAAATTGTGTAAAATAAAAATGTCACTACTGACGGCGGGTGCACAATGTCCTATACCCAGTGTAGGGGTGGTGAATACATTAGTTTCCACTTTGGTGCAAGCTATATTTGTCGCTCAGTGTAATATATCACGTGTGGATGATTGGCCAAAAGATTATGCAGAAACTGCTTTAAAAGATGGCTTAGACTCTTTTGACTTTATAATAGTAGGTGCCGGATCGGCGGGTTCTGTGGTAGCCAGCCGTTTGAGTGAAAATCCTAATTGGAATATATTAGTTTTAGAAGCTGGCGGAGATCCTCCTCAGGAATCAGAAGTAAGTAATTTGTATGTTAGACCCCATTTAAACTTGTGTTGAAATTTAAAGTCAGACGAGCATTGTGGTGTAATTGTAAGCGCGCAGAACGTTGCGGGTTCGATCCCCAGCGACGGCAACATTAATTTATTATATAATACAGTCCTCGGCACTTGAATAGGACGTCCCTAATAGTTTTCCTAAAAAGTTGCTTAAGAATAAAAGCGTGTAATTTTTTCTAAGCTTCTTTTGTTCTCTCATTCGGTAAATTACACTTGTTCTCTCTGAGAGCCTTTTTTCAAGTTTTTTTGAAGTACCGTTGCTTTTTTAAGATTTTCTTTTATAGATGATCGAAATTGTTGCAATTTTTCGCGCCACTTGAATAGAACAGTCTCTGTTGATACGAGTTTTTTAAGATTTCACTTGTTGTGGTTTCAAAATTTTTGTTTCTTATACAATCTAAGATTTTTAAAGTAAAAAAAATTAAAAATGGCTAGAGGAAAGTGTCTGACCGAAGCGAAAAAAATAAAAACATAAATTTTGAATGATTCCGGGAAATCTGTTAATCAAATCGCCAAGAAATTGGTACAAGCCGCCATGTCGTGTCTAATTTTATAAAAAATAATGAAAACTGCGGAAAAATATGAAAGGCCGTACAAAAAGCGTGCTTTCACCTGCTGATAAGCGAGCAATTCTTAGATTAGCCTCTAATTCCCAAGATACTGTATTCCAAATAAGAGCTAAATCGGGTGTTTCTGCCAGTGTGGGAACTGTACAGCGTGTTATTTCCAAAGCGACTAAAATTAAATAAAAAAACCACCACTAACAGGGGTCCCCAAGGAAATCGCCTACACAGGCGGGAATAGGTGTTATGGTCTGGAGCAGTACCTCTTATTATGCGAATTGCTATGAATGCGAATTGCTACAAGGGTGTGCTCCAGCGGGCTTTTCCATTCTTCAGCGTGCTTTTTGGAAACCTGCAGTGAACGTTTCAACATGACAACGCTCCTTTTCACACCGCCAGAGCAGTGAAGTCATGGATTTGTGACCAGAATGTAAGAATACTTGACTGGCCACCATACTCAGCAGACCTGAATATTATAGAAAATGTTTGGGGTTGGCTCGCTCGAAAGGTTTACGCTTCCGGTAAGCAGTACGATACCAAGGAGGAACTTATTGAAGCGATCGAAGCTGCTTGGTCTTCAATTTCCCTCGATTATTTGAAATCCTTATACCACTCCATTCCAAATCGTATTTACGAAGTAATCCTTAAAAAAGGTGGCTCAACACATTATTAGTATAGCTTTAGAACATTTAGAATTTAATAATATGTAAATAAAAATATTTAAATTTGTTCAAAATTGTGAAAAAAAATTTTTTCTAGGGAGTGTTATATTCAAGTGGCGCAAAATCTTAAAAACTTTTTCTTCATATTCAATAACAAAAATAATGTTTGGCTCGGTATGAGGCAAGAAAATAATTATGATTGATACATTTTACAGGGTATAAAATGTTCTTTCCATAATTTAAAAAAATAAGGTTCTATCTTTTTTAGTTTAGAAGTTATTAACGCATAAATTAATAGAAAAAGGGATGTCCTATTCATGTGGCCAGGACTGTATGTATAAGTTTTCTATCACACAAACATAACGCAACGATGTTTGTAAAAACTAGTCAGAATCATTTTCTGAGTCCATATTTGGATGAGTTTTTGTTGCCCCAAGAACGAATCCTATGGGAATTATCTGAATTAAATTTGTAATCTACAAATTAGTGGAAATTTACATTTGTGCGTATTCCAGCCAATCCTTTAGATCAAACACAAATTCTGGATTCAATTTATCAATATTTATTGCATAAACAAGGTCCTTTCAGTTCACATGGTACAGCTTCTCTTACCGGTTTTATCAAAACAGATGCATTTTCAAACCTCCCATATCCCGATATAGAATTACATCATTTAACTTCTAGAAGAGGAGATATTTCCGGTATGAATCAAGTTTTAAGTGGTTTAAATTTTAGGGAAGAATTTAAGACCTACCTGATTTATGTGTATCATTTTATGTGTATTATTAGCTCATCCCAAATCTAGAGGTGACATTTAATTGAAATCTTCTGCCTATCAAGATCCTCAAAAAATAAATTCTAACTATATGGCACATTCTGAAGATGTAGAAGTTCTTTTACGTGGCATGCAATATTTAACGAAATTGGAAACAACTGTAGCATTTCAAGAAAAACAAGCTGAAATAGTACATATACCCATCAAAGAATGTGATCAATTTCAATTTAAATCTGAACAATATTGGAGATGTTATTTAAAATATTTTTCTTCGAACATCTATCATCAGGTAAGAACCGTTGAGTTCTTTGGAAGATCAAACAACTTATGTGGATCCCAGACTGAAATTAAAGGGAGTAGACAATTAACGGGTTATAGATGCTATGATAATGCCTTATGTTACCAGTGGTAATACAAATTCACCCACCATAATGATTGCTGAAAAGGATTGAGAGGATTAGTCCGCTGTGTGATTACTGCTAATTGTAGTTTATTTAAGAATACTAAAGCTCAATAAAAATATAATATATTTTTAATTATGTGAAAATGTGTACTTTATAAAAGGATTTTAATGCTACAAATATGATTTCAATGTCCTAACAAGAAAATGGGATCTTAACAAATTTTTAAACAGCTTATAGAATAATAATATCATTTTTAAAGAACTGAAGTAGATAATGAGAATTTTCTGAATCCTCGCAGAATGTTGCTTTTAAACAAAACTTTATCTTTCGTAGATTTCAAAGCGATAAAAATGTTTAATGAAAATATAAACGTCGATATATCACGAAAACTAACCGTATGATTTCCAAATTTTTCCCAGATTTGTGTTCATATTAAAAGTATATGAAAAAGAAGTGTGGCAAGAGGAGGTCCTTCAAAAAATCTAAATTTGTCATGGTGGCGAAGTCTTAACTCAAAAATATAGCTAAGGATCATGTTGAAAACTCTAGTAAACTTCTTGAATGCATAATATGGGACATTAATCAGGCTCTAGCAACGCTTATCTTCATTGCGAGAGGAAGATCCAGATTAAGAGAGTATAATCATCCCAACAAAAAAAATATTTTTGCTGAAATGCTATTAGCACACAACAAGAAACTTAGGCGATTGTCAATTTAAATTCAAAGATACTTCAACTTGCCAACAAAATAACTATTATTTATGCAAAAAATGTTTCTACTTTATTAATGTTTTGGGACACATTTTTGGGTGTCTGGAAATCGGGACATAAGAGATTTTATAACCCATATATTGAACAAATTTAAGTTTTAAACTAAATGTGTAATACCAGTCTGAATGGGGTTAACTTAATCTTAATCTTAAATCTTATATTAATGTCCTTCCTTTTCAAAGGTTCCCAGTCTTTTATTTGATATACAACATACAAACTACACATACAATTATTATGTGGAATCCAATGAACGATCTTGTAAAGCTTTTCAAGATGACAGATGCTATTGGCCACGTGGTAAAATGATTGGTGGTACGGGTGCCATAAATGCCATGATCTATGTAAGAGGTACTCGTGGTGATTTTGATCGTTGGTTGGCCCAAGGCAACACAGGCTGGGGTTTTGATGATGTTTGGCGATATTTTGAAAAATCCATACGGCCCGTGGGCAATGAAACACATCTGCAGGGTTATGTTATAATTAATGAATTTCCGAATTACGACGAGGATATTTCCTCTTTGATCTATGAGAGTGCTAATGAATTGGGTTTTCCCAAAGTGGAAGATTTTGTGGAGGGGAGTTACATCGGCTATACAAGAGTAAAAGGCAACATAGAAAATGGTCGTAGAGCTAGTACGGGGAAGAGCTATTTGGCTAAGGTCTTCCCACAAAGACCTAACTTGAAAGTTATAAAAAAATGCTCAAGTTACAAAATTAAATTTTGATTCAAATGGTCGTACAGTGAAATCTGTGGAATTCTTGGTACAACAAAAGAAGCAGCTAAAAGTAAATGTTAAACGTGAAGTTATTGTATCAGCTGGTACTATAGATACACCCAAATTATTAATGCTTTCCGGTGTGGGTCCAGAACATGTACTTAAACCTTTAAATATTCCGGTTATAAAAAACCTACCAATTGGTGAAAATTTGCAAGATCATGTGGCGATTTTTACATTCTTTCGTATTCCAGCCAATCCTTTATATCAAACACAAATTCTGGATTCAATTTATCAATATTTATTGCATAAACAAGGTCCTTTCAGTTCACATGGTACAGCCTCTCTTGCGGGTTTTATCAACACAGATGCATATTCAAGCACTCCCTCATATCCTGATATAGAAATGCTTCACTTAACTTCCAGAAGAGGCGATTTTTCGGGTATAAATACAATTTTGAGTGGTTTCAATGTTAAGGAAGAATTTAAAACCTACTTGAGAAATATAGTGGTATCACACGATATATTAATGATTTTAGTTGTTTTGACACATCCCAAATCTAGAGGTGACATAAAATTGAAATCTGCTGCCTATCAAGATCCTCCAATAATAAATGCTAACTATATGACACATTCAGAAGATATCGAAGTTTTATTACGTGGTTTGCAGTATGTAATGAAATTGGAAAAAACTTTAGCATTTCAAGAAAAACAAGTTGAAATACTTCAAATACCCATTAAAGAATGTGATCAATTTCAATTTAAATCTGAACAATATTGGAGGTGTTATTTTAAATATTTTTCGCTGAGCGTTTATCATCATGTGGGTAGCATTAAAATGGGTTCATTGGAAGATCAAACATCTTGTGTAGATCCCAGACTGAAATTAAAGGGAGTAGACAATTTACGTGTTGTAGATGCCTCGATAATGCCTTCTATTACCAGTGGTAATACAAATGCTCCCACCATAATGATTGCTGAAAAGGCTTCAGATCTTATTAAAGAGGACTGGTCTGCTTTGTGATTATTGTTAATTATAGGTAATTCCAGAATAATAAAGGTAAATATCGTTAGGTGTATTACAAAATCACATAACTAAATTGTTTTCTTTTTGCGAGAGAAACGAAAAAACGTCGACAGACATTTTTAACGAATTCATGATAGATTTGATTTTACAGCGATTACACTTTTCTTTTGTTTTTATATACATCGTGATATTTTGTTAATTTTTAACGAGCTTTCAACCTGCATGTATTTACAAAAACAAAACAAATTAACTAGTTTTAGCTATGCTGATACATATATTTTCATTCGGCAAAAGATCTCTTCAGAACACCAAGTTTTAAACAAGCTAGAGCCTTTAGGAGAAGACAGAATTAAAATATAAAAACCTATTCAAACAAATATTTTGCTTCAGTTTAGGCTTCTTAGCAATCAAACACGTGGTTTAGTTAATATAAAAACTTTTTTAATACAATTTTGAACAATTCAAAAGTTTCAAGTTTCAGCAAGTAGAGCATAGAAATATCAAACTACAAGAAAAAGTCTAAAAACTGAAAAATTATGATTATGAAATTGTTTTTACTTTTCCAGCTAAAAAATTGGTAAATTTCTTTTAGTTTTTTATGTAATCTTTTTCTATTTTAATAATGTCTTGTCACAAATTGCTTTAGAGTCCTTGTATCCAATGTTTTATATAACTTAAAGATTTAAGTAAAAACAACATCAATTGTTTAATTCGATGCCAGTGTAAATGGGGTATAACTTGATATATTAAACCTTACAATAATGTCACTTATTTTCAAAGGTTCCTGGCATATATTTTGGCATACAACACACAAACTTTACATACAATTATTATACAGAACCCAATAAACATTCTTGTAAAGCCTTTAAAGATGACAGATGTTATTGGCCTCGTGGTAAAATGATTGGTGGTTCAGGCGCTATTAACGGTATGCTCTATGTAAGAGGTAATCGTGGTGAGTTTGATCGTTGGTTGGCACAAGGCAACACAGGCTGGGGTTTCGATGATATTTGGCCATATTTTGAAAAATCCATACGTCCCGTGGGCAATAAAACTCATTCCCAAGGTTATGTTAAACTAAATAAATTTCCAAATCATGATGAAGATATTTCCTCTCTGATCTATGAGAGTGCTAATGAATTGGGTCTTCCCAAAGTGGAAGATTTTGTGGAGGGGAGTTACATCGGCTATACAAGAGTAAAAGGCACCATAAAAAATGGTCGTAGAGTGTGTACGGGAAAAAGTTATTTGGGTAAGGTCTCCTCACAAAGACCAAATTTGAAAGTTATTAAAAATGCTCAAGTTACAAAACTAAATTTCAATGTTAATGGTCACACAGTAAATTCAGTGGAATTTATAGTGCAACAAAAGAAGCTGCTAAAAGTAGATGTTAAACGTGAAGTTATTGTATCAGCTGGAGCTATAGATACACCCAAATTATTAATGCTTTCCGGTGTGGGACCAGAACATGTACTTAAACCCTTAAATATTCCCGTTATAAAAAATCTACCAATTGGTGAAAATTTACAAGATCATGTTATGATTTTAATATTTGTGCGTATTGCAGCTAATCTTTCAAATGAAAAACAATTTCTGGATTCAATTTATCAATATTTATTATATAAACATGGTCCCTTTGGAAGTCATGGTACAGGCTCTCTAACGGGTTTTATTAAAACAAATGGATCTTCAAATACTCCATATCCTGATATAGAATTAATTCATATAACTTCCAGAAGAGGTGATGTTTGGGGTTTAGATATGCTTTCAGCCGGTTTAAATATAAGGGAGGAATTTAAGACCTACTTGAGGAATACAGTAATATCACACGATCTTTTAATGATATGTGCATTGTTAGCTCATCCCAAATCCAAAGGTAACATTAAATTAAAAACTACTTCTCATCAGGACGATCCTGAAATAAATGCTAACTATATGACACATTCGGAAGATATCGAAGTTTTATTACGTGGTTTGCAGTATGTAATGAAATTGGAAACAACTGTAGCATTTCAAGAAAAACAAGCTGAAATACTTCATATACCCATTAAAGAATGTGATCAATTGCAATTTAAATCTGTAGAATATTGGAGATGTTATTTTAAATATTTCTCTACGACCTGTTATCATCATGTGGGTACCGTTAAAATGGGTTCTTTGGAAGATCAAACAACTTGTGTGGATCCCAGACTGAAATTAAAGGGAGTAGACAATTTGAGGGTTATAGATGCCTCCATAATGCCTTTTGTTACCAGTGGTAATACAAATGCTCCCGCCATAATGATTGCTGAAAAGGCTTCAGATCTTATTAAAGAAGATTGGTCTGATATTTTTTAATTGTGGTTAATTTAAAAATAACAGTAATGTTTCCATAGAAATAACATATGATATTTATTGTATTATGTCAATTACGATAGTTAATAAAGGGATGTGAAGGTCATAAATATACTTTCAGGGTACTTAAAAGGAAATCAGATCTTAATCAACTTTTTCCACTTGCAAATTTTTTGCGATACTTGTGGTTTGAATTATTTATAAGTTGAACAATCTCTGCAGCGAACGAAATTTAAATTTTGTTGGTGACTTCTAGTTAACGAGATATAGAGCAGAAAATCCATATCTGTTTATATATAAAAATATTCAATGGGTTATTTTCCCACTAAAATATTATAGTAATCAGATTATATGTTATTGGAAAGGAGCTTAAAATACCTTTCCAAAGATATTTAACATGTCTGAATGAACTGCTAGAAATAAAGCAAAAAGCACCACTAGAACTACTGATTTAGAGATCTTAAGTTCAATGTAGTATTGTCTAAAGAAAAGATTAGAAATAAATTTCAATTATACATTTCGTTGCCAGTGTGAATGGGGTATAACACTAACACTTCAAATCTTACATTAATGTCAATTCTTTTCAAAGATTCCCAGTCTATTTGTAGGTGTGCAGCATACAAACTATACATACAATTATTATACGGAACCCAATGACCGGTCTTGTAAAGCATTGAAAAATCAAAGATGTTATTGGCCCCGTGGTAAAATGATTGGTGGTTCGGGTGCCATAAATGCCATGATCTATGTAAGAGGTAATCGTGGTGAGTTTGATCGTTGGTTGGCAAAAGGCAACACAGGCTGGGGTTATGATGATGTTTGGCCATATTTTGAAAAATCCATACGTCCCGTGGGCAATAAAACTCATGCCCAAGGTTATGTTAAACTAAATAAATTTCCAAATCATGATGAGGATATATCCACTCTGATCTATGAGAGTGCTAATGAATTGGGTCTTCCCAAAGTGGAAGATTTTGTGGAAGGAAGTTACATCGGCTATGCACATGTAAAAGGCACCATAGAAAATGGTCGTAGAGCGAGCACGGGAAAAACTTATTTGGCTAAGGTCTTCTCACAAAGACCTAACTTGAAAGTTATAAAAAATGCTCAAGTCACAAAATTAAATTTTGATTCAAATGGTCGTACAGTGAAATCTGTGGAATTCTTGGTACAACAAAAGAAGCAGCTAAAAGTAAATGTTAAACGTGAAGTTATTGTATCAGCTGGTACTATAGATACACCCAAATTATTAATGCTTTCCGGTGTGGGACCAGAACATGTACTTAAACCCTTAAATATTCCCGTTATAAAAAATCTACCAATTGGTGAAAATTTACAAGACCATGTTATGATTTATACATTCGTGCGTATTCCAGCCAATCTTTCAAACCAAACACAACTTCTGGATTCTATATATCAATATTTATTGCACAAACAAGGTCCCTTAAGCTCACATGGATTAGCCTCTCTTACGGGGTTTATCAAATCAGATGCATTTTCCAACACTCCCTACCCTAACATACAAATAAATCATTTTATTTCCAGAAGAGGTGATATTTCGGGTTTGAATGCAGTTTTAAGTGGTTACAATGCAAAGGAAGAATTTAAAACCTACTTGAGAAATATAATAATATCACACGATATGTTAATGTTTATAGTTGTTTTGGCTCATCCCAAATCTAAAGGAGACATAAAATTGAAATCTGCCGCGTATCAAGATCCTCCTATAATAAATGCTAACTATATGGCACATTCTGAAGATATAGAAGTTCTATTACGTGGCATGAAATATTTAATGAAATTGGAAGCAACTGTAGCATTTCAAGAAAAACAAGTTGAAATAGTCCATATACCCATTAAAGAATGTGATCAATTTCAATTTAAATCCGAAAAATATTGGAGATGTTATTTGAAATATTTTTCTTCGACCTGTTATCATCATGTGGGTACCGTCAAAATGGGTTCTCTGGAAGATAAAACAACTTGTGTGGATCCCAGGCTGAAATTAAAGGGAGTAGACAATTTACGGGTTATAGATGCTTCGATAATGCCTTATGTTACCAGTGGTAATACAAATGCTCCCAACATAATGATTGCTGAAAAGGCTTCAGATCTTATTAAAGAAGATTGGTCTGATATTTTTTAGTTGTGGTAAATTTAAAAATAATAATAATGTTTCCTTAGGAATATGTTATTTTTTGTATTATGTGGGTTTAGATAGTAAATAAAAAAAATGGAAAAGTTATAAATATACTACCAGGGTACTTCAAAGGGAATCGGAACTTAACAAACTTTTTCGAGAGATACTTTTGGTTTGAATTATTTATAAGTTGCGAGTATCAGTCGATAGCATCTCTAGAACTAAATGGAACTGTTGAGAAAAATTTCATATTGTATATGCCTCACGAACGAAATTTAAATTTTGTTGGTGACTCTTAGTTAACGAGATATAGAGCAAAAATTATATCTAGCTATTGGAATGGATCTATTGTGAATGATTTGTGCTATGTATGCTTTTTGCTCTTTCTCTAGCAGTTTTTTATCGCGAGTAAATGTGCCTTTATATCTTGTAAGATAATATATGATGTACGCAATATTTTTTTTTCAACAAATTTGACAATTTATTACTTGTCCAGCTAAAAATTTGTTAAACATACAAATATTTAACATTTTGGTACACAGTTTTTTGTGTATAGATTAAAAATTAATTTCAATGCCAGTGTCAATGGGGTATAACTTAATTATTTAAATCTTGGAGCCAATTTATACGATACAATGATTGCATGCAATTTTCCCTTTAAACTTGCTTCCAAAGTTATGTCAATTTATATGATGACTTTTGTTTTACTAATTCCGAATGTGAATGAAGCAACAAAAGAAGAATACATATGAGTGCTAAAGAGAAATAACAAAAACATGCATGAAAAACGAAAACCGTGCATTTTTTGTTACCCCGCTTGCTTCTCTACCCCATTCGCTAACAAACAAAAATTGCATGCAACAAAGTCACCATCTAAATTGGCTTTTACATTTATGTTAATTACTTTCAAAGATTCCCAGTCTATTTGTAGGTGTGCAGCATACAAACTATACATACAATTATTATACGGAACCCAATGAACGATTTTGTAAAGCCTTAAAAAACGAAAGATGTTATTGGCCCCGTGGTAAAATGATTGGTGGTTCGGGTGCCATAAATGCTATGGTATATGTAAGAGGTAATCGTTTCGATTATGACCGTTGGTTGGCCGAAGGCAGTACAGGTTGGGGTTACGATGATGTTTGGCCATATTTTGAGAAATCCATACGTCCTGTCGGCAATGAAACACATCTGCAGGGTTATGTTAAACTAAATAAATTTCCAAATCATGATGAGGATATTTCCTCTCTGATCTATGAGAGTGCTAATGAATTGGGTCTTCCCAAAGTGGAAGATTTTGTGGAAGGGAGTTACATCGGCTATTCTGAAGTAAAAGGTACTATAGAAAATGGTCGTAGAGCTAGTACGGGGAAGAGCTATTTGGCTAAGGTCTTCCCACAAAGACCTAACATGAAAGTTATAAAAAATGCGCAAGTCACAAAATTAAATTTTGATTCAAATGGTCGTACAGTAAAATCTGTGGAATTTATAGTGCAACAAAGGAAGCAGCTAAAGGTAAATGTAAAACGTGAAGTTATTGTATCAGCTGGTACTATAGATACACCCAAATTATTAATGCTTTCCGGTGTGGGACCAGAACATGTACTTAAACCTTTAAATATTCCCGTTATAAAAAATCTACCAATTGGTGAAAATTTACAAGATCATGTTAAGATTTATACATTTGCGCGTATTCCAGCCAATCCTAAAAATGAAACACAACTTCTGGATGCTATATATCAATATTTATTGCACAAACAAGGTCCCTTAAGCTCACATGGATTAGCCTCTCTTACGGGTTTTATCAAATTAGATGCATTTTCCAACACTCCCTACCCTAACATACAAATAAATCATTTTATTTCCAGAAGAGGTGATATTGCGGCCTTGAGTACAGTTTTAAGTGGTTACAATGTAAAGGAAGAGTTTAAAACCTACTTGGAAAATATATTAATATCACACGATATGTTAATGTTTATAGTCCTTTTGGCTCATCCTAAGTCTAAAGGAGACATAAAATTGAAATCTACCGCGTATCAAGATTCTCCTATAATAAATGCTAACTATATGGCACATTCTGAAGATATAGAAGTTCTATTAAGTGGCATGCAATATTTAACGAAATTGGAAACAACTGTAGCATTTCAAGAAAAACAAGCTGAAATAGTCCATATACCCATTAAAGAATGTGATCAATTCCAATTTAAATCCGAAAAATATTGGAGATGTTATTTGAAATATTTTTCTTCGACCTGTTTTCATCACGTGGGTACCGTTAAAATGGGTTCTGTGGAAGATCAAACATCTTGTGTAGATCCCAGACTAAAGTTAAAGGGAGTAGACAATTTGCGGGTTATAGATTCCTCGATAATGCCTTATGTTACCAGTGGTAATACAAATGCTCCCACTATAACGATTGCTGAAAAGGCCTCAGATCTTATTAAAGAAGATTGGTCCGCTATGTGAATTATTGTTCATGTAAAAATAATAAAGGTTAATGTATAGTTGATTCCATGTAAATAGGATAGTCCATCTCCAATATTAAGCCAGCAAGTTCGATCTTTTAGTTGACTTCTTCATTATACAATTTCTTGCAATTGCTTTCAATACTTTACACGTGTGTAAATTTTATATTGCGCCCAACAAAACAACACATATTCTTGAGAATAGTACAATCCACAGACTACACAGACAGAAAACAGCTGATTGAATCAAAATGGCTACTAGAATTGAATTGTTGTTCATGTTAAAATAATAAAGGTTAATGTATAGTTGATTCCATGTAAATAGGATAGTCCATCTCCAATATTTAGCCAGCAAGTTAGATTTTCTAGTTTACTTCTTTATTAGACAATTTCTTGGAATTGCTTTCAATACCCTACACGTGTGTAAATATTATATTGCGCCCAACAAAACAGCACATATTCTTGAGAATAGTACAATCCACAGACTACACAGACAGGAAACAGCTGATTGAATCAAAATGGCGGCTAGAAAATTATTAAAAGGAATTTTTTTTTAATTTTAAAAAATGTAAACGCTTCACAAATTCAATGAAAGAATTTATACAATTTTTGAAATTGTTTTTAGAAAGTTTAAATATTTTGTGGATATTGAAAAATTTGTTAAAACAAATTTTATTCCGGTTAATACAAACGCCGTTTATACTTTTTCTAAAGCAATCAAACTTCTTTCTAAAGTTAAGTTTAAGAATAAAATTTACACAAAAAAATATTTTATTGACACATCACATGTTTATTAAATCTAAATTATCAAACAGGTCTACAAATTAATAAAAAAATATATAAACATATAATTAAAAAGTACTTTGTTAAATGAGATAATCATTTTTTTTTTAATTTAAAAAGTTCAATCACATCTGGTTAACATTTAGACAGTAAGGAAAGTGGTACTCTGGGTATACAACAATGATTCATTTTAAAAATAATTAATATGAAATCCCAAGTACTTATTACCAGGGCAACGAGAAATATGCAATGTAGACTCATAATATTGATATATTTGTATCCAACAACTTGTTAAAAATGGGCAGTTTTTAAAATCGTTTAAGCTTATCATCATTTTGGGTTACTTTAAAAAAAAATTACATAAATCATTAAATAGGAATTTTAAGCCTTTAAATTAAATTAAAAAAAAAATAAAAAAAACATTTGGATTAAAAAGAAAATTTACTAAAAGAAGTGACGAATGCGCCCCAATCTATCCTAAAATTTGCTATAATTAAAACCTAAACGATATAGGTAGGGTAAGCTTTGAATGCTTTTCCGATTGCGATGAATTTCATCAAATTTGAATAAAAAAATATTTACTGAAAATTAGTTGAATTGAATAAGTAGATATTTAATTTAATAACATGTTTGCTTACATGATAGTTTTTACTATTTTAGTTTTTCTCTTAAATTATTTTTGACCCGAAATTTTCTAATTTTTTAATTCATTTCTTTCTATTAACTATTTTTGATATTATTTTCTTTCACTACACTTTAAAAAAAAATAAATATTTTTGTAATTGTAATTGAAATGCAAATTAACAAACTCATATTTTTGTAGGTGTATTTTTACTTTCACAAGTAATTTTGATAATGAAATTATCAGTTTTTTATTTATTGATGCGATTAGTTAACAACACAAAGAATTTAAAACAAATTATGCCAAGTAGCGGAGCAGAAATGCAAAAAAATATCAGAAAGTGATGATTTGTAATTCGTAAAGCGTAGACTACAGTCATAGAAATATATTTGTAAAATCCGGTACAAACATTTTAAATCAACTGACAAAAATTGGTAAAAACTACTCTTTTTACAGTAATTTTTTCTTTTTTTTTGTATTTATTTAAACATAAAATTCCAAACAATTTATTTATTTTAATTTATTTATTTATTAACATCAATACAAAGAAAGACTTCATGGCCAATTTTCTGATTTTTATTTGCAATCTAACAAATATAAACTAAACAAGAATTGTAAAAAACTCAACGAAATTTTTTTTTTTTTTTTAATAAAATATTAAACTGTTTACTGCAAAAATACTGTTTTCGTAGTTGTTTATTATAATTAAAAAAATTTAACTGATTTATGAAATAAAGTACTTGTTTTTTTAAATTGTGATAACAGTTGATATTTCCATACCAAAATAACCATAATTACAGTTAACAAATGACTACTGATTAGTTCACAAACAACTTTCAGGTAGTTACTATCAAACTTTTTTGAGTGGAGATATACTAAAAATAGCTAATCTGCCTCCGATAAAAATTTAAAAATTTTTATAGAAATACAAAACAAAAGAACTGATCTGAACTGAACTGATAAAGAAATGTTTAATGCAAATATAAAGTGTTTACCAGGCTAGAATGCATAATTTGCATTCAGTGAGCAAAAGAAAATAAAAATTGCCCTTTGGAGTTGAGGGCAAAAATTAAAAAAAAAATGCCTATGATTTCCATTCTAAGCTTTTAAGCCACATTTTGCCCAAAAATATAAAAGTAAACAAAAGATTTGGTTTCAAACGATGCTACTCACCATGATATTAAGCTAAGAATTCTGGACACCGTAATAAAGATACAACTATTTGAAGGCCTTTTGATATAATCAACAGATGTTGGAGTTTACAAATTTGACTTGATTTTCCATATATAGGAAATCCGACATAATTGAAACCTGATTTGAAATAGACAAAAACACTCAAACAGCTTTTTTGGACTTGTCAAAGATTAAAATTAGTAACAGGCGAGTTTAAAAACATTCTTCCTCAAGCGTTAATTTATACAAATTTCCATATGGATTCGTTAATGCAAAAATGTTGGTATTGTAATTATGAAGAAAACAATTTTGTGTAAATTTTTGGTCCAGCGATATCTTTTAAATTAATATACTTTTTAATTGTTTTAGATAACTTACCGGCTCTTTTGCCGTTTAATTTTGTTATTGTACATTTCGTTTTAGCCAAAAACACTCACCTGTAAAGAAACAATAGAAGCAAATATTTATTAATATATTTATATTAATAAAAAACAGAAAATTCCCCTATTAAGAGAGAATTTTATTGGATTAAACTAATAAAAGTTTTTGTAACAAAAAAATAAAAAAAATATTACGATTTTAAGCAACTATTAATCTATTGGATTACTTTTTCATTGATACCTGTTTTAATAATTCAACACCTCAATTTAGTTTAAAAAAAATTAAAGATAAATGGGCAAATATCTTCCGATTCCTGTAAGCGATAATAGTTTCCGAGTTTCGAAAATTCGTTTAAATTTCTTGCATTTAATTTATATGACGTGATACAGAATTTTTAGTTAATGTTGGTAAGTAGAATACGAATAATTTTGAAATCCGTTCAAAACTATTGAAAATATGTCATTTTGTATATTTGCTCATTTTCTTAACACTGGCAGAATTTTTATAAAATAAACTTTCATTTAAATTTAGTTTATATTAAATTTTTATAGTATATATTAAGTCCACTGCACCAAATGCCAGTACATTTGAAGTTTCTAAATAAAATTTGTTTGTTGTTGTCCTTAAGCATATTTCGATGTCCATTTTCAAACTTCGTACATATATGGCTTTATTGGAAAATTTTTATATATGAACAGAAATTATATAATTATTGTATGTACCTACAAATGTAAAGCAGCACGCTGCATTTAAAAAAAATCTAGTGTGTTTTCATAATGATAAGAACGCACATGTTTAAATGCTACTGGTTGCGATCGTTGTTTCTTATTACAGATAGAAACAACGTGAGGTCAAATTGCTTCTTCTGTATGATAAGAAATCAACACTCTAGATGGAAGACCATAACTATGCAGGTTATTAGTTTTAAGATATTTAGTTCATTTTAGTTTACTAAGGAATACAAAAATTAAAAATAAATGTTATTACAAACAATCCTTAGTGAAGATATAATTCTACATATATGCGACTTATATATGACCATACCATATATATGATTAAGGATATGTGGCCATATATTTTCATATATAATCACATATGCTCATATATGATTCATATATAATCATATATCATTTATTTTCATATATTTAACTATGCATGGTCGTATATGATCATGTATGCCCATGTATATTCATATACCATCCATTGCATGATCCTGTATGTTCGTATACAGGTTGGTTGAAAAGTTCCTGCGCTCGAAATGAAAGAATCTTGTTTTTGTTACGAAATATATTTTTTTATTCAATATAATCTCCTAGAAGCTCAATACACTTGTTCCAATGATCTTCCAATAATTTTATCCCATCCTTATAACGGTTTTCCGGAAGCTCTGCAAAATAACCGTCTACGGCTGCTATGGCCTCTTCATTCGACGAAAAATGCTTTCCACGAAGGAATTGTTTGAGATTTCTGAAGAGATAGTAGTCACTGGGAGCCAAATCTGGTGAATACGGTGGATGTTCAAGCACTTCGTACTTTAATTCTTTGAATTTAGCCATCGTCAAAACACTTTTGAGAGCAGGTGCATTGTCTTGATGAAAAATGATTTTTTTCTTCTTTAAACCAGGTCTTTTCACACGAATTTTTTCATCCAGCTGATCCAAAAGGCTGCAATAATATTCAGAGGTGATTGTTTTACTAACCATATTATGTACCTGCTCAATGATTTCTGCTGTGGTTGCAGTTTTTGGTCGTCCTTCGCGTGGATCGTCTTTAAGGCTGGGACGACCACGTTTAAAGTCACCAGCCCAAAATTCAACGGTGCGTTTTGAAGGTAAGGACTTCTTATACACTTCTAACAATTGTTCATAAATTTCTTTTGCTTTTAAACCCTTCAAAACAAAGAATCTAATGACTGCACAATATTAAATTTTTTCCATATTAAAAAAAATCAATGACACATCAACTTCAAATGGCTTGTAAACAAAGAAAGAATTGGCAGAATGACTTGCAACTTTGCATGTGTTCTCAGGACAGTTATACCAACTTGATAAAAAAAGTTTTGAGCTAGCAGTGCCATCTCTTGGTGAGCGCAGGAACTTTACAACCAACCTGTATATTTCGATTTTTACATGGGTTGCCATATTTTGAAAACTTTTCCATCGATTTCAAAAATTTTAGCAAATTCGTGTTCAGCGTACTACAATTAACTAAAAAAACTATGTATCACACAACATGTTTCGAAAATTCGAAAGATTTTCAATTTTTTTTTTTTTTTTGATTTAGAATATTTTTGCACAAGTTTTTATTTTGCAACACACTGATTTGCTGGCAGATTTTTTTTATAAATGTATGAAAAATATCATTTATTCAATAAAAAAAAGTTTCATTGAGAAAAAGTTCAATAAAAAAAAAAAAAATTGTTAGATTAAAAACCATAATATTAACTAATATTTTTTTTTTATATATATAAAACTTGTAAAAACTATATTGGGAAGAAATTTGAGGATTTGAAAATTTGGTTTGGGGATTTAAACTTGCCAAATAAGGATATGAGTAAAAACTATACTGGCAACACTTATCCTGATTCATTTAAAATTATAATAATAATTTAGCAAATATTTTTTATTGTGTGTTAGTGTGACGTCGTTAATGTAAATATATTAATCTCTCAGATAACGAATCAGAATTTACAATCAAAAAAAGAGTGTTTGGTCAATTGTAATTCGTATACCGTCGAGTAAAGATGGCTTCGATGACGGCAGGAGCAACATTTGCCGCACAATGTCCTATACCCAGTGTGGGAATAATAAATACATTAGTTACCACCTTAGTACAGGCTATATTTGTGGCACAGTGTAATATATCGCGTACAGATTATTGGCCAACTGATTATGCTGAGGCGGCTTTGGTACGCGGTCTGGATTCATTTGATTTTGTGGTAGTAGGTGCCGGATCAGCCGGTTCTGTTGTAGCCAGTCGTTTGAGTGAGAATCCCAATTGGAATATTTTAGTTTTAGAAGCAGGTGCTGATCCTCCAATAGAATCAGAGGCAAGTAATATTTTATAAAATATTTTTTTTGTTGCAACAAAAGTTGTGTATGCATACACTTCTAGTAAAACTAATAAAAAAACAAAAAATTTAAAAAGTTTTCAAAGTATACAAAACTTCTCGAACGTACAAAAAAAAAAAAAAAAACTACAAAAACCGTAACAAAAATATAAGCGGAGTGAAAATTGTAAAATGGATCCCAGTAATTAATTAATTTAATAAGGATTCGCATAAAAATGTGTTAAATTTTATCATTTGTTGAATTAAAAATCATGTAGTTTTTGCTGCTGAAATTTTTTAAGTAAAATTTTCTCTTAAATTGTTTACTAGTTTTTACTGTTTTTGTATAAAACCAGTAAAAATTATCATATACACAGAGAAAAAAATCATAGTTAGATCAATTATAATATCTTATTTGAATTAACATTTAATTTTTTTAAAATCAGTACAAATATTATTAGTTAAAAAAAGAAAACTTTTTCATATTTAAATTAATATTTCAAAATTTTAGATTTTCTTTTCACATTTTCCAAATAAAAAAAATTAAAAAGTAAATAGTTAAATTTCAAAGCTGTTTCTTAATAATTTAATGTTGTTTCTACTTAAATTTAAAAAGTTTTTTTTTTCTATGCATAAACAAATTAAATTTAAAATATTTTTTTTATTTAATTTAAAAGAGTTTTTTTCCATGTGTTCAGTAGTCACGGCAATAAACTCGAGTGCAGCTTTAAATAACAAAAATGCATTTGCTGCAACAAGTTTGATTTCAATTTGTAATAATAATCTTCACTAACTGTAATCTTTCTGATGCTAAAGTCTACTGTTGTTGTTGCTGTAGCTGATAATGCTTTAACTACTGAATCAATTGATCCTAATTTAAATGCTAATTAAGTGCGAATTGGAAGAGCAATTATTGGATTTTCTGACTCTTCTGTTAGTTATGCTGCTGCTAAATGAAATACTCATCTATCTAGCAGTCATCGTACTAATTCTAGGCCTGTTGTTGTTGCAGCTTTAAGTGATAATTCTGTTTTTGTTGCTAGTGAGCCGCTTGATCGTCATTAAATGCGATTAATGTGAAAATACGAATACCAAGTCTTTCTTTTTCTCGAAATTCTGACAATTTAGTTAGGTCTGCTGCTACCGCTAATTTGCCCTCTCCACCACCAAAAAAAATTAACATCCTAGTGAACAATTCCAAGTGAACTAAATTTAAGACAACAATAACAACAATTTGGAAGTAATTGCTAGTAAAAAAGTCATATAAATTGCTTAAAGTTGTTTAAATACGTAACAATTTATTTTAACTAGAATCATATTTACTTCAATAAAATTCATACTTTATTTAAAAATGTTTGTAAAAATAAAAGATGATAAATTTGACATACATTAAAAATTGATTTTACTATAATTTTTTTCTCTGTGTTATTCAAAGATTTAAAATGTTTTATATAAAAAAATGTTTTTCCCCCGCCCACAGGTTCCCAATTTATTTTTTGGCGTTCAACATTCCAACTTTTCATACAATTATTTCGTCCAACCCAATGACCGCTCTTGCAAGGCATACAAAAATGATAGATGTCATTGGCCAAGGGGTAAAGCTATTGGAGGTACAGGTGCTATTAATGCCATGATCTATGTAAGAGGTAATCGTTTCGATTATGACCGTTGGTTGGCCGAAGGCAGTACAGGTTGGGGTTACGATGATGTTTGGCCATATTTTGAGAAATCAATACGTCCTGTTGGCAATGAAACCCATCCCCAGGGTTATGTTACACTTAATGAATTTCCCAGATATGATGAGGATATATTCTCTATGATCTATCAAGGCTCTAATGAATTGGGTGTACCCAAAGTGGAAGATTTTGTGGAAGGTAGCTATATAGGCTACACAAATGTCAAAGGAACCATTCAAAATGGCCATAGAACTAGTACGGGAAAAGGTCATTTGGGTAAAGTATCACAAAGACCAAATTTAAAAGTTATAAAAAATGCTCAGGTAACAAAATTAAATTTTGATTCAAATGGCCAGACTGTCGAATCTATTGAATTTATGCTACAACAGCAGAAACAACTTAAAGTAAATGTTAAGCGGGAAGTTATTGTATCAGCTGGTACTATAGATACCCCCAAATTATTAATGCTATCCGGTGTGGGTCCAGAACATGTACTTAAACCTTTAAATATTCATGTTATAAAAAATCTACCAATTGGTGAAAATTTACAAGATCATGTTATGTCTCAAATTTTTGTACGTATTGCAGCAGAGCCACCAAATCAAAAACAGATACTAGATAATATCTACCAATATTTAATACACAATAAAGGACCTTATGGTTCACACGGTTCGGCTTCCCTCACTGGCTTCATCAACACAAATACTTCTTCAAATTCTCCATATCCTGATATAGAATTACATCATATATTAATTCGAAGAGGTGATATTGGGGGTATGGAATTATTTTTAAATGGTTTAAATGTTAAAGAAGAATTTAGACCACACTTAAGAAATACCATAGAAAACTATGATATTTTAACAATATTTGTAGTTTTGTCACATCCCAAATCTAAAGGTGTTATAAAACTTAAATCTGCTTCCTATCAAGATCCACCAATAATAGATGCTAATTATATGGACGAACCTGAAGATACAGAAGTTTTATTACGTGGTTTGGAGTATGTAATGAAATTGGAAAATACTTTAGCTTGGCAGGAAAAGCAAGCGGAAATAGTTCATGTACCCATTAAAGAATGTGATCAATTTGAATTTAAGTCTGAGAAATATTGGAGATGTTATGTTAAATATTTTTCTTCCACCTGTTATCATCATGTGGGTACCGTAAAAATGGGTTCTTTGGAAGATCAAACATCTTGTGTAGATCCTTGTTTAAAAGTGAAAGGTGTTGACAATTTGCGGGTTATAGATGCCTCAATAATGCCTTATGTTACCAGTGGTAATACAAATGCACCCACCGTAATGATTGCTGAAAAGGCTTCTAATCTTATCAAAGAAGAGTGGTCTTTCGCTGATAATGCAGCTGAAAAACAATGTCATTATCATGAGTTGTAGTGTTTAGTTTAATAAAATAAATATTACTATATGTATATTGATTGTTAAGTTCTCTTAAAATAACCAAAACTTTTTGCCTAACTAAAGTTATGAATGTCAAATTTGTATGGAGTGTGAACAAATGGTTAAGGCTAAGCTTTGGTTATATTTTTGATAAGTTACCCGCATTACACTAAATTAACGTTAATCACAAAAATTGTCATAACTGAAACAATGTTCAATTATTTGCTGCAACATTGTTATTAAAATGGTACATAAACAATTTTGTTGTAGTATAATTATCTAATAAATTAAATAATATTTTTTTTTATTAATAAAAATTAATTTATTAATAAGTTTTTCAGTTGATGTTCAAAAGAACTGCTCTCACTAATGAATATTACTAATGATTATGAAATAATACTAATTACAATTGGTTAAGATATGAAACTATTTGTTTACAAAGCAATTCTGATAAAAACCTACATCAGTTGTATTTAATCAGTGCAATTATGTATTCCATTATCTCGCACTAGACTAAAAGTACATTTCATACATATAAGTTCAAAAATATCGACCATTAAGTAAAAACTTTACTGTATAGAAAATATTCAAGTTTTTTATAAACGTTTAGAAGTTTCTTTAATTCACTGAAAAATTTAATTTTAATGGCCGAAAATTATCTCGTTGTGTATAGTTAAAATCGTAGAATTTACCAAACTAAAAGCCTCAAAAGAAAAAACGTTTTAATTAGTGCATTAAGTATGGGATTTGAAATTAGAAGTTCTTGGGTTCGTATCCCAGCCTCAGTAACAAACAACGAAACAGTTTCTTGGAATTTGTATTAAAATCTGATAAGAATTTTGTCTTTGGATTTAGAACATCTTTCAACAAAATATCAAAAGGGTTCAGATATCTGGAGCAGCGCGGGTGTAATGAACACTCCTCCCAGTTATTGGCCAGCATACTATGCGCAAGAAGCTTTAGCAAATGGTTTATATGCACATGATTTTATTATATTGCGAGCCGGATCAGCTGGATTAGTAGTGGCGAGCAAGTTTAGGGAAAGTCCCAATTTGCTTTGGTTTTGCAAGCTTGTGTGGGGATGCTTTGCAAGAAATTCAGGTAAATTTAAAGTCATTGTTTGATAAAATTTATAAATAGTTTCTTCACTAATTGTGTCATATGATATGGAGAGAACAGTGTTTGGACTGATGCTTTTATGTGAAAAAGACAGATCACTTTAACATTTGTTTGTCGTAGCAGGAGTTGATTGCATTTTGTGAAATGTCACAAGACTAACACAAGAAATCAGTCGCAGAGCTGACGCAAAGGGAACTTCTAGAGATGTGTCTAAAAATAGATATCCACTCACCTAGGAATAGACTGAGCGTCTGTAGGACTCGATCACGCAATATTCTGTTTACAAAAAAGAAAAAACCTAAAACAAATATCATAGGCAATAAAAGCCAACAAAGAAATTGGATATGAAAAATGCTAAAACTCTTAAACAAATACCTGAATGTGATCAATACTCTTTCAAATCTGATGATTATTGGATATTTTATATATTACTTCTTCTTTACTTGTTATAATCATGTTGGTACTATTTAAATGGGTTCAGAGGAATGATATGACCTCTTGTGTTAAACGCCGTTTGAAGACTTTTGTGTGGTAGATGCCTCGGTAATGCGATTTATTACCAGGATTTACACTAATGGACCTACCGTAATGATTGCTGACAAAGCTTCTCACATGATAAAAAAAAAAGATTGTATGTAATATTTGGAAAAATGCATAATGAAAGTTTGCTAAAGTTTTATATATGTATTTTTATAGTTACCTTTATATCTCATACATCCCGAGAAAGTATGATTTTATTTTTTGCTAGAAATTTCACAATTTTACTACAAAATTTCACGATTTTACTACAAAATTTCACAATTTATATAAAACTTAATGAAGGATGTGAACACAAGTAATGCTTAAACACATAGACGACTGCCGCTACACGGCTACATGCTTCTGGCTGCAATTGAAGTCGAGTTGTCAGCTAATTAATTTTTTTGAAAACGACAGTAACTATAGAAACCACTAAATAAAACTAAAATTTGAACAGATCTTTTATACAAATGCATTTTTATTTCAGTGGTTCCACTTACATTGTTTTTTACTTTATTAAAATAGAACAACATGCATGATTTTAGACTCATATAAAAACTTAAAAATACAATTACTTATTTATAATACATTATAATGACGAAAAAAATATATAAATGAATTTATCTAACCCCTCTTGATTATTTATCATGGATGGTAACCGAAACAAATGCGGTTATTGGTAAGGGTAACGCTATTTTCTACTATTTCGGTAACGTTCTTTTAAGGGTAACGCTATTTTTATTATTTCGGTAACGTTATTTTAAGGATAACGGGTTTTTTTCAGTTATTTCGGTAACGGTATTTTAGGGATAACGATTTTTCAGTTATTTCGGTATCGGTATTTTAGCGATAACGGTATTTTATATTATTTCGGTAACGGTATTTTAAGAATAACGATTTTTTCAGTTATTTCGGTAACGGTATTTTAGGGGTAACGATAGTGAGTTGAAAGGGTATTGAATCGATAACGGTATTTTAGGGGTATTGTCTGCCAACACTGTTGTTAATGCAATTATAGCATTTAATTTTTCGTATTTGTTTTGGCCAACAAAAATATAAATTATCCTAAGTTGACTACAGCGGCAAAAAAAGTCGTCGTGCAGCGCGTGTATTTTATTTTGACATGCTGTAGTCATGTAGCTGCTGTCGTCTATGTGTTTAATGCATAAGTACAAATTTTATTAAGTCTTCTTCTTTTTCGATTACATTGTTTGTCTTACATACAATGAGAATAATAACTTTCTTAGAGCTATATGTGTCTTACTCTAATAACTTAGTTAACGCGAAAAGTAACATTGCAAAAGTGAGATAGAATATGTAAAAAGTACAAAATTATAAGTTTGACAAGGCTTGCTTTCGGCCTTTAAAGTAACTACCCTACAAGAAATTGATGACTGAAACTAACACATTAACAAAATAAAATATCTGTCATTTCACTCTTGCATATGTGCAAGAGTGAAACAACTAATATAAATTGCATTTTTTGTTGTTAAAAAAATAAAGTTTCGGTCAAGTTTTTCATATTGTCTTTAAGAACTTGATAGAAACTTTGTTCTACGCATTGACGGGTATTTCCGTCAACACTACCAGTCAAATGACCGGTCATATAATCGGTCGTATTCTTGTAGGGTAACAGAGCAGACGTCTGTAAATAACATTACTTAAACTAAATAAATAACATTACCAAATCTAAATAACAAAAGTTCTGTTACATAAATTGCATGGATGGTAACCGAAACAAATGCGGTTGTCGGTAAGGGTAAGGCTATTTTCTACTATTTCGGTAATGTTATTTTAAGGGTAACTATTCTTTTCAGTTATTTCGGTAACGGTATTTTAGGTTTGAAATTAATTGGCAAAAAGTAAGTAGGTCCGAGTAAAAACAAATTAATTTGGCACAATATTTAATCATTTCCAATTTTATATTCCTTAATATCTTATTTGGTCCGAAAAATGGCAGATCAAATTAGATTCATATCCAAATTTATCCCAAAAATGTCAGATCTAGTTATATCAGATTAGATTCAACAATATAATATATACAAAAACTACCCCTTTTCCAATTGTATTTCAGAAATAGTCAATTGTATTTTAGAAATTGTCAATTGTATTTCAGAATAGTGAATTGTGTTTCAGAAATTGTCAATTGTATTTCAGAAATAGTCAATTGTATTTCAGAAATAGTCAATTGTATTTCAGAATAGTCAATTGTATTTCAGAAATAATCAATTGTATTTTAGAAATTATCAATTGTATTTTAGAAATTGTCAATTGTATTTCAGAAATAGTCAATTGCATTTCAGAAATAGTGAATTGTATTTCGGAAATTATCAATTGAATTTCAGAAATAGACAAAACAGTACACCCTACGATTTGGAGTTTTTATATTTAAATTCGTTATTGTCTTGTATTGTAATAATTATTGTATTTTCAAATGCTGAAACTAGAAAGTTGAAATTTGGTATGCAGGTTCCTTCTCCAGTGTAAATAACAGCTATGCCGTGACTTTTGGAAAATCCAGAGAGGAGGGGCAAAAAAGCGGAAGATTCTCCCCCTTAACAGCCTGCCAAAACCACTGGAGCTGCGAAGTTAATATTTGGTACATAGATTGCTCATCCAATGTAAATGTGCAATTATGCTAATGTGCAGATGTGCAAAAGTGCAAATTTGTAAATGTGCAAATGTGAAAGTGTGCAAATTTTCAGAAGTGCAAATGTGCATATATGCTAATGTGAAAATGTGCAAATTCGCAAAAGTGCAAAAGTGAAAATTTTATTGATGGTTTGATAGATTTATGGTTTGATGGTATGCAAATGTGCACATGTGCAAATGGGCAAATGTGCAAATGGGCAAATGTGTAACTGTGTAAATATTTATTTCTTTATTTCATTCAACAACGCCCAGCCTAACCGCAGGACGCTGACATTTTGTATGTAGGTTCTCCCTACGTAGACATTCGCTAAGACTAGGTTTTTTGAAACTTCTTCGGGAAAGAACAAAATGGGGAAAAACTCCCTTTTCACGTCCTGCCCAAACCATATAGCTAGAAACCGGAAATTTGAAATATGATTTAACAGCCTGCACAAACTGTTGGACCTTTAAGGCAAGGGCAGAAAAGGGAAAAATTTTCACCCTTGGCGTCCTGTCAAAAACGCTGGAGATGGGTTGAAATTCGGTTCATATGTTCCTCCTCCTGTGTAGACATTCACTTAGGTCGGATTTTTGTAAATGTCTACGAAGAGGGGCAAAAAGGTGAACAGTCTCCCTTAACGGGCTGCCCACACCGATTTAGCTAGAAACCTGAAATTTGAAATATGTGTTACCTGGAGTATGGGCTAACTCATTATTGAGGTACAACTTAGAGTTTTGGTCTGGAACATGGTAAAATAATTATATTTAAAGCGACAAAAACATATATGTATATAAATTTTTACTACTAACATATATCCTATCAAAAATTTCTAGTTCTTGTTATCCCGAAATGATGTAAATTTGAAAGTTTTGTAAAAAAATATTAATAAGAAAATTAAAACTAACTAAAAGCACAAACAATTGATCTCACTGGCTGGGATTCGAAACCACTGACATGGGGTCACATATAATTATATGAAATTATATATTTTAACATATCAAAAATACTCTAGATATGGAACTATATATAACAATATCTAGGTGCAGGTAGATAAATGCAGGTAGGTAAGTGCAGGTAGCTAGGTGCAGGTAGATAAATACAGGTAGCTGGGTGCAGGTAGCTAAATACAGGTAGCTAGGTGCAGGTAGATAAATGCAGGTAGCTAGGTGTAGGTATATAAATGCAGGTAGCTGGGTGCAGTAGCTAGGTGCAGGTAGATAAATGCAGGTAGCTGGGTGCAGGTAGCTAGGTGCAGGTAGATAAATGCAGGTGCAGGTATATAAATGCAGGTAGCTGGGTGCAGTAGCTAGGTGCAGGTAGATAAATGCAGGTAGCTGGGTGCAGGTAGCTAGGTGCAGGTAGATAAATGCAGGTAGCTAGGTGCAGGTAGATAAATGCAGGTAGCTAGGTACAGGTAGATAAATGCAGGTAGCTGGGTGCAGGTAGTTTGGTACAGGTGGCTAGGTGCAGGTAGCTAGGTTATTCAGGCTTATTATGAAAAATAAATAACAATAATTTCCTAAATAATTCGTGTTTTATTCAAAATCAACATCGGCCCTTAAAATTTAACCACTCTTTACTATGGGGACTCTGCGCTGACAAGCATATTATAGTGTATCGCAAGTTTCTCAACAAATCTGGCTTGCAACGACATGGCGTACCTACAGAAGGATGGAACATCGGCATTTTCATAGACTTACCTATTTAAAAATTGTTTTATGAAATTTTCATAATTTTTTCCGATGCATTTTCTTAGGATTTTCCGTTCAAATAGTAAGATATAGGAGATATAGTAAACCAGATTGGGAATCCATAAGACAGAACCGATCTTATGGCGACCTTGTGAAGTAAAAGCTTGGTGTTCTTAGGTAAGTATGTGTTGTTCATTAGTGATGCAAACATAACAGAAATCTTTTTCGACTTTCCCAAGAGACTTTTAGCTTGTGCGTTAAATTTCAATAATTTTTATAAAAATACGTTTCACAACTATTGTGAATGGTTTCAATAAAAAGCAAATAACAGTGTTACCAACTTTTTTTGTCCCAATAACAGCTAAATTTTTTATGAAAAGTGCTGGGAGGGAAAAATTAATCAAAAATAACGTAAACTCATGAAAAACATTAAATTTTATTAATTTTGACACGTTTAGATAGCGAAATTAATCTAATTGATTAAAACCAAAATTTTTGATATATCCGTATGTAAAGGAGGGAAGGAATTTTTTAATTAAAATTATTGGTCATCCAAATCAAAGTTTTCAGATTTCACATACGGAGATGGAATTTTGAATTTAAATTGTTGGCCATTAAGGAAAGATATGAAGGGGAGCACATTTACAATAAATAACTTATTAACGTATTTGCTAGATAATTACAAATAATAGCTATTTGACTTTAGGTAAGAAAATTGACAGTTTAAAATTTCATCTATTTCAATGGACAAAAAAAAAATGGCTATATGAACGGACTTTTTATAAACACTTAGATGTTAAAAAAAAAAACTTCATGATAAGGGTTGGTCAATATAAAATAACTTGTAAATAACAACAATAAAAAACAAATAAAATTTTCCTACTTTCTTTCAGCTTAACTTATCAATATGAAGTACACATAAATGATTGTACTACGTAGTAACAATCTCGTGTGTGAATATTTTATCAGATAAACGAACGAACGAATAGCGCTTTAAACGATAACAAATACAATAGTAACAATGTTTTATTTTCAATTTTTAAGCAGCAATTGCCAACAATAATAAACTTGACATCTAAACAAGTAAAGTCACCTGGAGCAGACCTGCAGAAGGCTTCATAAATCTTGGGTATGTCATAGAGGCGACAAAAGTAAGATATTTTTTATAAATAAAGTTAAGATTTTCTTAAAATTTTATGACAAAATGTATGAATTTAATGAAAAGTTTCAGTGGACATGTTCCAGCAAAGCTTATAATTCTCTCAGTGTAATAAATTTTCATTTGATTTTTTTTTAACTAACATCAAAGAAACGCAAGTTTCATTGCTATCTGCGGCTACGCAACAGGTGGCTTTCCTTGTAAGATATGGCGCCCCCTATTATTAGTTAATCTTACGACAAGGAGTGTTAAAAAAAGCTTTCTTCTATAATTTAATTTTCTATTTGATAAAAGCTCTTTTAGTTATAATTATTATTTCTGATCATATACAAACACTGTGAACAAAAAGTATAAAGAAATTTTGATATAAAAATTATAATATGAGAAATAATTCATATGGGAAAAAGCTTATTTTTACCGGTTTAAAATCAAATGAAATAATTTATTCAAACAATTTTGCATATCAAAGATACATATTTAACAAGTACATACTTTGTGAAATTTTTATTTCAATTTTTTTTTGACATTTTGAAAGATTTATTTGACAGAAAATGTTTTTATTTTTTAAGTACCTTAAAACATGTAAAAAAATAATATTTTAAAGCTGAAAAGAGACAGCCGTGAGCATGTAATTTTTTTTATGAAAGAAGACAATTTTTTAAAAAATTTCTAAAACTAAAAAATCTTATGACAAACAAAAAATTTTAAGCACTCGGTTTTTTTTTTGAAAGATATATATACACCCAATCCTATAATGTAAACTATGTACTCTACACTCAGAAAAAAAAGTTAGTAGAAAAATTTTAAAACGATTGAAAAATCCCACTTTACTATTTTTGTACTAATTTTTAGTAAAAAAAATTATTATTTAGCAAATCTTTTTGCTATTTACATTTCAAAAATTACAGAATTTTTACAGAATATTTTCAAATTTTTCTTGCTAATTTCGGAAATCATTTTACAAATTTTTGAAAACCGATTTGCTAAAATTAGCAAAAAAAAAAAAAAATTACTAATTTTAAAAAAGTGGATATTGAAGGAAATGTTATTTCTAAATAAAACTTACTGCAACAAACTTAAATTGCCTTAAAATGTTACATAGATTAAAAAAAGGGATCGAAAGTGAATATACCGACTTATGTTAAAAAATCAGCCCTAAAAACAATTAAAATTTGTCCTTAAAAACCAAAAAAAAAAATAAATTACTAAAAAATTTTTAAAACAGAAATTACCAAATTAAAACAAAATAATAAATTCATTTTTGTTTTTAAAATGTTTAAGTCTTTGATTTTTTTAATTTTTTCTAAAATATAAAAAAAAAAATAAATTTTGATGCTCGATAAAAAAATTAAATTTGAAAATTTTTAGTAATATTAACAATATTTAGTAAATTTTTTTAAAGTTCACTTCACAAAAAGTTTTCTTAAATTTTAGTAGCGGCTTATAATTTTTTCTACAAATTTCATTGTACTACACGTGAGCAGACATGAGTTGCTAAGATTAGCAAAAAAAACCCCTGGGCTCAAATTAGCAAAATTTCCCGTAATAACAGCAAAATTTTCAGTTGCCATTACAGATTCTGGTGAGTGTATAGTGCAATGTTCCTTTTGAACTCATTCCTCAAAAACATTGATGACAGATTTTAAATTTTTAATGTCAAATCTTTAATATCGCATACTTTTGGAGCAGATTGTACAAAACAATTTTTTTTTTCATAAAACAAAAAATTCAAATAAAATTTAAATTGTGGCATTGCTACCTTTTTTATTCTATTTGTTTTAGAATTTTTCCTATATAAAGAGAAGAAAAATTTTATAACAAGTTTAGTTCTTAATTAAAGTGAGTCGATCTAAGCATTAAGTTCTGAACAAGCAATTACAAAAAAAAATGGATTACTTAACAACCGAATGTGCGGCAAGATCAGCTGGGCCCGCTAATACCTTAATGACCTTGTTATTGCAGACATTGATAACAAAGTTTTGTAAATTAAGTGATCGATCGCATTGGCCAAAAGATTATGGAGAGGAGATTATAAATAAAGGTAGAATCAAAAAAAAAAAGGAAAAGTTAAATTTTTTAAATATAAAAAATTGAAAAAATTTCATTCGAATCTTTAAATATTTAAATTGCATACAATAAACCAATGGCAAACTGTAATAGTCTTGTGTATTGAATTAGAGTGAAAACAAACTGTACTAAATATTCACGTGAAATTGATCATTATCGTGAGAAATCATTTTTTATATGGAGTATAACAGTTTTTTTTCACGTGAAATCCGAATAATTTAATTTATTTTAAATTCCACAATAGTTACCGTACTTTTTGGGTAAAATTCCACAAAAATTAATGTAAGTGCAAAATCCTCTCACAAAATGATAAAATTACCCCAAAAGTACGAGGTTGAAAGCTTGTTATCAATAAACAAAAAAATTTTTTTTTTAATTATGGTGAATACGCATAAAAAGTTGTTACACTCATGGAAAATGCTTCATAGTTTTGATAAGCAATTTTCATAAATCATTTGTCGTCAATTTTTTATTATATTTAAATTTATCAAGTGTTACATTGGACGAAAATCTATGAAGTGGTTCATCATATTTATGATTTTTTTTTTATAAAAATAAAGCCTTTTCTCTTAGTGTAGACACTAGCCGAATGAAATGGATTTCTGGTCAGCTACGACCTTTATCAAAATTTTTCACTTCTTATAATTAACATGCAACTTAAATGAAAAAGGCAATATGAGAACTAATTCTCGTTGATTTAGTGAGCTAAGATGAAATTTACTTAGGAAAAGGCTTGTGTTTGTTTTCTTGACCCCTTTGCTGTTCCATTCTATATTAAATGGTTTCACAGTGAAGTTTTAATCTGTATAAAATGTCTGCTCGATATTTTTTTTCGCCTCAAGATCAAGAGAGATTTTCAAAATTAATATAAATTTAGCAAATTTTATAATCACGGAGAACACACGTATTTAGAACTTCAAGAGTCCCTGTTGACACAAAATTAATTTAATTTAAAATTGTATTTATTATTTTCCAGGTCTTGATGTTTACGACTTTGTTGTAGTGGGCTCTGGTACAGCTGGTTCCGTCGTAGCCGGTCGTCTAAGTGAAAATCCAAATTGGAAAGTACTTCTACTTGAAGCTGGTGGTGATCCTCCAATAGAAACTCAGGTAATCATTTTTTAAAATACAATAAATACACAGAAAAAACTTCGGAGTTATTTAAAATTTAGACCGGCTAATACCTTATGAAGGTGAAATTCATATAGAAATACTAGCGGATACCGGCGTGCTTCGCTACGCATGAATATTAACATTGAATCAAATTCATTGGTTTATTTATTTATTTTTTATTTGAAAATTATGAAAAAAAAAATGTAAATTAATTCAATACAATATTTTTTGTTTGATTGTGTGGTGCACACGCTCATGGGCGCCTACGCATTTGTTGTTTTTTTTTTATATGGACAAAATTACATGCTGACATGAAAAGTCATAACTCACGAACGATTTCGTGATAAACCATCTACACGACCATACGAAGAAACCCTAAAAATTTAATCGAATTCGGTTTGACCGTTCGTGAGTTATAAAGTCACAACACACTTGCCACAATTTTGTATACAGTCTAGTCTATTTACATGAAAGAAAAAAATACCTCCGAATTGTCCTAATCATTCACCATATAATAGATGTTTTCACATAAGACCTATTTCAAAGTGTTTTGACTTACCTCTCATCATATTATTAACTACAGAGCTTTTTAGAGCTTTTTACCCCATATTTCTCTATCACGTAGATGTAATTTAACAATATTTTTTTTTATTATTTTTCTGCTTTTGAAAATGAGAAGTAAAGTCTTTAATATTTTACTCCCTGCCAACCACTAATCTTCACATACATTCAAGAATAAAAATTACTTGAAAATCTTTCAGTTTGAACTAAATCATTCGCTGCAAATTAACTAACTGAATCATATTTATATTCTACTTTAGTTTGTTGGCTGGCATTTGGCTACTCAGTTCTCTGAATGGGATTGGCAATATCATACGGAACCCAATGGCAAAGCATGCATGGCTATGGAAGGTGAAAGTTGTCATTGGCCACGTGGTAAAATGTTGGGTGGCACAAATGGTATGAATGCTATGATTTATGCTCGCGGCACACGTGACGATTTTGATGATTGGCGTGAACGTGGTAATCCCACCTGGGGCTATGATGACGTCTTACCCTACTTCCGTAAAGCAGAAGATTTACGCTCTACCAGAGGTGGCTTTAAGCCAGGAGATCATGGTGTTGGTGGTCCTATGGCTATTAATAATTATGTTTCGGATAATGAATTCCGTGACACGATTAAGGCGGGTATGGCTGAAATGGGTTATGGTCCAGCAGCTGATTTTACCGAAGGTTCTTGGGTAGGACAAATTGATATTTTGGGTACTCAAGATAATGGAAGACGCATAACAACCGCTAAATCTCATTTAAACAAAGATCGTAGCAACTTGCATGTCATACGTTATGCTCAAGTGAAAAATGTCAATTTTGATAAGGACAACAAAGCTACTGGAGTGACATTTGTGTTGAAAGGTGATCAAGAATATACCGTTAAAGTTAATAAAGAGGTGATATTATCGGCCGGAGCTTTAGGAACACCACAAATTTTAATGTTATCAGGTAGACAAAAAAAAAACAAAACAATTTTTTAATATCTAAACATATTTTCATTGTTATTTACAGGAATTGGTCCAAAGTCTCAGCTTTCACCTTTAGACATACCAGTTTTAAAAGATTTACCCGTAGGACAAAATCTCAAAGATCATGCCAGTTTACCGGTGGTATTCCAAATTGATAAATCTACTGCACGTAAACCTACCGAAGAGGAATTAGTAGATGCTATGTATAATTTAATTATGGATCGTTATAGTAAACTATTGCATCACGAGGCCACCGCTCTAACCGGTTTCATTAATACAACTTCGCTTAATGGTCCCAATCCTGATATACAAAACACGAATTTCGTTAGTCTTATGCAATCACCTGAATTAAAGGGTTATGTCAAAGCTACCGGTTTTAAAAAACAAGTTGCAGAGTCTATTTTAAAGGCCAATGAAAATTCAAATACCTATATAACCTACTTGCTGCACCTTAAACCCTTCTCTGTGGGTCATATTGAATTGACCAGTAAAAATTATTTAGATAAACCCAAGATTCATGCCAACTATATGTCGGATGAACGTGATGTTGATACATATATTAGAGCTTTAAATATTTATAGCAAATTACCCGAAACTAAGGCATTCAGTGAGAGAGAGGCCGTACTGCATAAAATTGATTTAGATGCTTGCAATTCATTAACCTACAAATCGGATGAATATTGGCGTTGTTATATACGTCATATGACCACTACCGTATATCATCCCGTGGGTACTACTAAAATGGGCCCCGAAACGGATCCTACAACTGTGGTCGATTGGCGTTTGCGTGTACATGGTATCAAGGGTTTGCGTGTTATTGATGCCAGTATTATGCCCGATATTGTGGCGGCCAATACAAATGCTGCCATTATTATGATTGGTGAGAAGGGTGCTGATATGATTAAAGAAGATTGGCAAAAGAATGCATCTCATAATGAGTTGTAATTTCATTTCCATATTAAAAGTGATATAAAATTCAAGATTTTGTTGCTAATTTTATATAAAATTAAATTAGTATACAGATATTAAAAAAAAAGAACTTTTAATTTAACAAAACCTGCTGTTAAATATAAGTAAAATATGAATCAAGTTCTTAATTATAATTATTATTATTAAGCTACTGTGTTAGTATTCCTTTGAAACATTGTTATTTTTTTATTTTCTAATATTAACTCGATGATATTTTGAAATATAAATAAATTTTCGGATTTTGAAATAAAACAAGTAAAAAAGGCTTAAATTCGGCTATGCCGAATATTTGAATACCCTCCACCAATGTTCTCTATTGTTTTTGATACAAACAATGTAAAAAACTTTTGAAGTAAAATTATGGAGGTGAAAAAAATTTTTTGAGGTGAAAAACTTTTTTCGGATGCGAAAACGAATTTTTTTAGGTGAAAAATTTTTTTTTTTGTGGTGAAAAAAATTTTTGTGGTGAAAAAAATTTTTTGAGGTGAAAAATATTTGAGGTGTACAAAATATTATTAATTTCTAAGCGATTGGTGAACAAATATGAGAAAATATATTATATACCAGTCACTACTATGAAATTGTACTAAACTACACCAATTTGTATGGAAAATTTAGAGGATTCTTCATATTTTCACCCATAACTTTTTAAGCGCTGGACCAATACCAAACTGCTCGGGAGGATTCACAACAATCTGGGTAAAAATAGGCACCCCCGCTAGCGTCTTAACGTCGTGATCGCCATTTCAACAGACAGACGGACATCGCTAAATCGACTTAAAATTGCATAAGGATCACGAATATATATACTTTATGGGGTCTTAGACCTATATTTCGACATATTACAAACGGAATGACAAACTGATATATACCCTCACCATATATGGTGGAGGGTATAAAAATCATCAGAGATTTGTGTGTTTAACGTGAAAACTCATTAGAGCACTGAGCAATTGGCAACATTGTTTTGAAGCTTTTATTAAAGCTTTTCCTTAAAAAAAAAATGAAAGCTTTTATTAAGCAAATCCACACAGTTGTAACCAGTGGCCCCCATACTATAAAAACAAAATGTTTATTAACCTCTTTAAGGCGCTGTTTTTTTATTTTCTGAGAGCGTTAAAGAAATAAAGATTTTTAGGGCCCGATTATGTTCATTTATTTATTTATTTATTTATTTCAGTCTATGGATACAATGTTTCCTTACAGACTAGCATTAGAAAAAATAAAATTAAAAAATTATATTAAAATATATTATTTAATAAGTTTTTAAATAGAGAATGAGATATACTTATGTCTAATTGATCACAATACATATTAAATAACCTCATAGATCTATTAAGTGGTTCATTTAAAGCATAATCAGTTGCATGTATATCAATATGAAAAAATTTATTAACATTTCTAAATGTTCTTGGAGGAACATGTATTGAAATTAAATTTAACAATTCAGTCGAATCAATAACACCACAAATAATACCATGCAAAAAGGTTAAGGCAGCAATACTACGACGAGTTTCAAGAGTTTTCAAAGAAATAAATTCACATTTATCTTCATATGAGGGAATTGAAAAAGTGGGAACATTATAAGAATTATAATTAGTAAATGGTAGCACAAACTTAATAAACTTTCTTTGAATTTTCTCAATACGAGCTACATGAATAGCTGCAGTTGGACTCCAGATAAAAGAAGCATATTCTAACCTTGATCTTACAAAAGATGTATACACAACTTTTTTTGTAAAACGATCAAAACATTTATCTAAATTGCGGCGTATAAATGCAAGAAGAGAATATGATTTGGGAATAATAAAATTTAAATGACTTGTGAACGATAATTTAATATCAAAAACCACACCCAAGTCCAAGTCCACACCCAAGATTTTAATAGATATCCATTCATTCTATATTCAGAAGGAAGAACATTGCGACGTCTATGAAAAGACATTCGAAAACATTTAGAAAAATTAAACGGTAGACCATTACGATTTGACCAGGAAATTGCATTATCTAAATCATCCTGTAGGTCAGAAATATCCCTTAGAGAAAAAATTGTCTTAAAAATTTTCAGATCATCTGCATACATCAAAAATAGGGAATTTTTAAAGCAGTAACTTATATCATTAATAAAAATGTTAAATAATAAAGGACCTAGTATGCTACCTTGAGGAATACCAGAAGTTGGAATGAAAAAATCGGAACAAATTCCATCTACAGATACTGTAGCATACCTGCCAGTTAAATAATGCCGGAACCAAGTTAGCATTTCCGAATGAATGCCAATCTTGGAAAGCTTTAATAATAAGAGTTCATGTGGAACCCGATCAAAAGCTTTGGCGAAATCTGTGTAAATTGTATCAATTTGAACAGGTAAAATTAAAAATTTTATATAGGAAACAACAACGATTGTATTAGTTAAAGTCTCTGTTATAAACTAACTGGCCATTGTAAAAATGAGGCTGAGGGAAAGTTAAACCTCTTTCCTAAGGAAAAGGGGTGAATTGCTAAATTTTATTATAATAAATATGATGAAACCTATCAGTAGCTTTATTAAAAAAAACAATTTATTAATTTAAAAGCAAAAAAAAAAAAAAATAAATAAATTTTTCTATTTGCAGCTATATTTAATATATTTTTTATTCTAAACTCTTTGATTATTTATTATACCACTTTTACTTTAAAGCAACACTATCTTTCAAGAGCCGTTAACTTTTGATTATCAAGCGATAAAACATCGCAGAAAAAAATTGTCTAATGTCCGTAATTTTAAGCAATATAAAATATACCTATCAGTGCTTAGATACCTACTGCACTCAAAAAAAAAAAGACATGAACTAAAATGTAATCAAAAATTTCCTTTAAAATAGTTTATAAATTGTCCTCAATTTAAGTAAAATTTTATTAAAACTTAGAAAAATTTTCTTAAAAAGAATAAAAATTCCTAAGTTTGAGGAAAAACGAAATAGTTTATATACTCAGAAATAGTTCATATTTTTCCCGAGTAATATTTCTTGATTTTAGGAAAAAAACAAGTCAATTAAATAAAAATTTATTAATTTTAAGAAAAAACATCTTAGTTTTAAGAAATTTACATATTCAAATTTAATAAAATTAAGTTTAGTTAAAAAAAAAAAAATTAGAACATAATTTACTCCTATTAAGTTCTAAAAATGTGTCTAACTTAAATCGAGAAAGTACTTGAACTTAATGTCTGTTCATTTTTTGTTCGCGAGTAGTAAAATTAACAAAATTTTAAGAAGCCATTTCCAAATTCAGTTTTTAAGTATACCACTTTCTAATTTTGAAGAATTGTTTTCTAAAAATTAGTTTAGACAATTAAAAACAAAAAGAAAGAAATTTTTTCCCATGTAGTAATAAAAATTTACTTGATTTTAGAAACTGATGAACTATTTCTAAGGAAAATTTTCATGCAACTTAGTTCAGATAAATTTTAAAAATTTTATTAAAATATTATTTTTTTTAAGTAAAAGTTTTCTAATTTTTAAAAAATAATAAAATTTGGTATATGATTTTTTTTTGTTGGAAAACGTTTAAATTATTTTTAATATTCTATTTCAAAAAAACAATCAATTAAAAACAAACCAGTTAGTTTTCCTAATTTTCAAGAAAAAATATTATTAAAGAAAAGATATTAAAGTAACCATTTAAAAAAACTATCGTGCATAATTGTAATTTTTGGTTCGTGATCGTGCGTGAGCGTGCCCTTCTTAAATCTTAACAGTCTTAAATATTGAACTTAAAGTAGCTTAAAATGTATTTTAAAATTTTGTTAGCAAAAGGTAAAAAATTTCGAATTTGCGCTTTTATGTAATAAATTTGTATGTTGACTACAATACAAAATATCGCAGGCACATTTTATACATTACGGCATAATGGCTTTCCTATAATTGACGTAGCGCTTATTAAACTTTATATTTATTTATTATATAACTTTATTCACTTAATAATAAAAAATTTGAAATTTGTATATGTCAAATAAAGTTCAAGCTAAAAATCCCATAAAATAAACTTATGACATTTTTCCATTTTCCAATAATAACAACAAATGTAACTGTGATATTTTGTATTTTTGCAACAATTTCCTTAAGTTAGTTAATTTAAGAAGACAAAGGACCCCCAGTTTGCCTTAGCCATAGATGCCATGTGTCACGTAGGGCGTCCCTTTTTGTAGTTCTCTCAAGCAGAACCGTTAATTAACTACGAAAAGGATCTGACTTTGTCGCAATTTATTACGTCTCAGGATATCCTGCAGTACATTTTTTTAATTTGTTTACCTTTTTGCTAATGAAATTTAATTTATATTTTAAATACATGAATTTAGTATAATTCAATTTAGTTTTAAGACAAAATTGTATAGCAAAAAGTTTGTTAAGACCAGTGTCCTCATAAAGAGGAAGTCCTTCGAAAGTGGGAAAATACCTACTCAATGAGTGTAAATTACCTTTACCATAGAAGCAGAGGATAAGGATAATTTTCACTTAAAAGAAGTGCTATTTAACTTGTTGTTAGAAAATATTTTCTTATTTTTAGGGAGTTGTCCTAGTTTCTAGTAAAAAAAAATTATCTAATGAGCTTAAATAAAATAAAATTTTTCTTAAAACCAAGGAAACATTTCCTAACTAACAGTACAATTTTAGATGATGTAGGAACTAATTAGGAGAAAATTTTACTGTTTTCTAATAAAAATTTACTTCTCAGTAGTAAAATTTTTCTATAATTTAGAAATTTTGACCAAATTTTAAGTAAAATTTGTTTCTTAATTTTAAGGAAAATTTAATTGAATATTGGTAAAAAGTGTCTTTGGCGCCGTTTTCATTTAAATTTTTCCCTTTAAATAAGTTCATTTTTCTAAATTCTTGTTCATTTTTTTTTTTTTGAGTGTGTGTACATAATAAAAATTCAGTAGGTGTCAACGTACTTATAGGCATCTATTGCTTTTAATTAGGGGTATTTTGTTAAAGGTAAGTTTTAAAAATTAACTTTTTCACAACAATATTTGGTAATTATCAACAAAATTCTTAAAAGTTATTCTCTAACTTTTTTCTATCGATATTTGTAGTTAACTAATCGCGTTAACTTATCTCTAAGAATTTTTTTGAAGTTCAAGTAAACGATTTTTGTAAACACTTTATAAAATTTTAAAGCAAATAAGATTAAAATTAATAACTTTTGTCAATCAAAATAAATATCATTCATTTACCAAATAAACATAATTTTAAAAATAGAACTCCTGTTTTTCATTGCTAGGCTAAGGACATTTCGAACTGCCCTCGTAAATCATGATTCAATGTCTTACTAATTGTTTTAACTGCCTATTTGCTGTTGTTTTTTTTTTTATTATATTAATAACAACAAATAAGACATATTAATACAAATTACAAAAAATTATAATGTCGTTGTTCACAAATCATCAATTGTAATCTAAACGTTCTGAGCTGCAGGCATTTGCCTACAGGTTTTCAGCTTACAAAATTCTTCAAGTGTAAAACAATTGAACATTTAACGAATGAAAAAATAAAAATAGTTTGAGGGCAAACTTAAATTGGGGGTAAGTATGTATAAAAATACGAAATACAAAATACAAAAAAAAAAAAAAAAAACATTTATATTCAATTGAACTTTTATTATTCATTTGACAACTGCCGAAAATGTTTAACTAAAGTGATAACGTAATATTTGTTAATAGTGAAAGTAGTTATTTTAATTTAAAATTCATTCATGATCTAGTAAAAATAAAAATATTAAATAATAAAAAAAAATGGCAAATTTGCTTCGAACAAATGTTAAAGAAAAAAAATTTTAATTATCTTTTTTAAAATTTAGTAAATACTAAAAATGCCATTTAATACCGCTTTTCCCGGAGTCATAATTTTAAATTAGTTTTTTTTTCCTCTAATCAGTTATTTCTCATCCTCATCATCAAGGTTTTTTAAATTACATCATATTGTGTTAACACTTGTATATACGAGTACTTTAAATATATATATTTTTTTATTTTAACAATGTTTTATTCAATAAATTTCAAGTGGAAATGATTATTTTATTTATATGTGAAATATTCATACTCCAGAGATGGTCTAAAGATATTATAATACATTTGTCATTATTTTTTTATTTTATTTTTTTTATTGTTCCTTTTCAATTTGTTTTTCTTAAGATGATATTTTTTTTTGTGTTAAATATCTTTTGTTCAACTTTTTATTTTTAATTTTTAGGTCACTTACTTGACGCATAAGTCATGGTGCGTATCAAAATAAATTGATCATAAAGTTTTGTTATAATTTTTCGTGTTTGTGTTTGAAATCAAAAAACTCACCTGTAAAGAAAAAAAATAAATACACACAAATTAATATTTTAAAAACGCTAGAATCTAAAAAAATCGCCAAAATAAAAAAAAAATAATAAAAAAATCGCCAAAACAAAAAAAAATTAATAAAATCACCAAAATAAAAAAAAAAAAAATTATAAAAATCGCCACAACAAAAAAAAAAATTAATAAAAATCGCCAAAATAAAAAAAAAATTAATAAAAATCGCCAAAATAAAAAAAAATTAATAAAAATCGCCAAAATTACCATAAGAAAAAAAAACGCTAGAAATGAAAATAAAAAATCTTCGAAATCGAACAAATTTAAAAATCTTTTTATCGAGGAAAAAAATTGGTAAAAAACGCTAGAATTAAAAAAAATGTTAAAATTAAAATACAAAAGCTTAAATCAAAAATTCGCTAAAATAAAAAACAAAAAATCTCAAAAATTTTAGTGTTTTATTACACTTAAATTTCATTAAAAAATCACCAAAATTGTAAAAAATTGCCTCAATTATAAGATTATATATCGCTAAAAACACACTTTTTTCAATTTAGGAGATTTTTTCTAATCCATCTATTTATTTTATAACATATTTTTCTATTTTACCATTTTTTTATTAAAGTCACTTTTTATTTGTGGCATTTTTTTACTTAAACTTTTGTAAATATTTTCTTATTTAAGCGATTATTTTTCAAATTTTTTCGAATCTTAACAATTTTTTTATCAATTTACATTAATTGAAAAAAAATCGCCAAGCTAAAGTTTAAAAAAACACTGATGTAGAAAAAAATTTCAAAAATTGAAGAAAGAACGTAAAAAGCAAACTTTATTATTAAAAAAAAATCGCTCAAATTAAAAAAAAAAAAAAATGTTATTCAATTTTAGCGATATATAGTTATAACTGTGGCGATTTTTATCAATTTTAGTGATTTTTTTTTCATATTTTTTTTTAAATTTTGAAATTTAAACGATTTTTTTAATTTGAGTGTTTGTGTTTCTAGAATTCTAGAAATTTTTAATTTTAGCGGTTTTTACCCACAAATTTGGCCAACATGGAAAAAACGTTATAATTAAAAAAAAAAAAAATGATAGAATTGAAAAAATCGCTTAAATTAAAAAAATCAACAATATTAAAAAAAATTAAAAACATCAAAATTAAAATATATATATATATATATATATACTACCTATATTACAGAAAATGTAAAAAATCGCGAAAATTTAAATAGCATCAAAGTTACAAATGTTGAAAAAAATCGCTAAAACTGAAAAAATCTGAACAGAAAATTGAAATAACAGGAAAAATTTAAAAAATCTGTTTAAGTAAAAAAAAAAATCACAAAAATTTGAAAAATTGGAAAAAATCGCTAAATTAAAAAAATTCTTAAATTAAAAAAAAAATTCTTAAATTAGAAAATATTACAAAAAATAGAAAGATTCCAAAACTTTTAAAAAATCACCCCAAGTTGGTGCCAATTTTAGTTATCTCGAAAACTATGCTCCACTAAAAGCAAACGGGATTTAACTGAAATATCACCAGTCTTCGAAAACAAAATGTAGCAAATTAAAACGGATAACGCTTTTTTCAATTGTTTCATTTTGCCAATTTTTTTTTTGCATTTAGACGGTTTTTCAATTCTAGCGTCAGTTTTCAAATTCTAGCGTGAGTTTTCAAATTCTAGCGATTTTTGCTAATTTTGGTGACTGTCAATTCTTTAGTTTTTTATTTTTAGCGTTTTTTTACTTTAAAATGATTTTAAAATTTTTGCATTTTTTAGGGGTCGTTTAAAAACCTTAGCGTTTTGTTTTAATTTTTAGCGTTTTTTAATATTTAGCGATTTTTTTTTATTTTAAAGATTATTTTACAGTTATGACGATTTTTGCTCATGGTTTTTTTTTAATAGTGAAATTTATATTTTATAGTTGATCTTTTTAATACTTATACACTTAAAATAGTTAAAATAACTGAAAATATCATTTAAAAGAAGTGATATTTCATTTAAAAACCGGTTTACTTAATTTTCATTTAAATTAAATGCCTTTTGTTATTTATTTTTAAATGTTGATTAATCAACTGACACATCCGTTAGAAACACATGATATAATCAGTTAAAATAAATGTCAAAATTTTACCTACCAATCCTTAAAAAATAAATATTTTTTTCATTTTTTTGAAATTGTTTTCCTTTTTGTATTTTTTTTTTAATATACTCGTACAATACAAAATGTATGTATGCATAGCTATAGACACTTTTTGTGTGAATGTGTTTGTGTATGTATGTGTGTTTATGAATTTTCTGTAATTTGTATTGAAAAATTTTGTATATATACAACCAATTTAAATAAAAAAACAAATTGAAATTTTTTGAATATTTTTTTTTTGAAATAGCAATCAAAATTTAAATTTGTAATAACTGTTACGGACACAAATAAACCACAAGTTTCCGTTTTGTGGGTAAATTTTTATCAAATATCAAACAAATGAAATTAATAAATGAAACTGAAAAAATCGGTAAATGTTAGTAAATTATTTCGAATAAATGTATAAAAAAGTTAATATAGATATTTCTTTGAAAAATAAATGTATGTTCCTTTATTTTTAAATGGAACGGAAAAATTTTTTATTTAACTACAAACAGTTAACTACATAATATTCTGAGTGTATGTATGAAAATGTATTTTTAGTCTGGTTCGAGATCATAGAATTTTTTTTTCAAATAAAATATTTTCTTATTTTTATTTAGTAATCTTGTAGAATACATAGAAAAAGTTATTCGACACAAGCTGAATGAAATGCATTTTCTTGTCCGCTACGACTTTCATCAACATTCTTCTTGCCCTTTTTTTAATTTTTTATATTTCAGCGACTTTTTTTAATTTTATTTTTTTTTTATTTTTAATGATTTTTAAAATTTTTGCATTTTTTAGGGTAAGTTTTTTTAATTTTTTGGGTTTTTTAATTTTTGGTGATTTTTTTCAAATGCTTGCGATTTTTGTATTAAATTGTAACGATCATTTATTAGTTTTGGCGATTTTTTTTTAAATATTTTAAATTAATTTCTTAGAGTTTATTGATTGCCGAGACTCATTTAAAAATTAAGGTTGCTTAAAATTGGATTAATTTCAAAACTACCCACGTATATAAAGTTCATGTGTGCTACTTTGTCGTGTTGTTAAAATATATAAGTGTTCATTATAATTTATAAATGTTAGCTTCCGAAATACAAGTTTTTGCGTGCAGCTAAAACTAACTAATGCAATGAATTTACAAAAATAAATTTATTTTATAACCGTGATTTTTAAGTTTTAACAATTTGGTATTTTTTCTTAAACTGTCAAGTAAGTACAAAAACAAACACCAAATCTTTGTAGGTTATAAAGCTATAATATGAATTTTAAAATTTTGAAATAAACTGGTCACACTAAACAACAACAACACAAGTTAGATGTGAATAAAAAAAGGTACACGAGTTTTTTTTTTAAAGTGATTGCAATTACAATTAAGCCTTAAAATAAGATTAATAAATACATTAACCCTCAAATGGTATTTTCTGCATATGAATAGGTTCCCCTGAAAAATATTCTGCATATAATAGTTAAGACTGACAGTTTCTATATGAAAATCAATATCTGAGTTTTCTAGAAGGAAATTGTCTTATAATTACGCAAAAAAAGTTCATAGTTACCCCATAAAATATATTTTTGTAAACTTTAGTCTACACATTAACCTCTACACTCAAGAAACAAAAAAAAAAATGATCTAGTATTTAGAAAAATTAGCTTATTTAGAGGAAAAATTGAAATGAAAGACACTTTTTACCAATATTTAATAAAATTTTCCTTAAAATTAAGAAACAAATTTTAATTAAAATTTGGTAAAAATTTCTAAATAATAGAAAAACTTTAATACTGAAAAGTAAATTTTTATTAGAAAACAGTAAAATTTGCTCCTTATTAGTTCATACATCATCTAAAATTGTACTGTTAGTTAGGAAATGTTTCCTTGGTTTTAAGAAAAATTTTATTATATTTTATTTAAATTCATTCGATAATTTTTTTTACTAAAAACTAGGACTTTACTCCCTAAAAATAAGAAAATATTTTCTAACATCAAGTTAAATAGCACTTCTTTTAAGTGAAAATTATCCTTATCCTCTGCTTCTATGGTAAAGGTACTTTACACTCATTGAGTAGGTATTTTCCCACTTTCCGAGGACTTCCGCTTTGTGAAGACACTGCTCTTAACAAGCTTTTTCCTATACAATTTTGTCTTAAAACTAAATTGAATTATACTAAATTCATGTACTTAAAATATAAATGAAATTTCATTAGTAAAAACGTAAACAAATAAAAAAAATGTACTGCAGGATATTCTGAAACGTAATAAATTGTGACAAAGTCATATCCTTTTTGTAGTTAATTAACGGTTCTGTTTGAGAGAACTACAAAAAGGGACGCCCTAAGTGACACACGGTATCTATGGCTAAGGAACACTGGGGGTCCTTTGTCTTCTTAAATTAACTAATTTAAGGAAATTGTTGCAAAAATACAAAATATCACAGTTACATTTTTTGCTATTATTGGAAAATGGAAAAGTCATAAGTTTATTTTATGGGATTTTTAGCTTTAACTTTATTTGACATATAAAAATTTTAACTTTTTTATTATTAAGTAAAAAAAATCGTTCGATAAATATAAAGTTTAATAAGCGCTTCGTCAGTTATAGGAAAGCGATATTTTGTATTGTAGTCAACAAACAAATTTATTACATAAAAGCGAAAATTCGGAATTGTTTACCCTTTGCTAACAAAATTTTAAAATATATTTTAAGCTACTTTAAGTTTAATATTTAAGACTGTTAAGATTAGAGATGGGCACGTGAGAGATTTTTGACTCACGCTCACGCACGATCACGAACCAATAATTACAATCATGCATGATAGTTTTTTTAAATGGTTACTTTAATATCTTTTATTTAATTATATTTTTTCCTGAAAATTAGGAAAACAAACTGTTTTGTTTTAAATTGATTGTTTTTTTTTTGGAATAGAATATTAAAAATAATTTACACGTTTTCCAACAAAAAAAAATCCTATACCAAATTTTATTATTTTTTAAAAATTAGAAAACTTTTACTTGAAAAAAAAAGAATATTTTAATAAAATTTTTAAAATTTATCTGAACTAAGTTGCATGAAAGTTTTCCTTAGAAATAGTTCTCCAGTTTCTAAAATCAAGTAAATTTTTATTATTACATAGGAAAAAATTTATTACTTGTTGTTTTAAATTGTCTGAACTAATTTTTAGAAAACAATTCTTCAAAATTAGAAAGTGGTATACTAAAAACTGAATTTGGAAATGCCTTTCTAAAATTTAGTTAATTTTACTACTCGCGAACAAAAAATGAACACACATTAAATTCAAGTACTTTCTCGATTTAAGTTAGACACATCTTTTGAACTAAATGGGAGTAAATTATGTCCTTAATTTTTTTTTTAACTTAACTTAATTTTATTACATTTGATTATGAAATTTTCTTAAAATTGAGATGTTTTTTCTTAAAATAAATTAATTTTTATTTATTTGACTTGTTTCTTTTCTAAAATCAAGAAATATTACTTAGGAAAAATATGAACTATTTCGTTTTTCCTCAAACTTAGGAAATTTTATTCTTTTTAAGAAAAATTTTCTGTTTTAATAAAATTTTACTTAAATTGTGGACAATTTATAAACTATTTTGAAGGAAATTTTTGATTACATTTTAGTTCATGTCTTTTTTTTTTGAGTGTTTTTTGCAAAGGCATACATGATCATGTGCGGCAATGCATAGGCACACATGATCATATACGGCCATGCATATTTAGTTTTACATATAAGCTTAAACATTCTATTCCCCAGGGTTGGGCGCCAAAATATTGCCAACAATGATAAATTATTAAAATTGAAAGGAACAAAATTAGTATCTCATATAAGGGTTAAATAAAAGGTTAACATAACGAATTTAAAATAATAGCAGGAAACTAAATTAAATGAATAAACGATTTTAGCGGAAATTACTAACAAAAAATTATCGTTTTATTTTTTTTTAATAAACAGTTTATTTTGCGGTTCTATTGTTGTTAATGTGAAATACAAACAAAAAAAAAAAAAGTCTATAATAAACAAATAAAAACAAACATTTGTGAAAAATCTATGAAAAAAAGTTTAAGCGCCAAAAATAAAAAGTAGTTCAAGGTTGTATTTTCCTACCTCTCAATATTAACATTTTATCTAAATAGTTTTGAGGTTTTCAACAAAATATCTTCACATTTTTAACAAATTTAAACAAATGTTTACAAAATGCTATTTGAAATCATTAAATTACTTAAAGAAGTTACTAAAGTGTAGTAGTAATTAAAACAAAATCTTACAATATAATTTACGTGATTGCTAGTAACATGTGCACAGTAAGGTGTTATATAAACGTAAAGGGGTTTTTTTTGGTTCGTTGTATATTCCTTTCTAGATTATTCATTCAAAATTTAGATTTTCTATAATTTAATTTCTTATGCGAGCTGCAGTTAAATTATGATTCGTCCCCTCAATTTTCATTTTTCAAAGAATTATTTGTCTTTGACAGAGTTAAAATATATATATATATATCACCTTAATGTATTAATTATAATTTTACACTCATGTTTTGTGTAAATGTTACCATGTTACGAGTACTAATGTTTTCTGTTGTAGTACTTGACAATCTGATTTTTATCTCATATTGTAATTAGTAAATTTTATGTGTATTATGGATATTTTTTGTTGTTGTTAATATCTGTCATTTTTCCTAGTCTGGTTTTTGCTTGTATTGTGATTTCCTTTATATGTTTTTTTTTTAAATTTTGTTTAAAAATTTTATTATTTTTTTTTATTTTGACAATAGTTTTCATTTTCTGTTTTAAAGCTGAAATATCCAACGAATTATTATTTTGATAATTTTTAAAATACACGCATGCGCATGAGTTTTTTTGTTTGTTTTGTAATAAAACAGTTGGCAAATATCTAATGTATTAATTAGTAAGCACATGTTGATGAAATTGTATATAATTTTCATGCAATAAAATTCATACAATAAGGATGGAAAATTCAGACAATATGTAGCATTGTTATTTTAAAGGTAATAAATCATGTCAATATACATATGTATGAAACATAAAAAATAAATTGAAGAAATCACATTATGACATTTTGTAAATCACATTATGAAATCATTTTAGCAAGGAATGCCAGCTAATTATTTCAGTTTGAATCTTTTTACAAAATAGCAATTTTGATGAATTTGTTCCTAGCAACGGTCATGCTGTAAGCCAAAGTTGTACCGATGTTTTAGTGGCCAGAAAAAATACTATCTTTCAGATGAATAATATAATACAAGTCCCTTGCAAAAAAAATTGCTTTAAATCGCTTTGCTCAGATAGAATTTTTTTTGTGGCTACTGACTCAAAATATGGACAGATTTTAACCATTTTCAATAATGTTTGTTCTTGGGCAAATGTAAATTTATATACCAAATTTCATCCAATTATGTGCAGTATTGCGGCCTGTAGCTTGATGACATTTGATTAATTTATAAACTCTAATTAAAAGCGATATTCCAAATAAAAACCTTTTTTGAGAAAAACGCCGTCTTAAAATTTAGCCATGAAAGTTAAAATTATTCTAGCAATTTTAATTTTCGAGATATGGACAATTTGAATTTTTGTAGATTTTATAAATTTTTGGGGATTTCTTTTCATTTAGCTAATTTTTTATTTTAGAGATTTTATATTTTTTCAAATTTTCTTATATTTTAGCTATTTTTCAGTTTTGGAGATTTTGTTTAAATATTGTAAATATTTTTTTGAATTTGGGCGTTTTTTTTAGAAATTTGGCGATCATATTTCGAATTAATTTTTTTTGGCGATTTTTTATTTTAACCGATTTTTTTTAATTTGGCCTTTTTTAATTTTGCCGTTTTTTTTTTTTTGTTTAGGCGTTTTTTTATTTAAGCGACTTTTTGAAATTTTTGCGATTTTTTTTAGCCATGAAAGATGAAAATTTTCTAGCGCTTTTAATTTTTGAGATATGGGAAATAATGTGCAAAAATAATGTGCAAAAAAACTAAAATGTTTATATGTATACAAAAAAAAATATATAAAATATAATATAATTATTATAATTACCACCCGGCGATAGTGTTTTTAATTGAATTTAAATTTGTAATTGTATTGTAGATAAAAAGCTCTGTTGAAATAATTGAAATATTCAAACAATAATAGTTAAGATCGGTTAAAACTATGTGAGAGAAGAACTAGTAAACTGCGATAAATGGTTGTTCAAATGCAACAAGACGTTTTTTCTGTAAATCAAATGAGTTTGTAAAAGATTTAAGTGCTCTCGGAAGAGCATTATATAACCTTGCCACTCTAACAAAATATGCTCTGTCTAATTATGTAGTTAGCTTCGGAACTAAAATCTGTTTATTTCTAGTAGATCTACTAAATCTAAATCGGTCTAAGAATATAGAAGTATAACCCAGCTTAAATGTTTTGTAAAATAGAATAAGATTACGAATTTTAATAAAACCATTAAAGCTACATCCCAAAAATTTCAGTACATATGAAGATACATGATCACAATTTCTGAGTGAAAAAACATATCTGACAACACGGTTAAAAAGTAACGAAATTCTTTTTAAATTATATGCAGGGCTACCAGTATGTATCTCAATACCATAAGTAAAAATTGGCATAATTAAAGCATGTACAATTTTTATTTTAACATGAAATGGAATGTATAAATTAGACCAATATAACTTCCTTAGCATGAAATGAACTCTAGATGATATCGAGTTAATTTGACAATCAAATTTAAGCTCACTATCAAGAATCACACCAAGGCATGTCAATTTATTCACAAATTCAATTTGCTTAGGTCCAACAAAAATTGTTATATTCTCCCTAAGAAGGGATCTTCCAAAAAATAAAGCTTTAGTCTTGTCAGCATTGATAATTAAATTATTGCGATTCATCCAATTAATTGTCACATCCACATAATAGTTGATGTTTGCCGGAAAAACGTCTAAGAAGCTCCTATCACCAGATATTACCAGCTGCAAGTCATCAGCAAAAGCAAACGGAGTACACATACTATTATCATAAATACTAAATAAGTCATTAAGAAACATTACAAACAAAGGTGGCCCTACTGACCCGTGCGGCACTCCAGATGTCACTGGAAGAGTACTACTAGAGCTACCACCAATAGAAACATACTGACAACGATCCTGCAGATAACAATATATTAGCCAACTTATCAATAAGTATTGAGTGTGGAATAGCATCGAAAGCTCTACACAAATCAAGTGACAATAAAATAGACAACCGATTATCACTCAACGCACAACGCACACTGTCAGTTAAACAAAGCAAAAGGTGTGTAGAACTACGTCCACGCCTAAAACCAAATTGACAATTATGTAACATTTTATTGGAATCTAAATACTCACTCATCTGATATTTTATCAAACCTTCAACCAATTTGGCCAGAATAGGCAAAACTGAAATAGGACGCAAATTACTTGGTTCGTCTGAAGAGCCACGCTTTCTAATTGGTGTAACCAGATTAGCCAGAATTTCCAATTATTAGGAAAGCAAGAAGTAGTCAAGATTCCATTTACCAAATGTAAAATATGATTCATAAAAAAGAGAAATACTAATCTTAAAAATTTTAATGAAAAGCCATCACAACCAGCAGAATTTAATTTAATTCTTGAAAAAGCAATGATAAGTTCATTAATATTAACACATCTAAACATTAAGCCTTCCAAGTTTAAGTTAAGAAAAATATTATTTGAAACACTATTAGTTTGAAAATCCACAAAAAATCTATTTAAACTATCAACATCTGAACAGTGTACTTCATTATCATCATTCATTATACCAAGATTTCTGAGTCTAGACCACATCTGCTTAGTAGTTATATCCTCGAATACTTTATAATTAGACTCCCTTTATACCTTCTCATGATTGACTTCGCTTTGTTTCCAATTCTACAAAAAATGTTCCAATTTTCATCAGCCTTCACATCCATATAAGCTCTATATGCCAAATTACGTAAAGATAAATAATACTTTACCTCAGGAGCGTTAATCCACTTCGTTTGATTTAACTCTCTTTTACGTTTAACTAATGGAACAATAGCGTGAACCCTATTTAGAAATAAGTTTAAAATATCGACACGTTCGTTTACATCACTTGTCCCATATAGCAAACTAAAATCACAGGAACCTAAAACATTCAACAACGCATTATTATCAACAGCATTATAATCATAATATTCAAAAAAATTATCCGATCTTACAATTGGAAGACTAAAGCTCAAAAAAATGAACGAGTGGTGAGAAATACCTGGACACTGAACCTGTCCAACTTTGGAGACCATTGATTGATTAGAAACCAGAAAAAAAGTCTATTAGTGATGATGCCCGAAATCTCAAATCGAAATGTGTAGGCAATGAGCCATGTACACATAAAACATTAAGCCTATTGCAAATATCACTAATAAGCTACTGATCGTGATGCTTCAAACATATTACAGGTAAAGTCGCCCATAATCAAAATATTATCATAAGTTATAATGAGATCACTTATAGCATCCTCTAGAGCAGTAACATTGCCATTCGGCAAATAAACACAACCACTTAACATCCTGCCACCATGTACCAGAACCTCCACAAAAATTGCCTCAACTATACCATACATTCTACTGACAAACACAGTTCTAAAATTAATGGAGTCTCGGACGATCACTTCGAGCACATTTGTACCCAGGAATATTCACGACACCATCACTTATATTAGGCTTCAACCAAATCTCAGAAAATCCGATAAAATCCAAAAAATTACCATCAACTATTTTTTTTATCTCATCAAATTTAACAGAGTTATCTAAAATGCTAAAGCTAGTGCAATTTTATCAAGTTTTTTTTTAATTTTGTCGCTTTTTTATTTTAAGCGATTTTTTAAATTTTGGCGTTTTTTAAATTGTGACGATTTATATCCATTTTTTAAATTTTGGCGCTTTTTTATTTTAAGCAATTTTTTTTAATTTTGGCGTTTTTTAGAATTGTGACGATTTATATTATATTTTCTCAATTTTGGTGATTGTTTTTTTAATTTTGTTGTATTTGTAAAAAAAGTCTTAACTTTCTATTAATTAAAAAAATGTCCTTTAATAATTCAACGTAATTTTAAATGAATGAACAAAATCGAATGTCATTCCCAAATTAATCAATTGAAATCAAACAAAAAATCGATGGAATTCCAAAATTTGTAAAACAAATAAAAATCGATTGAATTGAGTAAATAAACAATTGGAATAAAGTCTTTGAAAATTAAATCGATTGATACAAATTAAAAATTCATTCCATTCGTAAAATTAGTCAGATTTAAAAATCGAATTAAGGATTGAATTCTTTAAAAGCACTGCCTGTACCACATTGTAGGTTATAAAAATAATAAATATTAATATTTTCTCACATAACAGTAATTATACCCTCCACCATATATGGTGAGGGTATATATCAGTTTGTCATTACGTTTGTAATATGTCGAAATATAGGTTTAAGACCCCATAAAGTATATATATTCGTGATCTTTATGCAATTTTAAGTCGATTTAGCTATGTCCGTCTGTCTGTCCGTCTGTCTGTCTGTCTGTCTGTTGAAATGGCGATCACGACGCGAAGACGCAAGCGGTGTTGCCTATTTTTGCCCAGATTATTAAACATCCTCCCGAGCAGTTTGGTATTTAAAATGAGCAAAATCGGTCGAGCGGTTCAAAAGTTATGAGTGAAAATGTGAAGATACCTCTAAATTTTCCATACAAATTGGTACAATTTCTCTGTATCTATTTTTTTTCTGTTAAGTAAGTAGAAATGTTAGAGTCGCTAACAGAGCAGACCTCTGTAAATAACATTACTAAAACAAAATAACAAAAGTTCTGTTACATAAATCAAAGACATTAATTTGTTAAAGAAAGAACATTAGTTGAAACTATTTCACAATAGGTGGCGCATCTGAAAAAAAATTCTCCCTATAAGGCATATTCTGCTACAATATACAACAGGGTATTATTGATTTTCTATTTCGTTCATAACATAAAAGAATGTTTGCCAAAAGCTATGCAAAATATATGTTTTATGTGTATATTATACTTTAATTTTCTAAATCAATATTCATTTAGATGTTTAAGAGCACAATATCGCACTTTATTCATCTGTATTTTTTTATAAAAGAAAAAATTAACATAAATATACATTTGTCAATCCCTCAAATCTCAAAAATACATTAGGCATATTCAGCTGCAGAGCTAGTTCCCATTAGCCGAAACGAAATCGAGTATTTGACAAAAACTATGATTTAAAATGTGTTTTTTGTGCAGTCCATGTTTAAAAAAACTAGTGAAAATGTAAAGGTGTCTCTAAATTGCCTATACAAATTTAGTACAATTTCATAGTAGCGACTGGTACTTAACATATTTTCTCATATTTTTTCACCAGTCGCTTAGCAGTTAATATTTTGTATTCACCTCAAACATTTTTCACCACTAGAATTGTTTTTCACCTCAAAAAATTTGTTCACCTACATAATTTTACTTTTAAAGTTTTTTTATATTATTTGTATCAAAAACAGAAGAGAACATCTTTTTAGGATATTGGTGGAGGGTATTCAAAGATTCGGCACAGCCGAATTTAGCCCTTTTTTACTTGTTTTTTATTGAATCAATTACAAAATTAATTCACCAAAAAATTTTAATTGGAGGAATTTAAAAAAAAATGTTTGTATGTAACACAGTTTCCTTCATGCGGATCAAATAAATTGAAATATTTTGTTGAGAGCTTAAAATGTAAATTTACTTTAAATTTTCTTATAACATTTTAAATCTTCTCATACCACAGTAAATACTTAAAACAATACAAATTTCTTATATACATACAAGATATTTTAATATAAAAAATATGCAAACGAAGAAATCGATAAACCAGACACAAATCTGCAAAAAAGATGTCGGTTTTAATTATAAATGTAAATCTGAGAGGTAAACGTTAAAAATAGCACGCAAACTTAAACAAAAAAAAATATCTCGGCATTGAAAAAGTACTAACACTACTCAACACTTTATTAAAGGATTAGCTAAAATTCTTAAAAGTTGTTTAATTTGAAATAGAATTTAATGATAAAAGTCCAAGCTGAAAGATCATGAGTGCTGCAAAAACTTTTCCAAAAATTCGCATCCAAAGATAATTTTAATTTGTAAAGTGGTGTATTTGAAAACTCAAAACTACTTGTGAAGATTAATACTTCCATATGTATTTTGAAAATAATTAAGAAATTTAAAATTATTTACGGATAAACTCAGCAACATTCATGAAATTAAATGCAAACATACTCAGGCTCATTTCAACCAACAAATGATTGACAATATACCACCAGCCGCTGCATATTACATGGATTTTTAACTGCTAACTATATGCTTAATGCTAGAGTATGAGTTAGTTGGTTAGTTGGTTGGTTAACTTGGTTGTTATGTTTTGTTAAAATCTTAAATATTGAGTTTAGGCTTTTGAGCCAATTGTTGAAAGACAACAGGAAAAAATAAACTCAGTTGTCGACAAACATTAACACGAAACAGTATAGCGGTGCGCATGCCTACATAAAATGCCAAATTAAATATATTGAAATTTTCAAAATGCCAAGTGGAATATAAGCAACAACAATGGAATTTAAACGAAAGTTATAATTAAAGAAAGAAGAAATGAAATGAAATAAAGAAATTGTAATAAAAACGTGAAAAAATCTATAATGCATTGATTGAAAAAATAAAAGGAAAATATAAAATATTTAAAAATAAAATAAAAAAGTGAAATTGTTTTATAAAAATACAAAAAAAAAAAATTTGAAAAATTGTTTAAAAAAATTAAGTGAAAATTCCTCTGCAACATGGTTGTAGTCCCTGCTTTAGGAGCTGCAGCTGCCTCTGTAGGAGGTTTGCTCTTTAAAGCCAGTGCTGCCTCAACAGCTGCTGCTAGTGCCGGCATTGCAGCTGTTGGTGCTTCGAAATTAGGTCTTGCCATAACTGGAGCCATTAAAGTGGCCACCACTGTTATAGGTGTAGGAAAACTTGCTATATTGCCCTTTTTAATAGCCGCCATTGCTTATTATAATTATGATTTGTTCGATCCGGAAAATCGTCCATTTAATGTTAAAGAAGTGGACCGTGCCTACGATTTTATTATCATTGGTGGCGGTTCAGCGGGCACTGTTTTAGCCTCACGTTTATCGGAAATACCATCATGGAAAATTCTACTATTGGAAGCCGGTGGTCATGAAACAGAAATATCGGATGTGCCATTGTTGTCATTGTATTTGCATAAAAGCAAAATGGATTGGAAATATAGGTGAGTAAAACGTGGGAAAGTAAAGGCAAAACATATTCACGGAACTTGAAATATTTTAGAAAAAAACACCTAAAAGGTACTTTTTTGAAAGGAACTTTTTTAAAAGGCTCTTTTTTAAAAGGAACTTTTTATAAATGGTACATTTTAAAATGGTACTTTTTTATAAAAGGTACATTTTTTAAAAGGTACTTTTTATGAAAGGTACTTTTTATAAAAGGTACTGTTTATAAAAGGTACTTTTCATAAAAGGTACTTTTTTTAAAAGGTACTTTTTTATAAAAGGTACTTTTAAAAAGGTACTTTTTTTATAAAAGGTACTTTTTTATAAAAGGTACTTTTTTATAAAATGCACTTTTTTTATAAAATGTACTTTTTTATAAAAGGTACTCATTTATAAATGGTATTTTTTTATAAAAGGCACTTTTTATAAAAGTAACATTTTTAAAAAGGTACTTTTTAGAAAATGTACTTTTTCATAAAAAATACTTTTTCATAAAAAGTACTTTTTCATAAAAAATACTTTTTCATAAAAAGTACTTCTTCAAGTACATTTTAATGAAAAGTATTTTTTTATAAAAGGTATTTTTAAAAAAGGTACATTTTTATATAAGATACTTTTTTTATAAAAGGTTCTATTTATAAAATGTACTTTTTTATTAAGAGGCACAAAAGGCACTTTTTGCAACAAAAAGTACTTTTTGAAACAAAAGGTTCCATATAAAAAAAAGGTACTTTTTGAAACAAAAGGTACATTTTGAAACAAAAGGTACATTTTGAAACAAAAGGTATCTTTTGAAACAAAAAGGTACCTTTTGAAACAAAAGGTACCTTTTGATACAAAAGGTACTTTTTGAAACAAAATGTACTTTTTGATACAAAGGGGACTTTTTGCAACGAAAGTTACTTTTTGAAACAAAAGGTACTTTTTGAAACAAAAGGTACTTTTTGAAACAAAAGGTACTTTTTGAAACAAAAGGTACTTTTTAAAACAAAGGGAACTTTTCAAAACAAAAGATTCTTTTTGAAACAAAAGGCATTTTTTGAAAAACTATTTTTGAAACAAAAGATACTTTTTGAAAGAAAATTTATTTTTTGAAACAAAAGGTACTTTTTAAAAAAGGCACTTTATGAAAAAGTTACTTTTAGTAATAAAAAGACACTTTTTGAAATTAAGGTTACTTTTTGAAACAAAAGGTACTTTTTGAAAGAAAATCTACTTTTTGAAACAAAAGGTACTTTTTGAAAAAGGCGCTTTATAGAAAATGTACTTTTTTGAAACAAAATGAACTTTTTGAAACAAAGGGGACTTTTTGCAACGAAAGGTACTTTTTGAAACAAATGGTTATTTTTGAAACAATAAGTACTTCTTGAAAAAGGCACTTTTTGAAAAAGGTACCTTTTAGGAAAAAGGCATTCTTCTAAAGAAGAGGTATGGAGATTTTTAAGTAAAAGTTAGGACAAGGTGGTGTACCGTGAAACAAGTGTATCTTGAAATGTTAGATTTTTCATATTTTCGCAATTTGTTTCAATAAAAATTTTTACATGATGTGAAAAGAGATTTTAAACGACTTTTACAATATTGTAAGTCAAAATCTTCCAAAATCTTAATTTTAAAAGTATAATTATGATTGACTTAATTTCTATATGTTTAAAATCATTAATTCATTTCAAATTTATGTAACTGTCATATAATTGTTGAAACACAAAAAAGTAATTAAGAAATAATTCAAGAAAATATACCGGGAAAAAAATACATCTTTACAACATTATAAGAAAAAAAATAACTAAAATATTACATCATATTTAAATTACAAAAAAAAAGTATATACAATTTTAATTTATTAAAAAAAACAAAATTATGATCCGTAACATTAATTAAATAAATTATAATTTTAATAATTTTGTTCTGTTGAAAAACATTATCATAAATAAGTGATAAAATTATAAAGGAGAAAGCCTAGTTCAGTGAAAAGTGAAAGATGAGTTTGGTTGTATATAATTGTTTTGATAACAACTACATACAACAAGTTTGTGTCTTAAGTCTTTTGTTTGGGAAAGTGTAATATTTAGAATGATGTGTACGTGTAGCTGTCTTAAATCTTTTGTATTGTATTTTTAATATTAAATATCAAAACTTGGCATGTGGTACGATATGTTTTGTTTAATGTTTTTCTAATCTAAAGAAAACTTGTTCTTACAAAAGCTGCAGATATTTTAAAAAGCACATTTTATAAAATATTTATAAATACTTTGTTGCACAAAAACTGTAAAAAAACTTCAATATTTATCACTAGCAATCTGTATTAATATTGGGAGAAAACCTTTTTTTCTGTAGCTTTTATTTTGAAATACAAAATTTAGGACTTGTAGCATTCTGGCAGAATACACTCATAATATTATGTAGTTAACTGTTTGTAGTTAAATAAAAAAGTTTTCCGCTCCATTTAAAAATAAAGGAACATACATTTATTTTTCAAAGAAATATCTATATTAACTTTTTTATACATTTATTCGAAATAATTTACTATCATTTACCATTTTTTTTAGTTTCATTTATTATTTTCATTTGTTTGAAATTTAATAAAAATTTACCCACAAAACGCAAAACTTGTGGTTTATTTGTGTCCGTAACAATTATTACAAATTTAAATTTTGTTTGCTGTCTGTTTCAAAAAAAAAAAATATTCAAAAAATTTTAATTTGTTTTTTTATTTAAATTGGTTGTATATATACAAAATTTTTCGATGCAAATTACAAGAACTTCATAAACACGCATACATATACAAACACATTCACACAAAAAGTGTCTATAGCTATGCATACATACATTTTTTATTGTACGAGTATATTAAAAAAAAACAAAAAATACGAAAACGAAAATAATTTCAAATAAAAAAAATTTTTGACATTTATTTTTACTGATTATATCATTTGTTTATTACGGATGTGTCAGTTGATTAATTAAAATTTAAAAATAAATAACAAGAGGCATTTAATTTAAATGAAAATTAAGTAGACCGGTTTTTAAATGAAATATCATTTTTTTTAAATGATATTTTTAGTTATTTTAACTTACAAACTTTTTTAAGTGTACGCTTAAAGCACATTATCATGTGTACATATATCAATTATACGATAAGTGTCCCTAAAATATAGAACAAAAATGATTATTCGAGTAACAAGTTGAAGCTTTTCGAATCGTTAGTGGAACAAACAAATTTTGACAATTTTTAGATAAATTAAGTTGTCTAATCAATTCAGAATAAAATCTGAATTTTTCCTACATTCTTTTATATTTCTTAAATTGTCATTTTGAACAACATTCTATCACGCCCACTTCTTTGGTAAAATTTAAATAGTTTTCCCATATTTTATTTGAATTTTTCTTGTCCTACTAATGTAAAATAAGAGCCAGTCTTATCCATCCCTGGTGGGTTGTATAGTACAAATGTATATAATAACATTATAAAATATATTTATTAAAAATCAGATTAAATATGCTTAACAAAATGAGTTTCAAATTATGTAGCACATTAATATAAATTTACACGTGAAATTAACAATAGAATATCAAAAAAAAAAAAAAAAACCCTAAATGTTATGTAAATTTTCATTAATATGTTTAATAAAACTGAAGTGGAAAGTAATGGTAAACATGATTAATATCGTGTAAGTATAGATTATAACGTGTAAGTTATTAACTAGCCATGTTTTATATGACGCATTTGTATAAAATTTGAATTGGCTAAAAACAAAGTTTGTGTGTTAAGTTAATGCTAAATAAAATCTCACCTAAATTGTCTAAGGTTAGGAATACAACTTGTTTGGCATTTTTTTTTTTTGTTTTTTTGATAAATTTGATTAACTTAAATAACATACCATTTATATGTATGTAAATTATTTAAATATTCATAAAAAAACTTAAGTTTTGCCAATTTAGTCAAGTTAACCACAAAATAGAAAACACAAATAGCAGATTTTAAAAATTTTAAAACTTGGAAATTTTTTGAAGAGTTGGAAAAAGTTGTAAACTCTTCATGATGTGTGTGTGTGTTTTTTTTTAATATCTTTGTTTTGAAATAAAGAAAAATTAGCTAAAAATCACATGTTATTGTTAATTATAAAAGTTAATTTCAAAATAAAATAATATTTTATTGATTTATAGTTGCCAAAGTTATTATGAGTACTAAAGACAAATAAAAATTATGCAATTTATGTATTTTTCAAGTGGTCAAACATCAAGTTTTAATTTTAATAATAAATATTTGACATAAAGTTAAAGGTATTTAGGGATTGGTAAAAAAAAATCAAAATTTTAGTTCCGGAAAGTTTTTCAAACATAAAAAAACAAAAACTAAATATTAAAAATAATTATTTTGTACACTCAAAATATTATGTAGCTAACTGTTTGTAGTTTAATAAAAAAAGTTTTCCGTTCCATTTAAAAATAAAGGAACATACATTTATTTTTCAAAGAAATATCTGTATTAACTTTTTTATAGAGCGCCCGGTAGGCTAGTTGGTAGCGTGCTAGCTTATCAGTGTGGGGGTCGTGGGTTCGATTCCCACCAGAGGATCTGGTCTGTTTTCGCTACAACGAACTGAAAGCCTTCGTTGCTAGTGCTCGGTTAGGGTATAAAAATATAATTTGTAATTATATGTTTAATAAAATAAATAAATAAATAACTTTTTTATACATTTATTTGAAATAATTTACTATCATTTACCATTTTTTTTTAGTTTCATTTATTTTTTTTTATTTGTTTGAAATTTAATAAAAATTTACCCACAGAACGGAAACTTGTGGTTTATTTGTGTCCGTAATAGTTATAACAAATTTAGATTTTGTTTGCTGTCTGTATCAAAAAAAATATTCAAAAAATTTTAATTTATTTTTTTATTTAAATTGGTTGTATATATAGAAAATTTTTCAATTAAAATTACAAGAACTTCATAAACATACATACATACATACACAAACACATTCACACAAAAAGTATCTATAGCCATGCATACATACATTTTCTATTAACAAAAACAAAATACAAAAAGGGAAAAAAATTCAAATAAATGAAGAAAAAAACATTTATTTTTTAAGGAATTTGTAGGTAAAATTTTGACATTTATTTTTACTGATTATATCACTTGTTTCTTACGGATGAGTCAGTTGATTAATCAACATTTAAAAATAAATAACAAATGGCATTTAATTTAAATGAAAATTAAGTAGACAGGTTTTTAAATGAAATATAATATAACTTACATACTATTTAAAGTGTATTAATATACAAGAAAAAGCTGAACCTGAATATATGAACATATATGGCTATATGCGGTCATATATATCCTCGGATCCCGAATTTGAGAGTATATAACCGTTATGAGCATAACATACATGACCATATATAAGCAAACATAAATAATTTATGTTCATATATAACTATACAAAACCATTTACTCTCAAATATCGGATCCGAGGATGTATGAGATCATGCATGAACGTATATACAAGCCCATGTATGAACGTACATGATCATACATGGACTTGTATATGGGCATACATGACCAAACATGATCTCATATAAGACCATATATCTTCGGATCTGAAAGTTGAGGGTGTTTGACTAAACAGGGTTATATATGACCACATATGAGAATACATGAATAATATATGAATATATATGATCATTTATTACCATATACGGCCATATACCCCCAAATTTCGGATCCAGAAATATATATTCATATATGAGATCATGTATGTTCGTATATTGAACCATACATGGATGTATATGACCATGTACGTACAAGCCCATGTATGATCATGTATGTTTATATACATGCATGTAAATATCGAAATATATATGAACATGTATGACAATATATGGACTTGTATATGATCATACATGGTCATAAACGTCCATACATGGCTCAATATATGACCATATATTCTCTCATATATGGCAATATATCTTCGGATACGGCACTTGAGTGTATATGGCCGTGTAAAGTCATATATTATCATATATGTTCACATATTATTCATTTGGGTCCATATATGATCATACATGACTATATACGGCCATACACCCTAAAATTACGGATCCGAAGATATATAGTCATATATGAGATCATGTATGGTCATATATTGAACCATGTATGGACGTATTTGACCTTGTCTGCCCATGCTTCATGTATGATCATGTATGCTCATATATATTTCAATTTTTACATGGTTGAGTAAATAAATTATCTGATAAGAAATAATCAAAAATGATATTATTACTAAACAAAGTTTATGTCTTAAGTCTTTTGTTTTATGTTCATAATATTTACATTAATATAAGTTAAATTGTTATTTAACGTTTTAAGTTCTACGCTTAATTCTATTTAATGCTTCGTTCATTGTTATTTAACATTTTAAACTCTTTTTGAGATTTTAAATAAATTTTTATTAAAAAAAAAATGGTCAAGGAATTGTAATGAATTTATACACGCATATGTGAATATGACAAACAAACAAAAAAAAAAAAACTATAAAGTCATGGAAATTCATCATAAACTTTTTATAAAAAAAAAATTTAACGCTATAACTGGGTAATAACAGTGGCAATAAACGTATGTGAACTGAAATTGTTTTTTTTTTTGTTAAAAAAAAACTTCATAAAATAAAACAGACTTACACACGACCTTCATCTTTTTTCTTTTTGTTGTTTTATATTTGTGGCTGCACTATAAAATGATGAAGCAGTTTTTGAAAATAAAAAATATTCATTAAACTTGATAGCTACTAAAGTGTATAAATATTTTCAAGAATATAACCTTATTACCAGTTAAACATTTTAAAATATGCCCATTACGATTTTCAAAAAAAAGGGTTTAATTTAATATGACCTTTATAAATACGAGTATTACGAGATAAATTTAAGCAAATAAAACATGTTTTCGATAAGAATCATTAATTACAAAATTGAAGGATTGTAACATTAAAATTAATTCATTTAAAAATTCCAATTATATTTCAATTCTTTTTATTTTTTTTTCTCAAAAAACAAACTCTTGGCTGAAGTTACTCTCCCATTGTTTTATATTCCTCATTATGTCTAGCCACAGTTTATAGATTTTGTTGTAAACAAAATTCTCATATTAAACAGGTCTTGTAAGTAAATGAGTCACTTAAAAATATTTACTTTTATTACACAATAAGAAACCTACGAGTATGAATATTTTTCTTGCCATTTCTGCTGCATGTTGCTGTTTGAGTGTATTTTAACAAACATTCACTCATTTTTTTTTATTTTTGTTTATGAATGAGTTTAAGAAAACCAGCTGATAGTTTTACTACGATTAACAGTGTTTCTTAATATTTAACCCCAAAATATATATTTTAATTTATTTAAACCTTTAGCAGCCTTTCATACAAATTTTGAAATAAAAATTTTATATTTAAAATGTCTTCTTAACTCACTAATACAGTACTTGTTGGAATTTTATTCAGGAACGTGGTTAACAGAGAAAGAGTGGGTTCAATAGGGAAAGAGTAACGATCTGTCCAAAGTGCTTGGGCTAGAAACCTACAATTGAAAATATGTTTTCCCTGGACTTCTTTAATGATACAGAACTTTTTGGAATTTTCACCAGGACCGTGGTTAAAATAGGTGATCAAAAAGAGAAAAGTCTTCCCCCTAAGGGTCCACAAACTTTTTTGGCTAGAAAACTGAAATTTAAAATAGGCGTTTTTGCTAAAGTACTGGCTTATTCACTGGCAAATTACTTATTGTCATTTTTTGCCAGGAACGTAATAAAAGTGGGGGTTAAAATGGGGAAAATCTCCCTTCTTAAGGCATGTCTAACTAAATCGCTGTGGCTAGAATGTTGTTATGTAAAATGTGTATTCCCTGGAGTGCGGACTTATTCACTGATAAGGTACAGTTTAAAATTTCCGCCAGCAACGTGGTAAAAAAATGTAGTTTCAAAGGTGAAAGGTCTACCTTTTACCAGCTTGTCCAAACCACTTAGTCTAGTAAACTGATGTTCAAATTTTAACAAGTGGAATTGAAATACCAAAATTGGAAAACGAACGGGGAATGAGTGGAATTAAAATACTACAATAGATGAGAGAAACGAAAGGATTAATGGAACAAGCAACGAGTGAAATTCAAACATTAGTTTACAGGAACGAAATGATTAATGGAACAAGCAACGAGTGGAATTCAGACAAAAGTTTACAGGAAACGAAATGTAATGGAACGCGAAATGTGCGAAATACAATGACTAGACAAAAGGGAACATAATGTAATGGAACGGGAAACGATTGGAAATAAACGTGTGAAATACAATTATTAAGCAAAGGGAGCGAAATGAAATGGAACGGGAAACAGGAAATGATTGGAATTGAAACACTAAACATTAGAAACAAAATGTAATGTAGCAAAGAGTTTCCCTTTTAACGGTCTGCCCAAACACTTATGGCTATTTCTTGGCATATGGGCTAAATTCCTGAAGAGATACTTTTAGGAATTTCCCATAAAAAACGTGGTAAAACTGAGATTAAAAGGAATTTCCTTTAAAACGTGGTTAAACTGGGATTAAAAGGTTGGAAAATACCTCTGATCATACATCATAATCTGCTGCAGCAGGTTTCTTTCTCGGCACGCCGGTTTAAAGAGTGTTTTTTTTTTGAGCCCGATAGAACTTATGAAAGGGTTAACTGTCAAACGAACTGTCATACTGCGCTCACTTTTTGACATTTATGATCAGTATATTCTGGCAAATCATCATGAATAGATTGATGCTTGAACAACGCTACCAAATTATTCAGATTTACTTTGAAAATCAGTCATCAGGGCAGCAATTGGAGCCCTGTCCGTTCACTACGTGGAAAATTTTGAGCAAAGATCTTAACCTACACCCGTTTAGGATCCAACTGATGCAGGAATTTAAGCCACGAGACCATCATATGCGTCGTTCTTTCGCCAATTGGTCTCTAAAGCAGTTGGAAACTGATCCGATGTTTTACAGCGGCATTGTGTTCAGCAATGAGACTCATTTTTGGCTTAAAGGGTTTGTTTATAAACGAAATTGCCGCATATGGAGTGAAACTAATCCACAACAGACCCTACAGACTTCATTGTAAACAGAAAAATGCACCATTTGTTGCGGTGGAGATCGTTACCGCACCATGATCAATGATTTTTTGTTTAAAAATATGGATGACAATGATCCAGGCGAGAGGTGGTTTTATCAGGACTGAGCTACGTGCAACCGGCGACGGCAACCATCGACTTATTGAAATAAAATTTTGGCGTTAAGTTGACTTTGAGAAATGGACCTTGTCATGCGATTATTTCCTGTTGGGACACGTAAAGTCACTGGTTTATGCTGATAAACCAGCAAAAATTGACGCCTTATTATTCGTGACATACGGTCAGCAATGCTCGAAAAAGTATCCTAAAATTGGATGTCCAGAATACGCTTCGTCAGGAACAGCCGTCTGCGCTATATGCCTCAAATCATTTTTAAATGTTAATGTCATGTACTGATCTTTCGAATAAAAATTTTTTTGAATAAAATTTAATTTGTTTGTATTATTTTTTACAATTTAAAGATCTATCAGGCTTTAAAAAAACACCCTTTACAATAAGATGAGATTTGGAAGGTGCAAAGTAGAGGTGGGCACGTGACACCAAGTTTCGTGATCGTGCGTGAGTCAAAAATCACTAACGTGCAGATCACTAGAGCAAATTGGGGAAAGGTCCCTTAAGGTACTGTCCAAACCTCTAAGGCTTAAAATTTCAATTAAAGAAAACATTTTTGGAGTTTCCAACAATAACGTGGAACAAGTAAGAGCGGCTAAATTCGGCTATGCCGAATCTTATATACCCTTCACCATGGTTGGGAAAATAGTGAAGTTTATATATGGACATATATGGAATGGACAGATTTATATACGGACGCCTTTAAGAGGAAATTAACCATTTAGTTTGGTGATAAAACTTGGACTCGGGAAGATTTATGGTTCCAGAAAATAGGTATTTAAAAAAAATTTATGTTTTGGGCATAACATTTTTGTATCTGAACCGATATTTCCGAGTTTTTTCAGCAAATATGTTATACTAAAGATTTTCGATCTTTTGCTATATAAGTCATATTACAGCTCTAGAATAGTGTTTGTTGTTTGTGTATAAAAGGTGAAAAGGTGAATTTCAACAAATCGTTAAAAGAAATCACTAGAACTGCATGTGTTTTATTTCTACAAAAACGTTTGATTTAGCTGGCAAATTTGCATTTGGAATTTTATTTCGCTTTTTTATTAAAAAATATTTTTAATTTCTTTAGCTTAATTTTAAAAATTTGAAGGAAAGTAGTTTATAGTTTTTTTTGTTTTATATGTTAATAGAAGTTATGACCTAAAATAGTTGCACTCAAAGGTAAATTATGTATAAAATTTTCTTAATATGTGAGAAATAAAATGGTTTAAAAATCTTTTTATAAATTCTTTTAAATCGGAGCGAAAAATAGAAATAAAACCGTTTGTATGTATTTTGTTTGTATCAGAGGTTTTTTATACAAATTTTGATGTTTTTAGCCCATTTATGGATTATTTAATTATTAATATAAAATTTTATTTAAATTAATTATTAAATGTTAAAAAAAAAACAAAAAATAAACTAAAAAAATCTTAAGAAAATAAAAAAAAAATGTACGAAAACAAAGTGAATTTACCGGGATTCGAACCCGCGACCCTTCCACCTGTGGTGAAGGGTATAAAAACGTTTGTATTTTGTTTGTATCAGAGGGTTTTTATAAAAATTTTGATGTTTTTAGCCTATTTATTGATTATTTAATTATTAATATAAAATTTTATATAAATTAATTATTAAATGTTAAAAAAACCAAAAATAAACAAAAAAAAAGTCTTAAGAAAATAATAAAAAAAATGTACAAAAAAAAAGTGAATTGACCGGGATTCGAACCTCGAACCCGCGGCCTTAGAGAAAAAAAGTATTTGTGACATAGCGTCTAGACAACTGAGCTATTGAAGCTTACACAAAATTATCGTTAATAGAGGTACATATATAAAAAGTTTTCGTTCATTAGAGATTGGTTTGGTTTTTATTTAAATGACAAATCTTTGTATGTGTTTGTTGTTTGTGTATAAAAGGTGAAGAGGTGAAAGAAAAGAATTTCAACAAATGGATGTGTTTGTTATGCGTAAAATTCTACATACATATTAAACAAAGGGATTTTACGGAAAAAATTTGAGGTAGTCGTGGTTTTTTGCTAATATCTCAGCCATTTATCAACCGATCAGGCTGATTTTCAATAGCAAACAAAAATGGATCACATTTAACAGAAATAAATAACAATGAAGTCCTCATCATGTCTGGGTTCTTCGGAAAACCCATTTCAACACACAGACGGACAGACGGACATCGTTAAATCAACTTTGCTCTTCATAAGGACCCAGAATATATATACTTTATAGGGTCTAAGATCAATATTGTAGAAATTACAAACGGAATGACAAACTTATATATACCCTTCCACCTGTGGTGAAGGGTATAAAAATGGAGTTCAATAAAACAAAATGACTGTATTAATCAGCCAGCTTTTACGGCTGTAGTTGGGAATTTGAAATTTGTCAGAAAATCCTCTAAAGCAGGTTGATAAAGAGAGGAAAAATCTTCCCTTGAATGCACTGTGATACTTTAATTCGTATCACAGCCTCTTAACGTGATACACCAGGGTCGGTTATATGTGACCTACATATTGCAAATTTTTTAAAGTGAAAAAGCCAGAATTAATTAATACATGAACAATTTATTTTTCAATTAAAATTTTTTCTTCCAAATACATTATCTAAATTATCTCAAATCTGACAATAAAAAAAAAATAAAATACTTTAAACAATTTAATCCACTGTTTTTTCCATCAACACATTGTTTTTTCCCCCCTTTAAACTCCATCAAATCTTAAATAGTTTCTCGTTATCTGTATTATTTTGACATATCGCTTTGTGTTTATTGATCATGTTGTGGTTTATGTAAACAAAAGAACTTTCGCTTTCGGCAGCTCGTTTACGGTGTCAATGAGATGTCTAATGTAGTGCTAACTGTTTTTTTGGTATTGTTATCTTTATTACTCAATTTGTAAATTGTCGAAAAGTAAACTAAATATAAATATGAAATATTTAAACATACTGAAGGTCATTTAGAAATTGTTAAATATAAATTAAAAATTATATATTTCACTAAATGTTTAATTTGTTGATGTGTTTTCGGTATTTTTTTTATTATTTTGTTGGCCAGTAGCCTATATTGATCTATTATTAAATATTAATAGCCTTGGCAATAAACATGGTATAAAAGGTAAATGGTGTGGAAACACAAAACAGATTTTATTTTATTTTATTATTTTTTGCAAATGATTGATTGTTTATTAATAATGAAATAAAGATGTGTTCAGACTACTATAATTGTAGTGAATTGTAAATTTGTTGTTGTCATATTTGTGTTGATAACTTAAATGTAGGAGTTGATGAATTAATTGCTGTTTAAATGTGTGAACATCAGGTTTGTGTCTTAAGTCTTTTGTTTTGTTTAAATTGTAAATAATTTTATTATTTAAATAATTGGCCATTAACAACAACAACAACAACAAAATCAATTAAAGAGCTATAAATTTATTTAAAAAAAAAACATCGTTTTATGTTTTATTTAAATGTTTTACATTTTTGATATTTCTAAAAAAAAATAAATAATTCTACAAAGCATTTCACCATATTTTGCTGCTTAACCTTGACAATGATTGTAACCTACATAATGCATAGTGAGGTGGGTGTAATGAATGACTACTGATGTTTGTAACAACAATAAAAAATGTTTTTATATTAAAACTACTTTTTGAGACAATTTAGCAAATAGTTGTCCGTCTGTCTGTTCGCATCAATGCAGATGTGAAGATATTTTGATGAAATTCGCTATACTGTGACTCATGTCGGTTCAATGACGAAGTCTGTTGATTTTATTTAAAATCGTTTCATGTGTGTCAGACCTGATTCGATTAGATCTAAAATTTGTCCTTAAATTTTGAGACCATATAAGATCTGGCACAATCAGATCTAATTAGATCTGTTCGCCCTCAAAAAAAAAAAAGACATGAACTAAAATGTAATTAAAAATTTCTTTCAAAATAGTTTATTATTATTGTCCTCAATTTAAGTTAAATTTTATTAAAACTTAGAAAAATTTTCTTAAAAAGAATAAAATTTCCTTAATTTGAGGAAAAATGAAATAGTTTATATACTCAGAAATAGTTCATATTTTTCCTAAGTAATATTTCTTGATTTTAGGAAAAAAAACAAGTCAATTAAATAAAAATTTATTAATTTTAAGAAATTACATCTTAGTTTTAAGAAAATTTCATACTCAATTATAATAAAATTAAATTTAGTTCAAAAAAAAAAAAAAAAAAAAAATGAGGGCACAATTTATTCCCATTTAGTTCAAAAAATGTGTCTAACTTAAATCGAGAAAGTATTTAAACTTAATGTGTGTTAATTTTTTTTTTCGCAAGTTGTAAAATAAACTAAATTTTAGAAAACCATTTCCAAATTCAGTTTTTAAGTATACCACTTTCTAATTTTAAAGAATTGTTTTCTAAAAATTAGTTCAAATAATTAAAAACAAAAAGTAAGAAATTTTTTCCTATGTAATAATAAAAATTTATTTGATTTTAGAAACTGATGAACTTGTGTAAGGAAAAATTTCATGCAACTTAGTTCAGATAAATTTTACAAAATTTTATTTAAATATTCTTTTTTTTAAGTAAAAGTTTTCTAATTTTAAAAAATAATAAAATTTGTTATAGGTTTTTTTTTTTTTTGTTGGAAAACGTTTAAATTATTTTTAATATTCTATTCCGAAAAAAAACAATCAATTAAAAACAAACCAGTTAGTTTTCCTAATTTTCAAGAAAAAATATTAAAGAAACCATTTAAAAAAAACTATCATGCATGATTGTTTTGGTTCGTGATCATGCGTGGGCTTGCCCATCTCTAATCTTAACAGTCTTAAATATTGAACTTAAAGAGCTTAAAATATATTTTAAAATTTTGTTAGCAAAAGGTAAAAAATTTCGAATTTGCGCTTTTATGTAATAAATTTGTTTGTTGACTACAATACAAAATATCGCAGGCACATTTTATACATTACGGCATTAATGGCTTTCCTATAATTGACGTAGCGCTTATTAAACTTTATATTTATCGAATGATTTTTTTTACTTAATAATAAAAAAGTTAAAATTTTTATATGTCAAATAAAGTTTAAGCTAAAAATCCCATAAAATAAACTTATGACTTTTCCATTTTCCAATAATAGCAAAAAATGTAACTGTGATATTTTGTATTTTTGCAACAATTTCCTTAAATTAGTTAATTTAAGAAGACAAAGGACCCCAGTGTTCCTTAGCCATAGATGCCGTGTGTCACGTAGGGCGTCCCTTTTTGTAGTTCTCTCAAGTAGAACCGTTAATTAACTAAGAAAAGCATCTGACTTTGTCACAATCTATTACGTTTCAGAATATCCTGCAGTACATTTTTTTATTTTGTTTACCTTTTTTAATGCATGTAGCATTAAGTATAATTCAATCTAGTTTTAAGACAAAATTGTATAGCAAAAAGCTTGTTAAGAGCAGTGTCCTCACAATGCGAAAGTCCTTCGAAAGTGGGAAAATACCTACTCAATGAGTGTAAAGTACCTTTACCATAGAAGCAGAGGATAACGATAATTTTCACTTAAAAGAAGTTCAATATATGACCATACATGATCTCATATATGATCATATATCTTTGGATCTGAAATTTGAGGGTATATGGACGTATATGATCATATACGAGCATACATGAATAATATACGAGCATGTATGATAATATATGCACATATATCACCATATATTCTCAAATTTCGGATCCGAAGATATATGGTCATATATGAGATCATGTATGGACGTATATGACCATGTATGCCCATGTATGATCATATACAAGCCCATGTATGATCATGTATGTTCATATATATTTCGATTTTTACATGGGGAACTAAAATAAAATTTTTCTTAAAACCAAGGAAACATTTCCTAACTAACAGTACAATTTTAGATGTTGTAGGAACTAATTTGGAGGAAATTTTACTGTTTTCTATTAAAAATTTACTTCTCAGTAGTAAAATTTTTCTATAATTTAAAAATTTTGACCAAATTTTAAGTAAAATTTGTTTCTTAATTTCAAGGAAAATTTTATTAAATATTGGTAACAAGTGTCTTTGGAGCCGTTTTTATTTCAGTTTTTCCTCTAAATAAGTTAATTGAGTGCAAATCTGATATTTTTTACACGAGTGATAAATAAAACATTTTGTAATATTTTTCCACCAAACACCTAAAGGTGAGTAATATTTTTTAACATTCACCTCAAAAATAGTTTTTCACCACAACAATTTATTTTAACACAAACATTTTTTTTCCTCCTTGGCAATGTTTTCTCAATTTAAATTTTATATTTTATTTGTAATATAAAAATACTGTGGAGAGTATAAAAAATTAAATAAAACCGAATTAAATGATATTTCCATGTTAACATTTTGAAGATTTTGTTACCATTTTGTTCACCCCATAAAATTTAACTGCTTTGTTCTAGATATTTATAGCAACATCCATCAATTTATTTGTATTTATTACTGTAAATTTAATTGAATCTATACACAACCACTTCATATTAAACATCTTATTCATTTAATAAATGATGCTATAAAAAGCATTTCAATTTCCAGCCCATTGTTATGTTAAATTTACAAGCAAATAATGTTATTTTTATGTTAATGTATGTAATTTAATGTAAATATGTATACAACTGGTACAATAAAACAAAAACAAACTTTCTTTTAGAATTGAATTCTATTTATTGTTTATATACTTTAACATAAAACTTTAATTATTTAAATAACAGTCATCATTGTTTGTAAAAGTGGAAAAATTGATGTAGTAAATACGGGAAATAATGATGAGAAAGTTGTAGAAAACAAATACAAGATTAACTATTATTTAATATTTAAGTAAATTTGTCATATCAGTAGAATGTTATGCTCTAACTTTTTAACAACAAACTGCGGTAGTTAAGTTGACAAACTTACAACTTAACTTCCCCCTTGTAATTATGTTGTTAAAGTGTTAGGAAAATATTTATGTATATAAATTTGATCGACCTTGATTAAAATATTAAATAAAACTGTCATCTTATATTTTATATACACACACACTAAAACTTATTACGCTGATACCTTATTAATTTGGAAGTATTTATTTGTATCTTTTTTTTATTAATAGTTGTTGTAAAATTTAAGCTCTGAAGGTGCCGAGCTTAACATTATTAATAATCTAGTACTGAAGCATAACAACAATTGGTTGCAATCCCCTACAAATAGTGTAACTGTAATTGATGCAACAATGTTATGAAAATTTTTGCACAAAATAAAGCAAAAGAAATAAATCTTTAAAAAAAACAACTTTTAGTGCTTAGAAAAGAGTTGAGACAAAAACTTGTTAATTAACTAAAATTGAGTGAGAAATTTTGTAAAAAAAAGAGAGAAAGAAAGAGAATAAGAATTGAGTTTAATTTAATATTAATGTTCATTATTTTTGTAACATATTTTGCAAGAAAAAACACTAAATTAAAAATATGCAGAAATTCTAATAAATTCTTTATGGGAACAAACATAAGACTTAAGACACAAACTTGAGTTAAAATTAATTTATGTAAAAATTTGTAAAAATATTATGTAAAAAAAAATATTGGTAAAAAGTTCATTATTGTTGTTGTGGGATGAGTTTAGTTTGGCTTAATATCATTTTTTTTACTTTTTTTATTTTTTATATTATGCAGACATTTTAATAAAATTGTTTATGGGAAAACAAAAGACTTGAGTTATAATTAACTCAGATGAGTGTAAGAATTTTATATAAAAATAGTATGTAGGAAAATATTGTTAAAAATTTATAGTTCGGTTTAAAATAAAAAAAATAATTAAAAAATAAAAAAAAAATAAAAAAAAATAAAAAATAAATAAAAAAATAATTAAAAAATAAAAAAAAAATAAATAAAAAAACTTGTTTTTTAATTTTTTTATTTATTTTTTTTTCTTGTTTTTTATGATCTTAAGCCGAAATAAAACCACCACGTAAGAAAACATTTTTATATATTTTTATTTTTATCTGAAATTAAAAAAAAAATTAATAAAGATAAACTATTTAGTATAAAACGAAAGACTTAAGACAGAAACTTGAACTAAAATGAACTTAAATGAGTGTAAGGAATTTATATAAAAATATTATGTAGGAAAATATTGTTAAAAAATTTATAGTTTGGCTTAAGATCATACAGTTTTTTTATTTTTAAATAAAGAAAAATTAAAAATAAAAAAAAAATAAATAAAAATTAAAAAAAAAAATAAATAAAAAATAAAAAGAATTTATTTTGTTTTTTATTTTTATTTTTTTTAAACTATATAAAAATTAAAAAAAGTTTTAAGGAATTCATATAAAAATATTATGTAGGAAAATATTGTTAAAAATTTATAGTTTGGCTTAAGATCATACAGTTTTTTTATTTTTAAATAAAAAAAATTAAAAACAAAAAAAAAAAATAAATAAAAATTAAAAAAAAATAAATAAAAAATAAAAAGAATTTATTTTGTTTTTTATTTTTATTTTTTTTTAACTATATAAAAATTAAAAAAAGTTTTAAGGAATTCATATAAAAATATTTTGTAGGAAAATATTGTTAAAAATTTATAGTTTGGCTTAAGATCATAGTTTTTTTATTTTTAAATAAAAAATAAAAAAAATAATAAACGAAAAATAATCTAAAAATTAAAAAATAAATGAAAAATAAACAAAAAAATAAATAAAAAAATAAATAAAAAATATTAAAAAATTTATTTTTTTTTTAATTTTTATAAACTACATTAAAACTAAAAAAAGTTATTTTATTATTATTTTTTTTCTTTATTTTTTTGTTTTTTTTTAGTTTTTTTTATTTATTTTTTCTCGTTTTTATATGATCTTAAGCCGAACTAAAACCATCATGTAAGAAAATATTTTTATGGATTTTTTTATTTAGATCTAAAATTTTTAAAAAAAATTAAAGATAAACTATTTAGTATAAAACGAAAGACTTAAGACAGAAACTTGAGTTAAAACTCAAATGAGTGTAAGGAATTTATATAAAAATATTTTGTAGCAAAATATTATTAAAAATTTATAGTTTGGCTTAAGATCAGTTTTTAATTTTTAAATAAAAAACAAAATGAAAAAAAAAATAAATATAAAGAATTTATTTTGTTTTTTATTTTTTAAACTATATAAAAATTAAAAAAAGTTTTAAGGAATTTATATAAAAATATTATGTGGGAAAATATTGTTAAAAATGTATTGTTTGGCTTAAGATCATAGCTTTTTTTTTATTTTTATATAAAAAAAAAAATAAATAAAAAATAAAAAAATAAATAAATAAAAATTAAAAATAAAAAGTATTTAATTTGTTTTTTATTTTCTTAAACTAAAAATTAAAAAAGTTTTATTTTATTATTTTTTTTATTTATTTTTAATTTTTTTATTTCTTTGCTTTTATTTTTATTTTATATGATCTTAAGCCGAACTTAAACCATCGCGTAAGAAAATATTTTTAATTTTTTTTTATATTTAAATCTGGAATTTAAAAAAAAAAATTAACTATTTAGTATAAAACGAAAGACTTAAGACCCAAAGTTAAAATCAGTGTCAATCAATTCAATTTCATATGTTAAAAGATGGAAATTTGCAATATTTTTTTTATAGAAAACAAAAGACTTAGGCCACAAACTTATTACATATATGTATATTTATTAGTAGTGAAAAAGTAAAAGTATTGTGGTTTGAGTTTATATTCATAATTTTAATGAATTGTATTTGTTTTTAAGACCGTATCTTGTTAGCCACCAAAGGTTAGAGAAAATTTTAACAAATTGTGGATTTTTGTTTGAGTTTTGCTTTAAATTTTTAAGCTTTTTAGTTAATTTATTTTTTGTTAATAACAGAAATCTAATTTAAACCAATAAAACTTAATACATGAAGTTCTGCGACAAAAAATATGTTATTACTTCATTTCAAATATTTTGCAATAACATCATAAACAACTCTCATAAACGATAGAAATCTAACAAAGAGAACTACAAAAAAAAAAAACAAAAAATACTCAACTTTTTAGATTTTGGCGCTTAAAATCTGAGTGAAAATTTTGAAATAACATAAACTATCTATAAGCATGCTTAGCAAGTTTTGTTTGGATTTTTTTCTCTCCATTTCTTACATGTGCCACAACCAAAAAGTGCAGTCAGGCGAAAAACATTTTTTTTTTAAATATTACCGTCACCTCTTACGTTTTCAGTGATTTTGAAAAATAAAAATTTAACTCTCATAAAAAAAAACCGGTAACCTGCATTTAAAGTAGGTCATTGGTTTTTTTTATGGTATACTTTTTTTTTTATTTACCAAACAAGGACTCTGGTGGTAAATGGCAATTATTCATTGATAATTTCCCAAGTCCGGAAATATTGTTTAAATATAAAATGTATTGTTTTACAAAGTAATGTCTGGTGTATTGTGTGTGTTTGGGAAAATGTTATTGTTTTATATTACGTTTAAGATCATATTAATGTTGGTTAACTTTAACTTATTATTGTTATTTAACTCTTATGAATAATTTATTACATATTTTTCTCACTTGACTAAATTTCGCCATAAACAATTGTTAATAATAGTAAAAGCAAATAAACTAATATTTAACAGGTGTTTTGTAATCAGTTTTTACCAAGTTTTGGGAGTGTTAATATTACAAAAAAAAACAAAAATATTTTAATTATTTAAAAACAAATAACAGATAAATTAAATAAAATGCAAGATCAAAAATTAATATAATCATTATTTCTTTAAGCAAAAAAAAAAATAAATAAAACATATTGTAGAAAACATATTGTAGAACATATTGTAGACAGTCTGAAACCTTTGTGGTTCTTAAATTTATCTAATATCAAAGGCAATTTGTAGATTAGTTTTAAGCCAAAAAAATTGTATACTTAAAAAGTTTGTAAGTTAAAATAACTAAAAATTCATTTAAATTAAATGCCATTTGTTATTTATTTTCAACTGTTGATTAATCAACTGACACATCCGTAAGAAACAAATGGCAAACAAAATTTAAATTTGTAATAACTGTTACGGACACAAATAAACCACAAGTTTCCGTTTTGTGGGTAAATTTTTATTAAATTTCAAACAAATGAAACTGAAAAAAATCGGTAAATGATAGTAAATTATTTCGAATAAATGTATAAAAAAGTTAATATAGATATGTATTTAAAATATAAATGTATGTTTCTTTATTTTTAAATGGAACGGAAAACTTTTTTATTAAACTACAAACAGTTAACTACATAATATTCTGAGTGTAGCTGCTGATAAATCCCTGTCTGCTGCTTATCACTTACAAGTCCTTGAAGTTGGTAAAAAAAGATTATTTTTTTTAAAGGAAGACAAGAACAATTTTGAACAAACAAAATTAGAAAATTGGCTCCGCCCCTCCTACTACAGAGTAAATTTTCTTTACCAGATTAACATTTTTCTTCAGATGAAGAAAAATACAGCCATTTCGCTATGAAAATCTTTGTTGAAACATCTGCTTAATTATGAGCTTTGAGAGAGGAAATTCCTCTCTCTTTTCAAGAGGCCTTTCGTAGTACAGGTGGGTGGAAAATTTCCTACGCTCACCAAGAGATGGCACTGCTAGCTCCAAACTTTTTTTTTTCTCAAGTTGGTATAACTGTCCTGAGAACACATGCAAAGTTGCAAGTCATTCTGTCAATTCTTTCTTTGTTTACAAGCTATTTGAAATTGACGTGTCATTGATTTTTTTTAATATGGAAAAAATTGAATATCGTGCAGTCATTAGATTCTTTGTTTTGAAGGGTTTAAAAGCAAAGGAAATTTATGAACAATTGTTAAAAGTGTATAAGAAGTCCTCACCTTCAAAACGCACCGTTGAATTTTGGGCTGGTGAATTTAACGTGGTCGTACCAGCCTTAAAGGCGATCCACGCGAAGGACGACCAAAAACTGCAACCACAGCAGAAATCATTGAACAGGTACATAATATGGTTAGTGAAGATCCAAGTTTGACTAAGCGTGAAATTGATAATGCCATCATCTCAGACGAACGAGTACTCCATATTTTATATGAAGAATTACGTATGAAAAAACTATTTGGAAAGTAAATGCCGCACAAATTAACAATTCAACAAAAACTGGATCGAAAATATATTTCTCAGCGTAATTTGGAGCGTTTTAAGCCGAATAAAACCAACTTCTTGCGTCGTTTTATAACTATGGATGAGACTTGGATCTACCACCATGATCCTAAATTGAAACAAGAACGTTTACAGTGGACTGAAGCTGGTTGTTCAGCTCCAAAGCAGGTGAACTCACAACGATCAGCAAAGAAGGTTATGGCATCAGTTTTTTGGGATGAAAAAGGAATTTTGTTGATTGATTATCTTCAGAAAGGTAAAACAATCAACTCTGAATATTATTGCAGCCTTTTGGATCAGCTGGATGAAAAATGTCGTGAGAAAAGACCTGGTTTAAAGAAAAAAAAAAAAAATCATTTTTCATCAACACAAAAGTGTTTTGACGATGGCTAAATTCAAAGAATTAAAGTACGAATTGCTTGAACATCCACCGTATTCACCAGATTTGGCTCCCAGTGACTACTATCTCTTCAGAAATCTCAAACAATTCCTTCGTGGAAAGCATTTTTCGTCAAATGAAGAAGCCATAGCAGCCGTAGTCGGTTATTTTGCAGAGCTTCCGGAAAACCATTATAAGGATGGGATAAAATTATTGGAAGATCATTGGAACAAGTGTATTGAGCTTCTAGGAGATTATATTGAATAAAAAAATATATTTCGTAACAAAAACAGTATTCTTTCATTTCTAGCGCAGGAACTTTTCAACCAACCTGTACATACAAAATCGTTTTCAGAGTCATTTTGGACTGTTTTTATGATACTTTCCGTATGTTTTAAATTATCTATTTCGGATGTGTTTTCGATTTAAAAATGATTCGGAAATAAAAGAGAAATTTTTCAAAAATGTCAATTTTTACAATTAAAAAAAATTAAATTCAGTACCCTACACTAAGTGTAATTTGGATCAAATTTCGGAAAGGTTATTGATCCCTTTTTTTATGAACAGGATGGAGAATATAGAAAGAGATAAATCTTAATTGATTTGCCGAAAAAGTTCATTTAATTAAATACCAGGAGGATGGGTTTTGTATGGGGACTAGGATGAAATATGATTCAAGAAGCAATTTATAAAAATCAAATCAACAATATTTAGTTGAAATGATTTGTTAAAATTTAATCAATTCATTTGATTCTATTAAAAGAATCAAAAAAAATTAAATTGATTATTTTAACTTAATATTGATTAAATAAAGTAGAAAATTATTTAATCAATAAAAATAATTTTGCGAATTCGATTTCTTGACAATTCAATCAGATTCACGAGTTGAATCGAGAAATTATGAAATCACACACACGGTACGGTGCAAAAAAACACCCTGCGGCAAAATCAACAGAAATTAGTAAGAAAAGTACAGCAGAAATAAAACAGCTAAATCTGCAAATTTGTAGTTAGAATTGAGCTAAAATCAGAAAAAAATTTTGCTGAATTTTAGTAGATCAAAATCAGGTTAATCTTCAAAATTTTAGTTAGTATTAAAATAAATTTTGGTTCATTGAATATTAAAATTTTCTCTGCTAAAATTACTAAAAAGAACTTGCTGAACTTAAGTAGATCAAAAACAGCAAATTAATCTGCTAAATCTACAAAACTTTAGTTAGAATTGAAATAAATTTTAGTTCATTGAAAATTACATTTTTCTCTGCTAAAATCAGTAAACAAAAAATTGCTGAATTTTGTAAGACCAAAAAACAGCAAATTAAACTGCAAAATTTTTTGTTAGTTTAATTTAGTTAATTGAATATTACAATTTTCTCTGCTAAAATCACTAAAAAAACTTGCTGAACTTTAGTAGATCAAAAACAGCAAATTAATCTGCTAAATCTAAAAAACTTTAGTTAGAATTGAAATAAATTTTTGGTTCATTGAAAATAACAATTTTCTCTGCTAAAATCAATAAACAAAAAATTGCTGAATTTTGTAAGACCAAAAAACAGCAAATTAAACTGCAAAATTTTTTGTTAGTTTAATTTAGTTAATTGAAAATTACAATTTTCTCTGCTAAAATCAATAAAAAAACTTGCTGAATTTTAGTAGATCAAATGAAGCAAATTAATCTGCTAAACCTTTAAAATTTTAGTTGGTATTGAAATAAATTTTAGTTCATTGAATACAACAATTTTCTGAATTTTAGTAGACCAAAAAATAAATAAGAAATAAAACTGCTTAATTTGCAAAATTTAATTAGAATATAAATAAATTTTAGTTTGTTGAAAATTACAATTTTATCTGCTAAAATCAGTAAAAAAAAAAATTTGCTGAATTTTAGTGAATCGAAAATAGCAAATTAATATGCTAAATCTACAAAATTTTAGTAAGAATTGAAATAAATTTTAGTTAATTTAAAATTACAAATTTCTCGGCAAAAATCAGTAAAAAAAATGCTGCAGAATTTTAGTACAACAAGAACCAACAGAAATATTTGCTAAATAAAAAATAGTGCACACAGAAAAATTAAAATTTTTAATTTTTTTTTTTTTTCAGAACCCAACCTCAAAATACCGCCTGTCAAGCTATGAAAGATAAAAGATGCTGTTGGACTAGAGGCAAAGTTATCGGTGGAAGTTCAGTACTCAATACCATGTTATACATACGTGGCAACAAAAGAGATTTCGATCAATGGGCTGCATTTGGTAATCAGGGTTGGAGTTATGAAGATATTTTACCATATTTTAGAAAATCAGAAGATCAAAGAAATCCATACTTGGCGCAGAATAAAAGATATCATGGAACAGGTAAAAAGAAAACAAACAAACAAACAAAATAATTTTGATAAAGAAAATAATGAGGGAATCCTTTGCAGGTGGTTTATGGACGGTACAAGATTCTCCCTACAATACACCACTGGGTCCGGCATTTCTACAAGCCGGTGAGGAAATTGGTTATGACATAGTAGATGTTAATGGCGAACAACAGACTGGCTTTGCCTTTTATCAATTCAACATGAGACGAGGCTCTAGAAGTTCTACAGCAAAATCATTTTTAAGACCAGCAAGATTAAGAAAAAATCTACATATAGCTCTGTTTTCTCATGTCACCAAAATTTTGACACATCCTCACACGAAAAGAGCTACGGGGGTACAATTTATACGTAATGGCAAATTACAAACGGTTTATGCTACCAGAGAAGTTATTTTGGCCGCTGGAGCTATAGGATCACCACATTTAATGATGTTATCGGGCATAGGACCAGCCGATGAATTGCAACGGGTGGGTATACCATTGGTACATCATTCACCCGGAGTTGGTCAAAATTTACAAGATCACATTGCTGTCGGTGGTTTGGCCTTTCTCATTGATTATCCCATATCGATTGTAATGAAACGTATGGTGAATATAAATACAGCTCTGCGTTATGCCATCACCGAAGATGGTCCGTTAACTTCGAGTGTCGGTTTAGAGGCGGTAGCTTTTATAAATACCAAATATGCCAATGCCAGCGATGATTGGCCAGATATGAATTTTATGATGACTTCGGCTTCGGTAATGTCCGATGGTGGCTCACAAGTGAAAACGGCGCACGGTCTGACCGATGAATTCTATCAGGATATGTATGGTGAAATTAGTAATCGTGATGTGTTCGGCATATTCCCCATGATGTTGAGACCAAAGAGTAGAGGTTTTATAAAGTTGGCCTCCAAAAATCCCCTGCGCTATCCTTTGCTCTATCATAATTATCTTACCCATCCAGATGATGTAAATGTGTTGAGAGAGGGTGTTAAGGCTGCCATAGCAATGGGTGAAACCCAGGCTTTAAAGCGATTTGGTGCCAGATTTTGGTCTAAGCAATTACCCAACTGCAGACATTTACCCCACTACACAGACGAATATTGGAATTGTGTGATACGTCAGTATACCATGACAATTTATCACATGTCTGGTACTGCTAAGATGGGTCCACCCACAGATCCCTGGGCTGTGGTTGATCCTCAATTAAGAGTTTATGGTATACCCGGTTTGCGGGTAATCGATGCCAGCATTATGCCAACCATAACAAATGGTAATATTCATGCTCCGGTCGTTATGATTGGCGAAAAGGGTGCCGATATGATTAAGGAGCTGTGGTTGGGCTCTTCGCAATATCGTTTAAAGCGCGAACTATTAGAATCTCAAGAAATTTGTAATATTACCGCAGCCTCGAGTTATGTAAACTCCAATCACTTACTAGATGATATATCATAGCGTTTACACTAATTATTTTAGTATTTTTTTATGAAATTATTTAGTTAGTCAATTTTTAAAATATTTTTATTTATTTTTTTATATTTTTTTAAATTGTTTGTATTAAAGAAAAACAAAAAAAGAACTTTAAAAACTGTTGGTTGCCAGTGTATTTTTTTTAGGTTATTTTTATAAAAAAAAATAAAAATGAAAATTGTAATTATTTGTAAATAATTGAGTCAACTAATTATAACTGTTTTTAAGTAATTTTAAAATAATTTTAAGTTTAAGTTAAAGCATAGTAAATTGTTTTTGCCCTCAAACTTTAAAGGCCTCACACAACCCGTAATTTAAATTGGAAAAATTAAGAATTTTTATTAAAAATGAGCTGAAGATCGTTTTTTTTTGTAAAAAAATTTAATTATGATTATTATTTTATAAAAAAATTTCCCCTGAAGAAATAATTATAAATATAAATCAAGAAAATTGAAGAAAACTAAACAAAATTTTTATTTAAAATAAGCTGAAGATCCTTTTTTTATTATTAAAAAATTTATTATAATTATTATTTTATATAAAAACTAGCGGATGCCGGCATGCTTCGCTACTCATGAATATTAACATTCAATCAAATTCATTTCTCGATTCGCGAGTTCGATGAAAAAGAACTTTAAAATGATTAATTTTTATGCGTGGATGCGCTATAACGTGTACTTACCGTGTGTATGGAGTCAGCACGCAGTATACATACCGAACACGCTCATGGGCACCTACGTATTTGCTTTTGTTTTTTTTTTATATGGACAAAATTACATGTTGTCATGAAAAGTCATAACTCACGAACGCGTCGACCGATTTCGTGCAAGGTTTAGATAAACCATCCACACGATCATACGAACAAACCCTAAAAATTTAATCGAATTTGGTTTGACCGTTCGTGATTTATAAAGTCACTACACACTTGCAAAAATTTTTTATATATATAGATTTTCCCTAAAGAAATATTGAGATAATTATTTATAATTAAAAAAAAAAAAAATCCTAAGCTCATTTTAAATAAAAAAATATAAATTAACAAAATTGAAGAAAACTAAAAAAAATTTCAAAAATTAATATTTTTTTTTTATTTTTTTAATAAACTTAAAATATCACTTTTTACCAGAAACTATTATATATTAAATTTGAGTGAAAGCAAATTATATAAAAATTTTTACATATGAAATATAACAGTTTTTATTTCCCGTGAAACCTGAACAACTTACTATGCTTTGTAATTAATTATAAAATTTTAATTTAATAAAACTTTAAGTGAACTTATAAAGTTTTTAAAAATGCATTTTATTTTAGCAGTTTAAATTTTTAAGCAATTTTATGTAAAAATATTTATCAGTCAAAAGAAAGTTCTGGTAATGGAGAATAATATCCATTTTGAATTTTAATATTTTTGCCAAATTAATAATGCAAAATTTTTCCTGCACAGCAGGGGAAATTCGGGTGTATTTGGAAAAATAAAATACACGCAAAAATCTCAAATCCCTTAAAATTTTTAATTTACTTAATAGGCAGGGTAATGTGAAATACCTTGGCGGGTGTTATAGAATTCCCATTCTGTCTTAATTTATCAACTACTAAATAAAAATGCAAAAAAGTTATAACCCTAATGTTTAACTTTGGATTTATGCAGACATTATCCAACAATTATAATTGTCCGAAAGCTTAAAAAATTTTCCCGTTGTTTGATTAAAAAGTGGCAATACTGCTCAACCGATAATTTAGACTAACAACTTTGTTAAGTCACTAGAATACTAATGACAATAACAAGTATAGTTTTCCAACCTTAAATCTCTGCTTTTGAGGAAATTTGAATGTGATAGAAAAAAAAAACTATAAATCGAAGTCTCACTTTTTGGGCCACCTCGGTGATTTTTGGTTGTGAAATAGGGGGAAGAAACTCGGACATGTTTGGGTATTTTTATAAAGTAATCGTTTGAAATTTAAAACATTGATAAAAAAAATTGTTTTTATCAAGAAAAGCAACACTGTGGAAATTTTCCCTACTAATTGAAGCGAAGCCGCGAATAACGTTTTAAGCGACAATTTTTACAAAACCTGTTTTTTCCAGATTACCGTTAGAAAAACTCTCTTTTATGATTTAAAATTTAAATAAGGCAAAATTACAAGTTCTAAAACGTTTTTTTCGATTTCTCAACAATTTCAGTTTTGTCGCTTACAACGTTATTCGCTCTGCTTCAATTAGAGTTTCTTTGTTTGTAAAGCGGACATAGGAGAGATGAAAGGTAGTGAAAGATAAAGGGCTCCAAATATGGCAACAGTGTAGTTTCGCAAGATGATAATTCTCCATCTCTGCAATTTGATGAAAAGTTGGCAGAATTGATGAAGCTTTTTAGTTTATAGCGCAGTTAAGTTATTTTTACTTCGGTGGGGTTAAGTGCTATGGGGGGTTATGAGGTTTAAAAGTGTGAAAATGTGAAGGTACCTCTAAATTTTCCATACAAATTGGCGTATTTTAGTACAATTAGTAAATAAAATATTTTTTTATATTTTTTTTAGCAGTCACTTTGAAGGTAATAAAATTTTATATTTTTCACCACAAAAATATTTTTCATCTTAAAAATATTTTTCATCTTAAAAATATTTTTCACTTTAAAAATTTTTTTTCACTACTGAAATTTTTTTCACCTCAAAAATTTTTTCACCACTAAAATTTTTTTTACACCGCCAAAATTGTTTCCAAATCAAAGTTTTTCACCTCAAACTATTTTTTTCGACTCCATAATTTCACTTCTAAATTTTCTTTACATTATTTGTAACAAAAACACTGTGTAGTACAGGGTAAATTATTCTGTTTTTAAGGAGGTGGAGGGTATTCAAAGATTCAGCACAGCCGAATTTAAGCCATTTTTACTTGTGTTTTTTTTTTATCTCGTATTCAAATTTCATCAGCAGTGAAGTGTTAAGGTTTGAGATATTTTTAGTAAATTTTTTAAAATTGTAACCATTTTAACCTTTTCGAACCGGCATTAGAGACGTTTAAACTTTAAGTGGTACACATATCTACCATCCGGGTCGAAAAGGTTAAATACTTAGTTACATGTATATATGACTCACCCTACATTGGCTGCTTATGTTTAGTTAAGCCATCAACTTTTAATATAAAACTCACCATCTTGAGCTTTTTATCAAATGTTTAAGAGAAACAAAAGCTTACCTGTAATAGAAAGATACAACAATAACAAAATTAGTAATGTCATTAAGTAAGAGAATGCAACAAAAACCAGCTTAAAAATATTACAAAATTACTAAACTAAAACCAGACTATCCATGCTTCCCTTAGGTACTCAATTCGCACTCTTTACTTTTTTGGTCGCTTTTTTGGTAAATAGGTTTACTTATGGGTTTTTCTTTTTCGAATATAGTTTGCAAAAATATATCGAAAGAACCGTGAGTACACTAACAAAAAAAAGTCTGTAATGGCAACTGAAAATTATGCTATTATTACGGGAAATTTTGCAATTTGAGCCCAGCGGCATTTTATCTTAGCAACACATGTCTGCTGGCGTGTAATACAAATGAAATTAGTAGAAATTAGTAGAAAATCTGGTTGCTAAAATCAGCAAAAACATTTACTAAATATTATTAATATTAGTACAAAATTTAAAATTTTTTTTTTATCGAGCATCAAATTTTTTAATTTTTTTTATTTATATCAAAAAATATTTTATACAAAATTAAAAAAAAATCAAAGGCTTTAAAATCTTAAAAATTGTTAAAACATAATCGAATTTATCATTTTGTTTTAATTTGGTAATTTTTGTTTTGAAAAATATTTTAGTATTTTTTTTTTACTTTTAAGGGTAAATTTTGTTTTTAGGGCTGATTTTTAGAACTAAAAAAACTTTTTTACCCCTACCGATCCCTTTTTTAATCTATGTAACATTTTAAGGCAATTTAAGTTTGCAGGTGTAAGTTTTAATTAGAAATAACATTTCCTTCAATATCCAATTTTCTAAAATTAGTATTTTTTTTGCAAATCGATTTTCAAAAATTTGTAAAATGATTTCTGAAATTAGTAAAAAAAAAAATTTGTAAATATTCTGTCAAAATTCTGTAATTTGTAAAGTGTAAATAGCAAAAAAGATATGCTAAATATTTTTTTTTACTAAAAATCAGTACAAAAATAGTTAAAGGGGTTTTAAAACCGTTTACAAATTTTTTTACTAACTTTTTTTCTAAGTGTAGCATAATTAAAGCTTTCATAAACAAAATATTGAAAGTGTCTCTTGAAAGAAATATAAAAATTTTGAAAAATTGGTATTTTAGCAAAAAAGTCATACGGTACTTTTATAAACTTAAATAACAATTAGTTGGGTTATTACAGAACACTTAACGTCAGCTTATTATTGGTTTGACCTATACGCCAAAAAGTAGTTATCGATAAACAAGATTTATATTTATTATTTTCGTAAGCAAATCTGACAGTTATATCAAAGTCGATACTGGATATCTCAGATATGATACGGATTATCGAAAAACTGGTTTTGGCCAGCAGAAAGAGGATTTTTTACATTTTTTTTAAATGGTCAGTGCGTCAAACCAATAATTAACAGATGTTAATTCTGTCTTTCTTTTAGGTTTGAATTTCAAAATTTTTGGGGAACACTTTCCCATATTTTTTTCTCAATAAAAATTGGGTATTAATAGCTGTGTTCATGCGGTAAATTATGTTCGAAATTCCTATGTAAATTAGACAGTAGTTCACGTTAAGAGATAACGCTTAGAATTATTGACATTATTCCCAACCTTGTGTACATGGGTGCTATCAGTTTATAGTGAATGTGCCTGTTAACACCTTGCCGCACAAATACACAGAATATAACGATTTATAAGAAATCGTTTGACTCATTAAGCTAGTGATTTTTTGTAGGCCAAAAAATCACTGACTTATTAGAGTTCTCTACAAACTTAATTAAATTCTGAAATGTAATAGGGGAGCGAAAAATAAGAGCAACATATATTTTAAGCGATTCAATCTCACGTTAAGTGTTTAAGAAGTCTGGTAAAAGAACTACTCGGTTTTCAAATGGAAACATGTCTAAAATTTGTTCTCAAAGAAAAAAAATATTTTAATACCCATATTGCCGATATTTTCATTTCATAGCTAACATAACTATTTTAAATGCCTTCAACTAAATGTAGCCATAAATTATATTTCTTACTTTAAAACAACCGTTAAAACTATCTGCAATTAAAAAAACAAGTAATTTTTTAATATAAATCACGCCTAACAATTATTTTCTTAGGCAGGGAGGAAATAACAAAATTAAAACAAATAAATAAAGTCTATACTAATAATACAAAATGATGTGGTGTACTCCAACATAACTTTACGAAGAATAAAGTAAATAAATTTATTACATACGCAATGCATAATAATAATATTAACTGCAAAATATGAATTTTAAATAAAGCAGTAAATTGCAGCAAACAATCATATAAATAAAAATGAAACATGAAAAATTATAAAAAAAACAAACAAATGCCAATTAGTTTCTTCAACTCTTTGAGAGGGTTTTCTTTTTGTATTTATTTATTTTTTTTTCTTTCTTGGATCAATTAAAATTACTAGAAAATGTTATTGCATTTTTTTAAACAAATATGTAACTAATACATCAAAAATATTACACTCACAAAAATAGTTTTCTTTTTTTTCAAAATCATATTCTCCTTAATCAAGAAATCGAGCGAATTTTGCAAAGACTTGTGCCTAAATTGTAGGAGTTTTGTTTTTTTAATTATTCTACCAAAGTTGAAAAGGTAATTGGCTGAAATTTTTTAATAGGTCTAGATTTTTTTTATATTAAATTTTTTAATTTGTTCTATAAATTATAATCTTTGTAAATAATCAAGATTAAAAAAAAAAAAATTAAAACTCAATTTTAAGATTTTTTTTTAATTTTTATTCTGTAATTTTTTAAGCTTTCTAAGAAAAGTACCGGTATTGATGGCCAGCCTGAAAAGATAATTTAAATCTTTTTTTTTTATTTATTTTGATTGCGCTGTTATATCAATTACCGCTGCCAATATATCGGTTCTTGAAATCTAGCGATTTTTTCTCAGATTTACAAAATCATATAAGGAGCGTTGTTAAGAATTTAAAACAAAGTAGGTTTTTGAGAAATGCCAACTGACAATTTTTAGGGAAATACATCATTCAGTTTTTTTAAACAACCGATTGTTTAACCCACTTTTTGCTATTTGAAAAACTACACGAATTGAGGTTCGAATCGTTGCCACATTCGCCTTATTCTCCAGATTTGTCTCCCAACGGCTTTAAACTATTTCCAAATTTGAAGACATGACTCGGCGGGAATAGATTAGAGTCGAATGAGGAGCTCATCTCTGAAACAAAAACCTATTTTAAAAATTACCGAAATCTTACTTTGCGAATGACTTAAGAAAGTTAGAGAATCGCTGGGGGGCAGGTACCTGGGTGGGGCAGGCAGCTGGGGGTGGGCAGGTACCTGGGGTGACAGAGTCGAATGAGGAGCTCATCTCTGAAACAAAAACCTATTTTAAAAATTACCGAAATCTTACTTCGCGAATGACTTAAGAAAGTTAGAGAATCGCTGGGGGCAGGTACCTGGGAAGCAGGTACCTGGGGACAGGTACCTAGGGGGGCAGGTATCTGGGGGGCAAGTACCTGGGGGCAGGTACCTGGGGGTAGACAGGTACCCGGGGGTGAGCAGGTACCTGGTGGGCAGGGGCAGGTACCTGCCCCCCCAGGGCAGGTACCTGGTGCGCAGGTACCTGGGGGTGGACAGGTACCTGGGGGTGGGAGGGTACCTGGGGAAAGGTACTGGGGGTGGGAAGGTACCTGGGGGCAAGTACCTGGGTGGGCAGGTACCTGGGGTGGCAAGTACCTGGGGGGCAGGTACCGGGGGTGGACAGGTACCTGGAGGGGCAGGTACCTGGGGGTGGGCAGGTAGCTGGGGGCAGGTACCTGGGTGGGCAGGTATCTGGGTGGGCAGGTACCTGGGGTGGCAAGTACCTGGGGCAGGTACCGGGGGTGGACAGGTACCTGGGGGGGCAGGTACCTGGGGTGGGTCAGGTACAAAAATGTATTTGAAAATATTTATTACAATCTATATATATATATTCTGAGAACTTTTCTTTCAAGAATTCTTTGATTATGTAAGAAAAATACCTACAATTTTTTTTTGAATTTCTAGTGAATTTTTTAATAAAAAGAAATCTTTGATTTTAACGTTATTTTAAAATTTTTTTTAGAAATTTTTCTTTAAGAAAAAGTCTTTAGAATCTAAGAATATTTCTACTAGAAGAAGTCCTTAGAATCTAAGTATTTTTCATGATGAAAAGTCTTCTGAATCTATAAATTTTTCTTTCAAAGAATATCCTTAGAATTTAAGTTTTTTTTTTTGGAATATATGAACTTTTATCTATGAAACAGTTTGAAGAATCTGAGAGTTTTAGTTTAAGCAATAGTCCATAGAATCTTAAAATGTTTTATCAGATAAATTTCTAAATATCAGTTATTTTATATAAGAAACCTTTTCGTACGAAAAATATCTTGGGTTCTACAGAATTTTTCTTATAAAAAATATTTTACTAATATTTTAAGAACTTTTTACAAGAGATCCAGACACACAATTGTGTGATCTTTGATGTTTCATCAGAAAAATGCAAATATTTTCAAAACTAGTTGGTCAATTTGTATAAAATTATTTTTGTTAGATTCTTAACAGAATTATTTTTTCACAGAGACTTAATTAGTTTTCGAGATATTTTAATGTTAAGTCAAAAAATTATATTTTTTTCGTGCCTGGGTCTCAAAGGGTTAAAAAAAATTTCTAATTGTTTTTTATTGAAATGAATTAAAAAATATAAAATCTTTATATAGAATCTTTTTGACAATGAATTGATTATGTATGAGGAATATTCGAAAAACCACTTTAAAAAAAATCTTCTAAAGCTAAAAAAATTAACTGGATCTAAAGGAGTCAATTGATTAAATATTTTAATAGCATGTGAAAGGAATTTTCCACCCATCTAATATTTTTACAGTTTTAGTAAACAATATATGATTGTTTTTTTAAGAGAAGTAAAAACAAACTGACTGAACTGATAAAATTTTGGTTTTTACGAAAACGACAATATTATGACTGTAAATGTCTAAGTCATGTTTTATTTGATGTATAATTATTTATTGATTGTTGCCAGCATTTCATAGTTACATAATTATCATATTTTTCATAGCCAGAATTTTTGTTACCACAGTATGGTTACAGCCAATCATGTTATAAAATATTTAGAAGGTGTCAATCATAAAATTGTAAAATATTTACTAAATAATGATGGTAGCGACTATTTTAATGGTTAGAAAGCCAATAACTTGTTTGTGACAACCATACCCGATTGCAGCAAGCACAATATAGTAGCAGTGATCATATTGCAAACATGTTTTTTATCTGCGTGAATATTTTATGTACAAGGAATTTTCGAAAAACCCCTTTAAAAAAAATCTTCTAATACTAAAAAAGTTAACTGGATCTTAAGGAGTCAATAGATGAAATGTTTTAAAAAAAAGGTATTTTCTACCCATCTGATATTTGTCCAGTTTTAGAAAACAATATATAATTGTTTTTTTTTTTAAAGACATTTTGTAGTAAAAACAAAATTACTGAATTGATAAAATTTTGGTTTTTATGAAAACAAAACAATATTATGACTATAAATGTCAAAGTCATGTTTTATTTGATGTATAATTATTCATTGATTGTTGCCAGCATTTTATCGTTGCATAATTATCATATTTTTTTCATAGTCAGAATTTTTGTTACCACAGTATGGTTACAACTAATCATATTATAAAATAGAAAGTGGTAATCACAAAATTGTAAAAAATTTACTAAATAAATATGGTTAGAAGGCCAATAACTTAGTTGTGACAACCATACCCGATTGCAGCAAGCACAATATAGTAACAGTGATCATATTGTCTTTTCTCGAGTGTGAGTTAAAAAAAAAATTTTAACATTAGCTCAATATAATCTTTTATTTTTTTTGGGAACCTAAGGCTTTTAAATGACAGATTACAAATCTTAATTTTTCTCTGAGTGTATAATGCACATTGAATTAATCATATTTTATGAAAACCGTTTTGTTAAAATTATGAGGCATGTTATGTTTGAACAATACAGCAAAAATAATATAAATAAACTAAACTAAATAGAAAAAGATGGATAATAAAGTAATAAAATCTTATTGGTTGAATTTTTATATTTTTTTTAACAATAAAACTTGCAAAAAAATTGAATTTTTAATTCATAATTTTTATATACAATTTCATGTCTACTCTAAAGTAATATTGCAGCTACAATTACAATGGTAGATTTCAACAAATAACAATTAATAAATTAAGAAATGAAAAAAGGTAATTTATGAGGCATAGGTTTTGGAATTTACAAGAGATTATTATCTCTATTATTTTTTTCTTTTTTTTTGGCATGAGTGTGTAAGTTTTGTTAACAAAATACCTTAATTTTTCCATTAGTGTTTTGTTTTTTTTTGGTGTGTTAAAGTGGTTATAATTAACGTGTAAATAACACCTATGTTATTTTTTGATTAATAATAATTTATGTAGGTACTTGCAGTGATATATGAGCACAATGATCTTTATTTTGTTTGCTACATATTTCTTTATTAAACTTGTAAAAAAATCAAAGTTTATTGTGTATTATGAAAATCCTTTATTAATTGATTTTTAGTGCCACCTTGTGGTGGTTTAATTGTTTATGCCAAATGTTGCGGGAGTTTATTGTGTATTATGAAAATCCTTTATTAATTGATTTTTAGTGCCACCTTGTGGTGGTTTAATTGTTTATGCCAAATGTTGCTTTATAATTTTTTTTTCATTTAATTTCCGGCTTTGCAATTGAAGCCTGTTTTCTAAATATAATATTGTGTGTACTTTAAATCTTGTGCTGTTAACAAACCAATGCCGGGCTTTATTTAACTTTGTTAACGTAATACTTTTTGTCTTTTTGTCTAAACACAATTTTACCGCTTATATAAATTGATATTTGCTATTGAATTTCCTAACATTGACATTGGTGTTGCCACGTCATGGTCATGTTTATTTACATAACACATACTATGCGCTACAAATTGTCATTAGTTTGTTGTTGTTGTTGTTGTGACGGCATGGGCTGAAATGTTTTAATTTTTGCACCGAATTTCTGCTTGGTCAAAATCCGGTGGATTCCGAGTCGACTGTTACGGAAACGTCATTAGTTTGTTATTGCATTAGTTTTTTATTGCATTTGTTGTAATTGATGAATTAAAAATTTATATTTATTTATATACACAAAAAAAAAAATAAAATTAAAATTCCTTCTAGAAAAAATTTTAGTAAATAACAAAGTCATAGTCAAATTATTGTGTAATTGATTCAATAAAAAAAATGTTCAATATTACAAATAATGACTAATTTGGGTGAAAGTTTTATTATTGATCATATTCTTTATTGAATCAATAAAAGAAATAATTGTCTAAGACTTTGTTATTCCACAAAATTTGTACTAGGGGGAATTTAAGTTTTTTTGCTTTAATTATTCCGCAGATGTCTCAGTAAATATAAATATCATCCGCCCAGAACTTGCATTTTACATTTAAGCACTAAAATTAAAAATTAAAATTGCTCTTGTAAAAACGTTTATATATGATCATATGATATATGAAATTTGAGGCTATGATATTATATCAGAAATATATCTGTTCATATATAAATTCAGATATAGTTAAATATTAGTTTATATATGTTTATATACAAATATATATGAGGTTATATATAAGTATATAAAGCGTTATGTATAAATGCAAAATGCCATATTCAAATCAAAATATATATGATGATACATGGTCATAAACGTTATGCATGGTTCTATAACAGGTCAATTGAAAAGTCCCCGGTCTACCATACTGAAACACATGTTTTTTGACAAAATTCGTTTTTTTATTCATCATAGTTCCCTTCAAGGGTGATACACTGATTATAGCGACCCTCTAACTTTTCGATACCAATTTTGTAAAAAGATTTGTCCTTTGCTTCAAAATAGCCCCCAGCTTCAGCGATCACCTCTTCATTCGATGAAAATTTCTTCCCAGCGAGCATTCTTTTGAGATGTGAGAACAGCAAATAGACGCTGGGGAATACGGTGGCAGCAATTCGAAGCTCAATTAATGGATTTTCGCCTTCGTTTTCACTGACTTGTGACACGGTGCATTGTCTTGGTGAAACAGCACTTTCTTTTTCTTCAAATGCGGCCGTTTTCCGGTTATTTCGTCCTTCAGACGGTCCAATAACGCTATGTAATAGTCGCTGTTAATGGTCCTTCCTTTTTCAAGGTAGTTAATGAAAATTATTCCATGCACATCCCAAAATACATACGCCATAACCTTGCCAGCCGACTGTTACGTCTTTCCACGCTTTGGAGTTGGTTCATCACGTGCAGTCCACTCGGATGACTGTCGATTGGACTTCGGAATGAAATGATGGAGCCATGTTTCATCCATTGTCACATATCGATGCAAAAACTCGGGTTGATTACACTTGAACATCTCCGAACACTGCACCGAATCATCAACTCGTCGTTGTTTTTGGTCAAAAGTGAGCTCTCGCGGCACCCACTTTGCACAGATATAATCAGTTGATATCTTTCGAGTACCTGCTATTTCATTCAAAAATCATTTTGTGGATTTATTTTGATATTTTCGTCCGTAACAACCTCTTTTAGGCGTCCACTGCGTTCACCGCCTTCGGTGCTCATTTCACCAATCATTGATGGTTGATTGTCCTGGGGCAGTGTCCGGAAACTTGTCATCACGCCAAGTTTTTGCTTCAACTGTATTTTTAACCTTCAAAAAGCAATATTTTATCAACACGCGAAATTCCTTTTTGTCCATTTTGTACAATAACAAAAGTTGTTTCACTCAAAATGCTATAATTCACAAACTAATGATCCGACAGCTGTCAAATTTATACACGTGTCTTTTGAAGGTTAGGGCTAACTAAAAATCATATTGATTTAAGTATAGTAGCGCCATCTATGTGTCAGGCCGGGGACCTCTCAATTGACCTGTTATATTATGCCATATATTATGCCATATATGCCCATATATCTTCGGATCCAAAATTTGAGAATGCATGACCGTATATCACCATACATATATGATCATACATGGTCATATACGTTATAAATTGTTCAATATATAATCATATATGATTTCTTATATGGTCATTTATCTTCAGGTCCGAAATTTGAGGATGCATGGCCGTATATGGCCATACATATATGAGCATAGATAAATAATATATGGTAATCATATATAACCATATATGATCATATATAAGATCATATGATCTTATGATCATATACATGCCCATGTATGACGATTTTTATATGGATTCTGACATAATTAAATAAAATTTCAGATATAATTATATATTGTCATATACTATTATTTTATGAAACTATTTCTTTTTAAATGGTGAAGAAATGCAATTATTTCAGATTAAAGAATAGTTAATGAAGATGGCAGCGATAATATAAATTCAGATTAATGGCTGTCAGATTATTTTAGAGTTTATTGTAACTCCAATATTTCGACGGTACTTTAGCGGAAGAAAAAGTACTGCAACAAAGCACCAAAATAATAAATATTTTATCCCTTATTGGAAAGTGAAAATGGTGCAATAGCAATAGAAATGCGAAAAAAATAATCTTTTATATAAATATTCTTTTTAATAGGGTGTGTTTAAGTCAACTTTTAATTTCATTTCTCTATTTTTTTTGCACTTTTCTTTTATTCATACTTTATATTTTTCCTAATATCACTTCACTTCACAATGTAATACTAAACCAAAACTTTTTCAAACATTGTTGGCATTTGTATTTTATATTTTTATCATTTAAAAAAAAATCACGATCAGAAAGACTTTTTTTTATCAATGTAATTAAAAAAGTAAAGCAAAAAAAAAAACAATATTTAAATGTATAAAAATATATTTTTTCATGGATTTCATGACACGCTATAATAAATAGTTAAAGTAATTTTTTATTTTTAATTTTTTTTCTTTATTTTCTGGAAGTAGATTCCACATGGTTTCACACTCTGACAGTCTTGTTGTTTCTCGGAAAATTTATTGCAACATTTTGCCGCCAAATGTTGCAACACCAATAATGCTACACTTTGAATCGCTGGTTAGTTGTTTTGCAACTTTCGTTTTTAATGCAGCACTTTTAAAGCTTCTAGTTAGTTGTTTAAAAAAACACAAAAAAATATACACTTAAAAAAGTTTGTAAGTAAAAATAACTGAAAATATCATTTATGATATTTCATTTAAAAACCGGTCTACTTAATTTTCATTTAAATTAAATGCCTTTTGTTATTTATTTTTAAATGTTGATTAATCAACTGACTTATCCGTAAGAAACAAATGATATAATCAGTTAAAATATAAATGTCAAAATTTTACCTACCAATTCCTTAAAAAAATACATGTTTTATTTTCATTTATTTGAAATTGTTACCCTTTTTGTATTTTTTTGTTAATACAAAATGTATGTATGCATATGAAGCTATAGACACTTTTTGTGTGAATGTGTTTGTGTATGTATGTGTGTTTATGAAGTTCTTGTAATTTGTATTGACAAATTTTGTAACATACAACCAATTTAAATAAAAAAAGAAATTGAAATTTTTTGAATATTTTATTTTTTTTTGGAACAGACAGCAAACAAAATTTAAATTTGTAATAACTGTTACGGACACAAATAAACCACAAGTTTCCGTTTTGTGGGTAAATTTTTATTAAATTTCAAACAAATGAAAAAAATAAATGAAACTGAAAAGAATCAGTAAATGTTAGTAAATTATTTTGAATTAATGTATAAAAAAGTTAATATAGATATTTCTTTGAAAAATAAATGTATGTTCCTTTATTTTTAAATGGAACGGAAAACTTTTTTATTAAACTACAAACAGTTAACTACATAATATTCTGAGTGTATATAATATTACAAAACAATGAATGCAATTGTTTTAATTAATTACAAGTGCATGTTTATGCAAATTGAGTGCCATCACATAAATCACATGATGATAGGATCTTTGAGAAAAATTAGTAGATTTTAGAAGAAACATGAATATTGATTGCAAGTTCAAAAAGTTTTTAATTTATAATGTTGCATGAAATGTGTTTAGCTTTTGGGTTAAAGTGTGACAGTGACAGGCAGTTTTAAGCTGTAAAAACCTGGCAGACAGGTTATGGCAACCCTCTAAATTTGGAATTACACTCGAAGGCCAAATTGCAATTCCTCTTAATTTATTCTTATAACCGTTTTAATATGTTGGCCTTAGCCCACTCCCTGAAGAAGTCTTTAAGTTGTTCAGATCTTCAAAAAATGTATTTCTTCAATTCAGAACTTTTGCACTACTTCTTCTTCAGTATACGGTTTGTGAGAAAATCCAGTCCACATATATTGAACAGTACCCTGTGAGAATACCTTTATGAAGGTTGATATGAAGGTCTGCCGACCAAACCCCAGAAATGTTTACGTACTTCTTGTATCAAACTTCTGTCGTAGCATCTAAGCTGTTCTACCATTTGTCAAGGACGTCGATCTAGTGCTTGTTTTTTTTAATTTACCATGTTCTCAAATATATCGTACTGCCACCCAATGTTACATACATAATTCTAATCGTTAATCGATGGATTTGGTTAAGACATTTTTGAAGCCCTTCATTTTTCACCACCTTCCAACTCTGCTCTATCTGCTTTCAACACATTAATTAGTAGAAAGAATTTCCTATGTTCCGCTTCTTTAAAAAAAGACATGCAATACAATCTTTAATAAGCTTCGCATGTTAACGTACAATAAGTTTACTTTGGAGTAGTTTAGTATCAAGGCGTATTCTTCCATGCCCCTTTATAATGGATTGCATTAATTCCGGGAAATTCTGCCTTCGTTGGAAAACTTGAAGCGACCTGTCCACTTTATATATTTCCATCTTCATCTTCGATTCATTTCTTAGCACGATTTGGTGAACTGAGCTGTTGAGTTCTCCCGATCCAGTATATACTTTAACCTTAAAAGTCCGTATGAAATACATAAAAGCTAGAATATTGCCTACCAGCGTATGCAGGATGTTTATTAGCAGCGGTTATATTCATTCAACATCGTAATGGCGATCATTATCAATTTTCTTTGAATTTTGAGCTCAAAGTATTAATTATTTTGGAATTCTTGCCTACTGTCCTCCAACTTACAAGGACTTTATGACTCAGTATAACTTTTCGATTCCAATACGATGGAACAATAATTAAGTGACGAATTCTTCCACATTCGGTTAGTCTAACATGGGTCCCAGGATATTATGAAATCATGGGGAACGAGTTAGCTGATGAATTTGTGATATGTGGCTCTGAGTTGGTGGAAAATTCGATACAATCAGATGCCCAGGCTCCTTTTGTGGATCTATTAAGTGTGATGAGGACGACCTTAATTACTTGTGAGGCATCTCAGACCATATGTTCGTTACCTAACCCAAGAAAAACTAAGACTCATTTTGGGTTAAAAAAAGAGGAGAGACAGCATGCTTCTCATTGGGCACTTTGCGATATCCCGGATAGCTGATCTGTAGAATTACTAATGTTAAGATTATTGAATAAGCTGTGGGGATTGAATTAGCGGTGAATTTGCATTCTTAGTAGATTCTTCTTAGATCCCTACAGTCTTTCTTACAAGAGTACTTACAGAGTAATATATTGACTTTCAAGTTCGATAGATTAAAAAGAATTAATTACTTATAGCCTGTTCCTCTATTTCGAAAGAACACGTTCGTTCGCTTTCTAGGCGAAAGAAAACTGATTTGGGTTTCACTAACTCTATTTCTATGCGAACGATGACTCGAACGACAAGTCGAATGAAAACGTAACTGTTTTTATACAAAATTTGGTTTCTCTATTTCGAACAGCTCGAACGCAAATGTCAAAATCAGTCACTTGCTATTTTTTTGTCGAGTAAATATATATTTAAAAATAAATTGAAAAAAAAGCTATCGATAACAAAAGGTACACTCACCAAAAAAAGTCTGTATGGCAACTGAAAATTTTGCTGTTATTACGGGAAATTTTGCTTATTTGAGCCCAGCGGTATTTTTTGCTAATCTTAGCAACACATGTCTGCTGACGTGTAGTACAATGTAATTAGTAGAAAAATTAGTAGCCGCTACTAAATTTTAGTAGACTTTTTGTAAAGTGGAGTTTAAAATCTGTTTGCTAAAATCAGCAAGAAAAATTACTAAATTTTATTAATATTAGTAAAAAGCTTTGAATTTATATTTCTTATCGAGCATCAAAAATTTTGAATATATTTTTTAAAAGACGAATTAATCATTTTGTTTTAATTTGGTAATTTCTGTTTTGAAAAATATTTTTTTTACTTTTAAGGTTAAATTTTAATTGTTTTTTGTGCGGATTTTTAGAACTAAAAAACCTTTTTAGTGCTATTTTAAATGGATGTCCTCTTTTTAGACATCAGTCGGTATCTTCGCTTCCGAAATTTAAGGAAATTTAAGTTTAAGTTTTAATTAGAAATAATATTTCCTTCAAAAACCACTTTTTTAAAATTACTAATATTTTTTGCTAATTTTAGCAAATCGGTTTTCAAAAAATTTTAAAATGATTTCTGAAATTAGCAACAAAAATTTGTAAATATTCTGTAAAAATTCTATAATTTGTAAAATGTAAATAGAAAAAAGATTTGCTAAATAATAATTTTTTTACTAAAAATAAGTACAAAAATATTAGAGTGGGATTGAAAACCGTTTACAAATTTTTCTACTAACTTTTTTTTCTGAGTGTAAGTACAAAATAATACAATTATTTATAGTTTATTAAGAATTTTAAATTTTAGTTTAAAAATATCAATAATGGACCAGCCGAAGACGCTTGTATTTTATATGGAAGAAAGACCTGATTTTGCCAAAGGGACTCTGGTGTTCGGAGCAAATAAATTTTCTGCAGAGGAGGAAAATTTGACCAGAAAACTAAACTCCGTTTCACCCCCTATTACTCTGTTGCTGAGTGGTAAAAGGTAAGTGTGTGTTATTTGTGGCTTACGTTTGCCCCAAGCAGCTAATATTTACATTTTTTATTCTACATCTTTTATTTTACAACAGCTAACAGGACTGTAGCAGCGACCGCACCGAACAGACAACAGCAACAGGCAACAGAAAAGCTTTCCGATTAACAATCTCACCCACAACCAATGAATAACAAAAACATTTTATTTTTTTTTTTGTTTCATTTTTCATATACAGCTGGTCACTGTTAAACAGGGTTGTTTTTATCTTTAAGCAGTTTAGTAGTATTTTTGTTACTTTTAAAGAATATTGTAACAAATGCTTAAAATATATGATCTGGCATCGCTGTGATTTGTAAATGCGTAAGAAACAAAAATTGACACACGTAAGTCAAGTCGATCGAAGGCTTTTGAAATAGAGAAACCCAAATTGATTCGAATTCAAGTGACTTGCTTTCGTTCAACTAGTTTTTCGTTCGAAACCGAGGAACAGGCTGTTAAACTTTACCACTTACTAGACTGTCTAATTATACAGTTTAGAGCTTAAACTAAAGGTTATAAATTGACAAGTCTTTCCAGCGCTACAAAACTCTGTAGTCAAATGGTCATAAATGGGTGTGATGTCATTACTAATTGAAATCACCAAGTAATGGATCGGAATTTAGATTTTAAGGATTTCTTGAGAATTCTTTAGCTATATTTGCCCTAAATGTACCGCCAAAGACTTCTAAGTCAATAATCTAAAATAAATTGTCTTCGAAATGTTTGTGAAATATTTTTTCATTCATATTGACATCCTATCTATTTAGTGTCAATTTAACATCAATGCAAGTCAAAACAGGATTTTGGATAATTTACTTAGAAATTACATAAATGTCAAACTACATTAATGAACAATTTCACATCTCAGTGCTGCCGTGTTTTTCTTCATACAATAAAAAAAGTAGCCGCATATCATTTAATAAATGCAGACAGGTGACAGTATTTTCAATTATTTAATTGACATTATTAGTGTGAAATAACACGTACATACAACCAAAAAAAATAACAAGTTATAATTTAATTAATATAAAAAAAAAACTAATTTCAACCATAAATGTTCATAAATGCCAATAAATTTCATTAAAAATCTTAAATTTATACCACATTATTTGTCTGCCTAAAGAAAACTTGAACTCTTACAACGTTTTAATCCACATAATCAATATAATATTAATAAACTATCACTAATCATTTAAGTAAATAGATTGAATAACCAAAAAAAATTAATAAAATATTGCGTGTAATAAAGGGTGATTTTTTAATCGTTTGGGTTTTGAAAATTAAAAAAAAAACACAAAAAAAAATTGCAAAAGTGAATGATATATTTATTTGGGGCGATAAATGAATGCCTGCCATTTACTTAAAATATTATTTCATGTAAACGTTACCCGCGGCTGCGCCGTAGGTGGTCTATCCGTGAGCTCCAATTTTGGCATTCTTTTTCCTGCATTTCTGCCGGTATCCAGGGCTGGATTTATTTCTGGCTTGTTCCTGTACACGAGAGACTTCACGTATCCCCATAAAAAATAGTCTAGTGCGGTCAGTTCGCATAATCTTGGCGGTCAGTGGACTACTGCAAAACGTGAGATTAATTGCTCACCAAACTCGCCTCTCAATAGGTTCGTGGTATCGCATGTGGCACCGTCTTGTTGAAACCACATGTCTACCAAGACCAATTCTTCTATTTAGGGCATTGACTGTAACGATGCTCCATTGACTGTAACGTTTCGATTTTCATCGTTCATGAAGAAGTACGGCCCAATGATGCCGTGTGGACCGCCGCACCAAACAGTGAACCTTTTAGATTGCATTGGCAGCGCTTTAACTGCCTGCGGATGCTCTTCACACCAAGTTCGGCAATTCTGTTTGTTGACGTACCCATTGAGTTAAAAATGAGCTTCATCGCTAAAGACAATTTTTCGATAGAAAAAATGGTTCTTTATACAACTTTTTTAAGGCCCATTCACTAAGCAAATCACCTGGCTTCAGTTCTTGCAGCAGCTGTATTTTGTATGGTTTCATATCAAGGTCCTTACGTAAAATCTTCCAGGTGGTCGAATAACACAAGTCCAATTGTTGACAACAGCGACGAATTGAAATATAGCGATCTTCATTGAGACTGGCCAATACAGCAACAATATTCTCCTCGGTAGGTACTCTTCGCATACGGGTTGGTGGATTAATGTCAAATAAAGTGAAACTGGTCAGCGAAATTTGGTCACGAGAGCTTGAATAGCCTGTTCGGTGGGTCGATTATGATGACCATAAAATGGACGTAATTTATGAAACACATTTCTTAAAATTCAATGATTTGCAAGCGTTGTTCGTTTGTTAGTCTATTCATGGTGAAATGGCAAACCTTACTGAGCATTTTCGGCATTGCCGCATGTCACGAATCTTTTTTTTCCACTAAAAAAAATTAACACTGAAATAACAAATAGCAAAAAAATCACCCTTTAAAAGAAATTATTTAAATGTGCGTGCGCTTAAGCGATAGATAGATAAATACAATTAGGTACTACTGAATTGCTATCTTCAATACGATTTTTACACATTTTGTAATTTATGCAATCTTCCATTGGAAATAATGATAAATGGCTCTTTCAAGCCAGTAAACTGAATAAAAATCACGTATTGCAGTTTTATGCGCATACTCAACCTGTTTTAAATCTCAAAGTGTCATTGTTAATCAAGTTATAGATAAAAGCTTTCACAAAGCTTTTTCTTACTGCAAATGAAAGCGATAGTGTTTGAAAAACTGCCGAAAAACTGAGTTAAAAAAAAATGATGCCAGACTGTAATGTTTTATTTTTTGTAAAGGAATTTTAAGTTGTTGAGGGATTAGCCGGAATATGTGAACTAGTAAAAGCATCAAATTTGGTTTTACCGAATGTTTTATACCCTCTAATCAGGTATGGATATCAAACATCATTGCAATAGTAATTTTTCAACCTCAAAAGTATAAAAAACATTTTTTTTGTAAATTTTACAAATTCAAGAAATCTAGAAAAAGAAATCGGAGATTAAAAGTGCGAGAGATTGTGGAAACCATAATTATCTCACGTAGCTCAGTGGTTTCAATTTTAAATGATCACTTGGGTATGAGAAAGCTTTCCGCGAACCACAAACGCAAGTACAGTTTCCATGGCAAAAATCCATGAATTAGGCTACGAACTGCTCCCTCATCCGCTCTATTCTCTGGATTAAGCCCCGAGTGACTATTTCTTGTTTCCAAACCTGCTCCACGGACAGATATATGACCCTAACGATAAAATCATCTCACAAACAAATATCTATTTTGATGACCACGACAAATCTTATTTTTAGGAAGGAATAAAAAAATTGGAGAAACGTTGGATAAAGTGTATAAAGCTCAAAGGAGACTGTGATGATAAATAACATAAATTGATTTTTTTTATCTAAAAACCTGTGTTTAATTCTTAAAATCACGTACTTTATATCAACACAGCATTTACAAATTTGTATGTCATAAAAAAAAGTTAAAAAGGTAGAAGAATATTTTTGAATAGAACCAACTGCGTCAAAGGAAATATATATGAACATATATGATTTTATACATCCCTGCATAATTCAAGCCATGACCATACATGATCGCATATATGACAATCTTCGGGTAAGAAATTTGAAAATAATGGGTGATTCAAGTAGAGATACTTTTTTTCAATATCCTTTTTTTGACAGATCACGTGTGAGTCGTGTCATACTGTCATGTTATTTTTGTTTAGTATTGTTTGGCATTTCATAATTTTACGCCTAAACAACGTTTACAAATCGTTCAACTTTATTACGAAAATTCACGTTCTGTGAGGAATGTTTTCGAGGCAAATTTTGTTCAACGATGAGGCTCATTTCTGGCTGAATGGGTATGTAAACAAACGAAATTGCCGCATTTGGGACGAAGAGCAACCTGAAGGGATTCAAGAACTGCCACTTCATCCAGAAAAAACAACGGTTTGTTGGGGTTTGTGGGCCGGTGGAATCATCGGTCCACATTTCTTTAAAAATTATGCCGGTGCGAGCGTAACCGTCAATGGCGACCGTTATCGTGCCATGATAACCGATTATTTGATGCCTGAAATTGAAGCTCGTGATCTCGGCGACATTTGGTTTCAACAAGACGGCGCGCCACTTTCCACACATCGCATCAATCAATGGATTTATTGAGAGAACACTACGGTGAGCACATAATTTCACGCTTTGGGCCGGTCGATTGGCCACTAAGATCGTGTGATATCACACCGTTAGACTTTTTCCTGTGGGGATATGTAAAGTCTAAAGTTTATGCGGACAAACCCGCTTCGATTCAGGCCTTGGAGGAAAGCATCACGCATGTCATTCGCCAGTTACCAGTCGAAATGCTAGAACGAGTCATCGAAAATTGGACCATCTGCGACGTAGCAACATAATCTTCAAATAATAAATGCCAAATAATGTTCTTTCAAATGATAATAAACATTCCCCATTAAATTTGAATTTTCTGTGTTTTTTTCTTTCAAAAAGTAGGGAACCTCGAAATGGATCACCCTTTATATATCCGCATTCATGTATGCTCATATATAATTATATATGAACATATACGCAGTCATATACCTTCAAATTTTAGATCCCAATATATATGGAAATATATGAGATCATGTATGATCATATTTGGAACTAACCAGCCAATACATGATCATATAAGTTCATATATATTTCGATTTTTACATGGGAACATTTTTAATCAGCAAAACATAAAGAAGCTTTTAAAAATACTTTGCTAGAGCGCCCCGGTAGGCTAGTTGGTAGCGTGCTAGCTTATCAGTGCGGGGGTCGTGGGTTCGATTCCCACCATAGGCTCTGGTCTGTTTTCGCTACAACGAGCCGATAGCCTTCGTTGCTAGTGCTCGGTTAGGGTATTAAAATATAATTTGTAATTATATGTTTAATAAAATAAATAAATAAATAAATAAATAAATAAATAAATAAATACTTTGCTAATACCCAAATCTGGCAACTCTTTTAAATCAAAAGCTTTTTTTTTCGGCACATTTACAACAACTTACACAATTAAGTCAACTTTCGCTCTTTTTTTTTTTTTTTGAAAACGGTTGTCTTCAACTTTCGTTTGGCTCTTTGCCGAAACTTTCGTTACCAAATAACATAATAATGAAGTAGATGATCACCATAATGATGGTGATGATTATGGGAAATATTTATGGATAACACGTACCGCTTACATATCTGAAATAATAGCCAATATTTGTTTTGAAACAGCAAAAAGAGCATTCATTGTTTAAAGTGCTTTGCTGGTGTTAACAACTTAACGGTAAAGGAGCGTTTTTGTTTTGTTGTGGTTTGATTTAAAATAATATTTGAATGGAAGAAAGTGACAAAAGAAGAAAGAAATCCATAAATGGATTAAATACATAAAGACAGGTAGTTAGTGATACTTAAAAACAAATAAATAAATAAATAAAAAAAAGTGTAAACAGCAAAAAGTATAAAGAAATTACTTAAAAAAAAAAGTGAAGACGAAGATGATAATTATGACTTGTGATGATTAACTAATTACTTAATAACACTTTATACATGAAATATTACAAATGATGATTTGTAATTTTGAGTAGTCAATGAATGTTGGACCAGACCATTAACAAAACATGTTATAAAATTAAAACACGAGAGTAAAATCATTAAGTACACAAGTGCGAATAAAGGAAAGTTTATAAGAGATATTTTGAAAGAAAATAAAAAAAAATAAATGTATCTTGAAAAAACAAAATAAAAACCAAACTAAATTACATTGTAAAAAGCCGTTAAACCAGTTAATAATAAAAACAATAAAATTAATTTTAAATAAACATTAACATTTTACTACAAAAACTCATCTTTAGTTTATTAATAATAAAAAAAAAACTCTAACAATTTATTATTTGTTAATAATTTTCAAAAAATAAAAAATAAATGGTTTATGCAATATTTTTTAAATGTGGACTTGATATCAAACAAATTTTAAGTGTACTGCTATAAATATGATATTTAATTGCTGCTACATCAATTGCAATGGCAAAAACTATTGCTTGTAGGAAGCATATTGCTGTTGAACGTTATTAAACATTTATTTACCAATCGCTTACAATTTCGTTAAGAAATTTTGCAAAAAAAAACATCCAGGTAAGACTAAATGTTATAATAACCCATGTAAAACTGGAAATATATATGAACATACATGCTTTTACATGGGATTGTATATGATCATATATGTCCCTTAGACCGTACCTCAAAAAAAAAGTTCACCGTACACCCTCAAATATAAAGTATTTTAACAAGAAAATTTCGAAAATGTTTTTTTTTTTTTTTTGGCCGAACGTAGGGGTCGCCATTTTATATTTTTCTTTATAACTTCGCCATTTACCGTCGGATCTTAAAGTGTTGTATATCAATGTTTTTTGTCTCGCGGAGACCGATGTTTTCCTCGAAGGAGCCATTGACCTCAAGTAACCCGTTCTAGTATAAACCCACCAGATCTCAGTTGCTACCACCTTAATGAACCACCCTAATATTTTAAAATGAAAGCTCGCAAAAAAGCAATAAACTTTTGCTAGGAAAGTATTCCAATAATTCCAGCGGAACTATTATTTTATTTTTTTTTAATTTTTTTGTTGCCGAATGTAGGGCATTTTTAATTTTTTGTCATATCTTCTGTATTTACAGTCGGATCTTAAAGGGTTATATATCAATGTTTTTGTCGCAATGATACCAATTTTTTACATCTAAAAACATTGACCTCAAGCACCCTTTTATACCACTTAAGGGGTAAAACCTACGTAAAAAGCCTATATATAAAAACTTCCTTTATTTTATTTTCTTTATTTACGGAGATGTGTTAACAAAGATTGGTTTTCACAAGATTTATAAAGGAGTACAAAAAAATATTTGTTTTACACAAAGTTTTACAAAATGATAGTATATTTAGTATAGAGGTCCATGGCACGCAGCATTACTTAATAAATTTTTGGTGGATTTCTCTGAAATTTATAATGCATATGGAAAACTAAATTATCTTTGGATGCGCGTAGCAGTTTTTGATAGGTCAAATACTTTTTGACTTAGAGCTGTTTCTTTACGAGTATAAAAAATAGATATTTTGACTTGAACACTTCGCTGTTTTGTCAAAAATTAATATACCCAAAAACTCATACGCTTTTACAAATCGTTAAAAGAAATCACTAGAACTGCATGTGTTTTATTTCTACAAAAACGTTTGTAGCTAGCAAATTTGCATTTGGGATTTTATTTTTAATTTCTTTAGCTTAATTTTAAAAATTTGAACGAAAATAGTTTATAATTTTTTTTTTATAAATTATTATAAGTTATGACCTAAAATAGTTGCACTCAAAGGGAAATTATGTATAAAATTTTCTTAATATACGAGAAAATGGTTTAAAAATCTGTTTTTAAATTCTTTTAAATCGGAGCAAAAAAATAGAAATAAAACCGTCTGTATGTATTTTGTTTGTATCAGAGGGTTTTTATACAAATTTTAATGTTTTTAGCCTATTTATGGATTATTTAATTATTAATATAAAATTTTATTTAAATTAATTATTTAATGTTAAAAAAAACCAAAAATAAACAAAAAAAAAAGTCTTAAGAAAATAAAAAAAAATGTACAAAAAAAAAAAGTTGAATTGTGTCTTGAGCAAGATTCGAACTCGCGTTCTTAGAGAAAAAAAGTATTTGTGACATAGCGTTTAGACGACTCGGCTATGAAGGCTATATGGAATTATCGTTTATAGAGTTAAATGAACAGTTTTCGTTCAATAGGGATTTGTTTGGTTTTTATTTAAATGATAAATCTTTGTATGTGTTTGTTGTGTGTAATACGTAATATTCAACATACATATAAAACAAAGGAATTTTACGGGAAAAATTAGAGGTAGTCTTGGTTTTTTGCTAATATCTCAGCCATTTATTAACCGATCTGTCTGATTTTTAATAGCAAGCAGAAATGGATCACATTTAACAGAAATATATAACAATAAAGTCCTCATCATGTCTGGGGTCTTCGGAAAACCCATTTCAACACACAGACGGACAGACGGACATCGTTAAATCAACTTCGCTCTTCATAAGGACCCAGAATATATATACTTTATAGGGTCTAAGATCAATATTGTAGAAATTACAAACGGAATGACAAACTTATATATATCCTTCCACCTGTGGTGAAGGGTATAAAAAGAAATGATAAATTCGTTTATGTTTTAACAATTTTTAAGCCTTTGATTTTTGATGATTATATATGAAGATGTCCAACGATATATGGTCTTATATGTTTATGTATTTTCATATATATTTCGATTTTCACATGCTTTTCTTTCATAAATAAAATATTTCTCAACAACATAAATTAAATAATTCCAGAAAATTATAGTTTTAAAATATTTCCTATTAACATAAATAATAACAATATTGCAAATATTGTTAATAAATTTCATGTATGTAAGTTTGTCTGCGTATAATTATTATTCCTATTTCCGCATTTATTTGACCAACTTATTTCTCAAAGTTAATAATATTGAAAGAAAAAATAAAAAATAATAACACAAAATAACTTTTGTAAAAAGTGAACAGCAAAAAAAAAAAAATAAAACTACAAACTGGTTATAAATTAAAAAACACAATATTTATAATGGTCAAGTATTATAAATATAAATTAAATTTAAAATATACAAAAAAAAAAAACAATAAAAATACCATAATGTATTAATGGCCAAGCCTGCATTAAACTACTTTAAAAAGTAGTTTAATTTAAATTTAGTTATTTTGACTGCTATATTTTTTTGGGAGTTTTTATTTTAAACTAAATACCCTTCACATAATTACCATGTGTAATTTTAATTTAATATTACTATATAATTAAAATAACTAATTTTTTAAGATGAATTTTTGAATTTGTTTAATTGTTATTTAGCTTAAAACACTTTTTTAGTTTTTTTTTTTATGACAGTTAATTTTTTTAAATAGCTTAAATTGTAAAATACATTGATATGAGTTTAGTTTGTAATAAGACTTTCAGTCAACAAGTTATAAAAACGCTATCAATTGTTTTGTTTAAACAGGTCATGTTAAAAATTTATTGGCTTAAACGATTTTCTTTCAAAACGGTAATGATTGAAAGAAAAAAATAAATTTAAAAAAAAATAAATATTTATTTAATAACATAAATAAAATTAATTCATGTTGAATATTTTTTTAAAAACACAAAAAAAAATAATTTAATGAAAATTATTTTTTATTTCAAGTGAATTGTTTTTAGTTTTCATGCTTAGTTTCTGTGAGTAATTAAAAATCAATTAAATTTATTTTTGGATTTCAATGGTTATTATCTATAATTATTTTGGTGTAATTTTGTGCACGTGCATTTGAAAAAAACAAAAATAATATAAAATGGTTGGTTTAAATCAAAAAGAAATTAAAACTTAAATCAAAAGACTTAAACAACAAACTTGTTGTATTAATTTTAGTTTTAAAATTTTCTTTTGCAATAAAGCCCGTTAAATGCCAAATAAAATTGTTAGTAATATTTATATATTAAATGAGGTTACAATGTATGACCATTGTGACAACTAACACACATTAAATTTAATTTCTTTTCAATGAAAATTATGTGCATTTTCATAAAGCAAATAACTGAAAACAGAAATCATAAATGGGACAGTTGCCAAGTAGAGTGTCAATTTTCGAGCTGATAAGTTATTTATTAAAGACACAATCGTGATGCAGGATTGATATAATAATTGAAGCTTTTTTAGTCATAGTCCTGTTATGTTATATTTATTTCGGTGGGGTTACGTGTTATGTCAGCACATGGAAAGAGAACGTTGCGATATATATGAGGGATAGAAAACTCATATAAAGGATGGTTAAGTTTTAAGGGCCGATGTTGAATGTGAACCACACCTAAACGTCAAGTTTTTTTCTGCATTTCATTTGACATTTCTCAATTTCAGACTAACTCAATTTCAACCATGGAAAGATACACAATCGAGCAACGCGTTAAAGTTAATCAGGCTTATTATGAAAATGGGCGTTCAAATCAAAATGCATTTCGTGTACTTCGAGATTTTTTCGGTCAATTTAATCGTCGAAATGTGCGTACAATCGGAAAAGTCGTGGAAAAATTTGAGCAAAGCGGATGTGAAAACATCAATGCATGCTCGTACAGCTGTTACTGCAGAAAATATTGCTGCAGTTCGCAATAGTGTGGCTGAAGAGCCGTCCACCTTAACTCGTCGTCGTGCCCAACAATTGCATCTCTCATGCTCGTCTTTGATGAACATTATGCATAAAGACTTGCATTAACACGCTTACAAGGTGCAATTGACTCAAAAACTAAAGCCTCTTGACCATTCCAAGCGTCGTCAATGGTCAGAATGGTGGCAAGAAATGGCAACAGTGGATGATAAATTTTCGAAGAAAATCATCTTCAGTGATGAGACACATTTTCACCTCAGTCGATTCGTCAATAAACAGAATTGCCGCATCCAAGAGTGATTGTCGAAAAACCAATGCACCCACAAAGAGTGACTGTTTGGTGCGGTTTATGGGCTGGCGGCATTATCGGGCCGTGTTTTTTCCAAAATGAGGCCAGTCAGGCAGTTACTGTGAATAGTGTTCGCTATCGTGAGATGATAACGAACTTTTTATGGCTGGAATTGGAAGATATGAATGTGCACGATATGTGGTTACAACAGGACGGTGTCACTTGCCACACAGCTAACGAAACAATGGCTCTTTTGCGCGACAAATTCAATGGCCGTGGTATCTCACGATTTGACATCGTTGGACTTCTTTCTTTGGGGTTATTTGAAAGAAAAGGTGTACGTCGATAAGCCAGCAACAATTCAAGAGCTAAAAGATGAGATAATTCGGCACATTAACGGCATAGAACCTCAATTATGCCTCAGCGTCATCGTAAATTTGGACCATCGGATGGAGGTGTGCCGCCGAGATCGCGGCGGCCATTTGCCCGACATTTTGTTCCATACATAATTGAACCATACCATATTATTATAATAAAAAGAAATGACAATAATTTCCTAAATAATTTGTGTTTTATTCAAAATCAATATCGGCCCTTAAAATTTAACCACCTTTTATATTATTTTTCTAAAATGATGTTGGCACCGCTGGGGCTCAAACCCGCAACCATATTAAATATATTAAAAAAAAAAATTTTAAAAATAATGAAAATTTTCTAAGCCTCGTTTACTTTCCAGTTAAAATTTCACATGAGAAAGTCCCAGTTGTTAAGTGCATAGTGTGAAAATGAGACTACGAAGTTTTCTTATTCTTTAGTAATTTGCGCGTCAAAATTCATTTGAAAAGATGTATTGCAAGAGGAGGTTTTGCAAAAAAAAAATGGTATTTTAGTGAAATTAAAATGTTTTACTAAAAGTAACAACATAATAAATTTGTAGTAATAATTTACTTATTATTAATTTAAATACTTAAATTTAAGTTAATGAACTTGTTAAGATTTTAAATATTTCTTTTTGTAATTTTGCATTTGTTGAAATCCCTCAACTCATGAACTCAACATTAACCACAAACAGTGCAATAAATAAAATAAAATTAAATACAAATGTACAAGTACTACTTATTGTGGTTTATGGTTTTATTAGCATAAAAAAGAAAATTTCCACATGGTTGCAAATATATCATAACTATAACAAATCAAGATGATATTGTAAACATACACTTAAAATAGTTTGTAAGTAAAAATAACTGAAAATATAATTTAAAAGAAATGATATTTTATTTAAAAATCGGTCTACTTAATTTTCATTTAAATTAAATGCCTTTTGTTATTTATTTTTAAATGTTGATAAATCAACTGACACATCAGTAAGAAACAAATGATATAATCAGTTAAAAATTAAATGATTTTATCATTTACTTAAAATTGTTTCCCTTTTTTTATTTTTAGTTTTTTTTTTTAATATACTCGTACAATACAAAATGTATGTATGCATATCAGAGAACTGCATTTGCTGATTGCAAAACGTTCATACGCAATCAACACAAAAATAAATATGTGTTTGCGTTCAAACGCTGAATATACTCCAACACACATATTTGTTGATGATTTTAAATCAATCAAACGACGTGCAAATTGTTTTGTCACTGATTTATAATCATCGGTCATTGTTAAGCCATTGATTTTATTTTGTTCATTCGAGCCAACAATAATTATTTTGATGTAGAATAAATCAGAAAAAACAACAAACAACGTGTATGAGTGTAATCATAATTAAAACAAAATAGTTTCTTATCTATAAAAAGGGGGTGGTTTTGTAGAAACACATTTCATAAATGTTATATGTATATTAGGGTGGGTCTAAAATACGTTTTTTAGAATTTTTATTAGGAATACCAAAAATATTGTTCTTTGTGAAAATTTTTTTTTTTAATTTAGGTCGACATCTCAGGCTCGCCCAATCCGGTTAAAGTTAAATATTGCCTAATTTTCCAATCAAAATAGATGAAAAAAAATTTACACAATATTTTAATTTTTCCGGATTAGGCAAGCCTGAGATATCGACCTTAAGTTTTTTTCCAAAAAAATATTTATATTTCACAAAGAAGAATATTTTTATTACTAATAAATATTCTAAAAAAGCGGATTTTAGACCCACCCTAATATACATATAACATTTATGAAATGTGTTTCTACAAAACCACCCCCTTATGAAATGTGTTTCTATTTTGTTTTAATTATGAATGCACTCATACGCGTTGTTTGTTGTTTTTTCTGATTTATTCCACGCTGACTTTTTGTTGAGTGATTAAATTTGCAGTAAACATAATCGACATATGATTCAAACTGATCCGAATTACGCGTTCAGTAACATGATGCTGATTTTATTCTACAGTGAATTTTGTTGAATTATTAAATGTGAACAAGAATTTTTGTGTATGATTAAATCAAGAAAAAAGTTGATTTCGCAGTTCTGTGATGCATATGTAGCTATAGACACTTTTTGTATGAATGTAGTTCTTGTAATTTGTATTGAAAAATTTTGTTTACATACAACCAATTTAAATAAAAAACAAATTGAAATTTTTTGAATATTTTTTTTTTTTGAAACAGACAGCAAACAAAATTTAAATTTGTAATTACTGTTACGGACACAAATAAACCACAAGTTTCCGTTTTGTGGGTAAATTTTTATTAAATTTCAAACAAATGAAAAAAATAAATGAAACTGAAAAAAATCAGTAAATGTTAGTAAATTATTTCGAATAAATGTATAAAAAAGTTAATATACCCATGTAAAAATCGAAATATATATGTGCATACATGATCATACATGTGCCTGTATATGATCATACATGGGCATACATTGTTCAATATATGACCATACATGATCTCATATATGATCATATATCTTCGGATCTGAAATTTGAGGGTATATGGACGTATATGATCATATACGATCATACATGAATAATATATGAGCATGTATGATAATATATGCACTATATCACCATATACCCTCAAATTTCGGATCCGAAGATATATGGTCATATATGAGATCATGTATGGACGTATATGACCATGTATGATCATATACAAGCCCATGTATGATCATATATGTTTATATATATTTCGATTTTTACATGGGTAGATATTTCTTTGAAAAATAAATGTATTTTCCTTTATTTTTAAATGGAACGGAAAACTTTTTTATAAAACTACAAACAGTTAACTACATAATATTCTGAGTGTAGAAAATTACGATAAATTTTTGTTAGAAAAACCAAAAATTATTAATTAATTGTCGAGTAAAATCAATAGTATTGTACGGTATACGATCTACATGAATTGTTTTGAGTCCATTAAGTTTAACAAAAATCATCCACTCCCGGGGTTTTGTACATAAAGTGTCTCAATGGAATATTCACGTGGCTACGTCTGAACAATTTATATTTATTTTCGAAATATAAATTTTTTATATTAAGTCTAGAGATAGATTATAATTTAGTACGGCTCGATCTACATTTAAGTTATTTACTTATCATACCATTGCTTAATGTAGGGTATATAAATCCCACTACTCTTTACATCCTGCAGTTTTACATTATTATTATTATGTATTTTTTTTTAAAATAGTTTTTGCAAAAACAAAGCAGCTTAAAACCACGGTTATGAATGTATTAAAATGTGAGTTTTTTTTTATTATTTTATTTTATTTTCAACAATCAAAGACAATGCAGTAATTGCATGTAATGTAAAATTTAAAATAAAGACGTTGTACAATTCAGCACATAATGTACGTACTACAACAACTACAACCACACAGCGTAGACATCATCATGCAAACTAACAAATAAATTGAATACAATAAAATTGTTGTAATATTTTTGAATTTTATCGTATGCATGAAAAGCTGTAACAAGAAGAAAGGATGATCATGACAATGATAGATGGATGGTTGTTTATGTAAATTGTTGGAAATAACTATGAGGTGGGTTTTTAAATAAAAATTACATAATCGAATTGTAATTAGCAAAGAAAGTATGTACTGGAATCTTTTGAGAGCATGTTTGTTTTTTTGTTTTTTTTCGTCGACTAACAAGGAAACTGCACCCATGAATGGGTTAACTCCCATCATAATATGATTGGGATGTGTGATAGAAGAAATGCTGCCTAGTAGACTGTTTAAGGCTTTAAAAGTGGGTTCAAACATTATTAATAGTAACACGGAGAAAACAGATTCATCGTGACAACCGAATTTCTTGCCAATTGAATATTTTGGTTGCAGCAACCGAATTATTTAGTTGTCCCAACCAAATGTTTTCCTGATACAATTGAAATGTTTTGTTTGAATTAAAATTCTGTTGCAGTAATCGAACTTCGGTTGCGATAAACAAATATATCGGTGGCTCCAAACAAACCATTCGGTAGGCAGGAAATTCGGTTGTTACAATTAATACACTTAAAATAGTTTGTAAGTTAAAATAACTGAAAATATTATTTAAAAGAAATGATATTTCATTTAAAAACCGGTCTACTTAATTTTCATTTAAATTAAATGCCTTTTGTTATTTATTTTTAAATGTTGATTAATCAACTGACACATCCGTAAGAAACAAATGATATAATCAGTTAAAATAAATATCAAAATTTTACCTACAAATTCCTTAAAAAAATAATGTTTTTTTTTTCATTTATTTGAAATTGTTTCCCTCTTTGTATTTTTTGTTTTTTTTTTTAATATACTCGTACAATACAAAATGTATGTATGCATAACTATAGACACTTTTTGTGTGAATGTGTTTGTGTATGTATGTATGTATGCATGTATGTATGTGTGTTTATGAAGTTCTTGTAATTTGTATTGAAAAATTTTGTTTACATACAACCAATTTAAATAAAAAAAACAAATTAAAATTTTTTGAATATTTTTTTTTTTTTTTGAAACAGACAGCAAACAAAATTTAAATTTGTAATAACTGTTACGGACACAAACAAACCACAAGTTTCCGTTTTGTGGGTAAATTTTTATTAAATTTCAAATAAATGAAACAAATGGTAAATGAAAGTAAATCATTTCGAATAAATGTATAAAAAAGTTAATATAGACATTTCTTGAAAAATAAATGTATGTTCCTTTATTTTTAAATGAAACGGAAAACTTTTATTAAACTACAAACAGTTAACTACATAATATTCTGAGTGTATGCTTTCTCTGTGTAGATATTAGACGTCGCAGCTTAAAACATCAAATTTGTTTTTCTCGTTAAGATCTGCGGATCCGCTTCGGGAGACCCCTCTTATAAGAGAGTTTAGATTAGATTAGAAAGGCGACAGCGATGAATCTTTGTACCTGGCGCTGACAAATTGCAGCATTTCAGCACTCAATAGACCTGCCCAGCAAAAACAGGGTTACAACTACTTACCAGCCTATTTACTCGCTTAATTACTTTTGTTTGCGATGTCCCAAGAGTAATGAGTGGTCATTACCCTCTCACTTACAAAAAACACAATGTAATGGGTGGTCATTACTTTCTCGCTTACGAACAGCCAAAAAATAATGAGTACCCATTTCCTTTTGGTCATCGCGAACAAAAGTAATTTAGCGAGTAAATAGGCTGGTAAGTAGTTTATACCGTGTTTTTGCTGGATGGTTTCCTTCCACATGCTAAGTTTTTCTCTGATATACCCCGCCGGTATACCACAAAACGGATCAGGGCCAAAGAAGTGACAACGGGCCCTACCATTGGCCAACAAGTCATACCGTTCATTGCCCGCATGCCCCTCGTTACCAGAAACCCGGGGTATATTTAGTCCGTAGCATGCATCGAGTCTATAAAGAGATTCAATGCAGTCAATTTACTTTCACGTTTTCACTTCTTTTATTTTTAACAAATTTTGTGTTTTTGTTTTTATCTTTTTTTCGGAATAGGAAATAATATACAAACAGAATTAATTATCAATAAAAAAATAAACATTAAATTAAATCACTATTATTATTTAAACCACGTGCACTTTGGAAATTTATTTGGCAAACTTGTCTAAAATATAAAACAAAAACAAAAGACTTAAGCAACAAACTGGTTTAAAAAAAATCAATTTTCGCAAGTGATTTTTTTATTTATTTATTTATTTATTTTTTTTTTTAAAGACTTCAAAATGGAATTAATTAATAAACATGACACACAGCTATAACAAATTTTACAGTATAATGGATAAATTATGTCAACCGTATATTTTATTTTTTTGTCTGTTTTCTAAACAATTTTAAAGATGAATTGATTACAAAATGTTTAAAAATAAACTTGAGCTTAAAACGAGTTAAAATTTTATATATTTCTAATGCACTTTTAAATGGCTATTGCATTTGATACGATTTCAAGTTCATTGCCATTTAATATTACATTGCATTCATAAAGATTTGAAGTCGTAGGTTGTGTTTTTTCTTTCTTTAAATTTAAAACGGAAACGTGTAATAAATCAGGTTTAGTTAATTTTTATGATATAGTTTGATAAAGTTGTAAATTAAAACATGGCAATAAAATATAAATAAAAACTGAAATGCCAATAACTGCTATTTAAAGCCAAATTACAAAATATCTCTTGTTAAGCAACTTTTTAGGACTTTAATGATATAATGGAAAATTACAAAATTTTCCATTATTTTTTATTTTTTATATAAATATTTTAGTATTTTTGTACCGTTTATTATCGTGGAAAATTAATAATAAATATTTTTATTTTCTTCTTTTTTCATTTTAGCTTCATATATTTGAATCAATTAAAATATGGGACAAGAGATATCACAACAAAATAAATGCAACACAAGTAGACGACAAGAGCAACCTTTTCCTCAACAACCACTTCATCACCAAAACTATCAACAACAACAACAACAACCTAATTTTAATAACACATCAAACTTTTCCTCACCTAAACAAAACTATCAACAACACAAAGAACTAATCTATACCTCGTCCAGCATTTCAAACGCTTCCTCCACAGACGAAGAATACTATCGACAACGACAAAAATATAATTTGACAAAGCAAACATATGAAAAAGCAAAAATATCAAAAACCCAATTAGGATCCAGAAAATCACTCGACAGCCATTCGTCAACCTCAGATTATCAATCAAGCGCATTTGGAGCAGCTGAAGAATTATATCGGGATATAAAGAGCGGTAAACATCAACGGAAAAATTCACAAAGTACAGACAGTGGTATTTACTATTCATCGTGTCATTGCACTCCCACTAGATTCTCCTCGGCAGCATCGGTAACCAGTGGCGGTGGTACATCAGTGGTCTCTAGTAAATCGACTAAATCTGTGCAAAAACAAAAGGATTACTTGGATCATCAGTTGTACATCAAGTCATATTTGGACATCTTAGAAGAAGATCAAAAGGCCAAGGCCCAATATAAAGTGGCCAAGCCGGGTGGTATACGTAATTATACGCCCAAAATATTAGCAGACGTTTCATTGTCCAGCAGTGCTCCAGTGACAAACGGTTTTAGCAAGCAAAAGTCAAAGATTAAAGACGATCCGTGGATCTGACAATTACTGAAAAATGGCATTTGGTACAATGACATCTTTACTTGGTATGATACCCCTATTGGCAATCGGCATGAATTATTATCGATATCAAAATGTAGATCCAGAAAATAAAGTACAAGAGCCACAATTAGTAAGTGGACACATATAATAAATCATATCCAATTTAGAGTGTTACAATTTTAATTCAATTAATAAAAAATTTAAAGTCGATAAATCGATAACTACTAGATGTAACAAAGATTTTACATTTATTAGTTATCGAAGACTTTTTATAAACATTTCATTATCAATAAGAGTATTACTATTATGGAAACCTACCATTATTTAAAATCTTTGCTTAAGCAACCCTGTCATCGATATATCTGAAATGTAATTTTAATTATCGATGACAAGATTTTTAAAAGCAAATATTATCGATAACAAAAGATTTTATTGATAGTAAATATTTTGTTTAAGCTTATCGCTAGCAAGGTTATTTATCTTGTATGTTATCGATAACAATAGATTTTTGCAGAAATCCCACGATTTTTTTAATAAAACTTATCATCGATAACAAGATTTTCTAAAAAAAAATGTGTTATCGATAGCAATATTTGATGAAAAAATGTGTTATCGAACAAGATTTTCTAAAAAAAATGTGTTATTTGCTGAAAAATAATAGTATCGATGACAAGACAAACAAAATTTGTTATCGATAACAAGATTCGCTAAAGAATATTTGTTATCGATATATTTACAAAGTATTTTTTATATAAAACTAATGATCGATAGCAAAAAATTGATTAACGATAAACATCGACACAATATTTGCTAAAGAAAAGACGTCATAAAATATTTACAACGAAATTTTTAAATAAAACTAATGATAGATAAGAAAATGTTTTTACCGATAACAAGATTTGCTTAAGTAAATTTGCTAACGATAACAAGATTTGCTAAAGAAAATTTATTATTGATAACAATATTTGCTTTAAAAAATTTGTTATCGATAACAAGATTTGCTAAAGACAATTGTTATCGATAACAAGATTTGCTAAAGACAATTGTTATCGATAGCAACATTTGCTAAAAGAATTGTTACCGATAACAACATTTGCTAAAAAGAATTGTTATCGATAACAAGATTTGATTAAAAAAGTTATCGATAACAAGATATGCTAAAAAATTGTTATCGATAAAAAGATTTGCTAGAAATCTTGTTATGGATAACAAGATTTGCTTAAGAAAATTTGTTAACGACAACAAGATTTGCTAAAAAAAACAATATAACAATATTTTCAAAAAATTATTGTTATCGATAAAAAGATTTGCTAAAAAAATTGTTATCGATAACAAGATTTGTTAAAAAAAAATTATTATGGATAACAAGATTTTTTAAAGAAAATTTGTAATCAATATATGTAAATAAAACTTACGATCGATAACAAAATGTTTTTTTAACGATAACAAGATTTTCTAAAAAAAAATTGTCATTTAGTAATGTACAACAATGTATGTTTTAAATAAAACTAATGATGGATAATAATATCATATTTATCTTTTATAAAAAGAAAACATATTATCGATAACAAAATCTTCCATTGATATCGATATACATACATAAAAATATATTTGGATATATCGATAACAGGATTTTTAAAGAAAACCAATTTTCTATAACAAGAAAAGTTATTAATAACAAAATTTTATGTGCAATACTATCGATAACCGATTTTTTTTCTATAGAAAATTTTAACATCAGAAATTGTTTTAATTAAAAAACAAATCCTACAATAGAATGCAAAATAATTATAGGAAAAAATATATGTTTGTTTTTATCGATAAAAAGACATCACTTTTCGAAACATTTTATTCAAAGTTAAATCTAAAAATTCTGCATAAAAATTGGACATGGTTTAGTTTAGTCCTACTTTCAAAAAATTAAAAATATTCAATACTACTTTTTTTCTTCATTTGTAATTTCAGATACGTCGTCAATATGATTTTGTGGTTATTGGTGGTGGATCCGCTGGAGCTGTAGTGGCCAATCGTTTGTCGGAAATTAAAAATTGGACAGTTTTACTCTTAGAAGCGGGTGGTGATGAAACCGAAATATCGGATGTTCCCGCATTGGCGGGCTATTTACAATTGACCGATTTAGATTGGAAATATCAAACATCACCATCGGCCACCCGTCAATACTGTCAAGCTATGAAAGGCGATCGTTGTTTTTGGCCTAGGGGAAAAGTATTGGGGGGCTCTAGCGTTTTGAATGCCATGGTCTATGTAAGAGGTTCCAAGAATGACTATAATCACTGGGAATCTTTGGGTAATCCCGGCTGGGGTTATGAAGATGTCTTGAAATATTTCCTCAAATCTGAAGATGTACGTAATCCCTATTTGGCTCAAACTCCCTATCATGAGACCGGCGGTTATTTAACGGTGCAAGAATCACCCTGGCGTACACCATTGTCTATAGCATTTCTACAGGCTGGCATAGAAATGGGTTATGAAAATCGTGATATAAATGGTGAATTGCAAACAGGTTTTATGATTACCCAATCGACGGTAAGAAGAGGTTCCCGCTGCAGTACTGGCAAGGCATTTATAAGACCGGTACGTTTACGTAAAAATCTAGATGTACTCTTACATGCTCAAGCCACACGTATATTGCTGGATAAAAATAAAAGGGCCACGGGTGTGGAATTCTTGAAAAATGGCCGTAAAAATATAGTATTTGTAAGAAGAGAAGTTATTTCTTCGGCTGGTGCCTTAAATACTCCACAATTACTTATGCTCTCGGGTATAGGACCATCAGAACATTTACAAGAAATTGGTATACCGGTAGTATCCGATTTGCCTGTGGGCAATAATCTACAAGATCATGTGGGCTTGGGCGGTCTAACATTTGTAGTAGATGCCCCTTTAACGGTGACCCGTAATCGTTTTCAAACTATACCTGTATCCATGGAATATATTTTAAGAGAACGTGGTCCTATGACATTTACCGGTGTAGAGGGTGTGGCTTTTGTTAATAGTAAATATCAAGATCCTAAAGTTGATTGGCCAGATATACAATTCCACTTTTGTCCTTCGTCCATTAATTCGGATGGTGGTGAACAAATACGCAAGATATTAAATCTGAGAGATGGCTTTTACAATACCGTCTATAAACCCATACAAAATTCAGAAACTTGGTCCATATTGCCATTGCTCTTGCGCCCTAAAAGTACTGGTTGGATACGTCTTAATTCACGAAATCCTCAACAACAACCAAAAATTATACCCAATTATTTTGCTCATCAAGAAGATATTGATGTTTTAGTAGAGGGTATCAAATTGGCCATAAATGTCTCCAATACCCAGGCTTTCCAACGTTTCGGATCACGACTGCATAATATACCCCTGCCCGGTTGTAGGCATTTAGAATTCAATAGCGATGAATATTGGGGTTGTTGTATAAAACAATTCACATTTACCATCTATCATCCTGCAGGGACTTGCAAAATGGGTCCTAGCTGGGATTTGAGCGCTGTTGTGGACTCCCGCCTTAGGGTGTATGGTGTTTCCGGTCTACGTGTTGTCGATGCCAGTATTATGCCCACAATTGTTAATGGTAATCCTAATGCTCCAGTCATTATGATTGGTGAAAAGGCATCGGATATGATTAAAGAAGATTGGGGTTTTAAAACATCGCGAAAACATGGCTGAACTAAAAAACCAGAGCGTTACCTTGCATGTTACATAAACTTTGATATGTATTCTGTTTAGGCTTCCATTATATTTAAAACTAACTAGTCAATATTTCATTATTATTTGCCTTTTTTGTATAAAACATATATAAATTATTTATTATAAATTATTGTTGTAAAACTTTTTTCTTATTGTATTGTAAATATTTAAAAAATTTTAAAATTTTTATTCCTTTAATTGTTTTTTAATATTTTAAGTTTTCATCATTAAATGATATTTTTAACATTTTTCATTTTTTATAATTCATAAATTCAATAAAAAAACTTATTTAACATGACTTTTATCAGTACTGGTTAGGATTTAACCAAAGTTTTTCCAAAGCTCGGAAAAGTATCAAGTAATGGCTGATATTTTTCCATCTAGTCCTTCCCTTAATCCATTCGATGGTATAATAAAAAAGGTATGTTAGTCTTTTCTATGTTATATATCCAGATTTTATCAAAAGTGGACATTTTCCATGGCGAGAAAGCTTAAAATCTGTTATGTGACCATTCATAAATTTATGAGTTTATGATCTGTCATCAGGAAAATTCAAGAATCCTAATTAAACTTGAACTTGAGAATTAGGGATGATATTTAAAATCACAGGGATTTAAGATTTTGAAAATCCCGATTCAGAAATCCCAGAATAGTTGGAATTTAAATTTAGCCTTATTTTTTACTATCAAAACAATTCAAAAACAATCCTGGAATTCGGGATTTGTTAATCTCGAAAATCTTGGAACTCGATATTTCCCAATTGTCATATCTAATCAGAATCTATACACTCAAAATATTTTTACAGTAACTGACTGTACAGGTTGGTTGAAAAGTTCCTGCGCTCACCAAGAGATGGCACTGCTAGCTCCAAACTTTTTTTTCTCAAGTTGGTATAACTATCCTGAGAACACATGCAAAGTTGCAAGTCATTCTGTCAATTCTTTCTTTGTTTACAAGGCATTTGAAGTTGACGTGTTATTGATTTTTTTTTAATATGGAAAAAATTGAATATCGTGCAGTCATTAGATTCTTTGTTTTGAAGGGTTTAAAAGCAAAGGAAATTTATGAACAGTTGTTAGAAGTGTATAAGGAGTCCTCACCTTCAAAACGCACCGTTGAATTTTGGGCTGGTGAATTTAAACGTGGTCGTAAAAGCCTTGAAGACGATCCACGCGAAGGACGACCAAAAACTGCAACCACAGCAGAAATCATTGAGCAGGTACATAATATGGTTAGTGAAGATCCAAGTTTGACTAAGCGTGAAATTGCTAATGCCATAGGCATCTCAGACGAACGAGTACTTCATACTTTACATGAAGAATTACGTATGAAAAAACTGTTTGGAAAGTTAGTGCCGCACACATTAACAATTCAACAAAAACTGGATCGAAAACAAATTTCTCAGCGTAATTTGGAGCGTTTTAAGCCGAATAAAACCAACTTCTTGCGTCGTTTTATAACTATGGATGAGACTTGGATCTACCACCATGATCCTAAATTGAAACAAAAACGTTTACAGTGGACTGAAGCTGGTTGTTTAGCTCCAAAGCAGGTGAAGTCACAACGATCAGCAAAGAAGGTTATGGCATCAGTTTTTTGGGATGCAAAAGGAATTTTGTTGATTGATTATCTTCAAAAAAGTAAAACAATCAACTCTGAATATTATTGCAGCCTTTTGGATCAGCTGGATGAAAAAATTCGTGAGAAAAGACCGGGTTTAAAGAAGAAAAAAATCATTTTTCATCAACACAAAAGTGTTTTGACGATGGCTAAATTCAAAGAATTAAAGTACGAATTGCTTGAACATCCACCGTATTCACCAGATTTGGCTCCCAGTGACTACTATCTCTTTAGAAATCTCAAACAATTCCTTCGTGGAAAGCATTTTTCGTCGAATCAAGAGGCCATAGCAGCCGTAGACGGTTATTTTGCAGAGCTTCCGGAAAACCATTATAAGGATGGGATAAAATTATTGGAAGATCATTGGAACAATACACACAATTCTAGGAGATTATATTGAATAAAAAAATATATTTAGTAACAAAAACAGTATTCTTTCATTTCGAGCGCAGGAACTTTTCAACCAACCTGTATGTTTTTAAATTATTAAATGTACTAATATCGCCTCGAAGTTGCGGCGTTTATGTTTTAGTGTCCGTCGCATGGGTTCGAAGTTGCGTCTTTAAATTTTCTATTTGCGTCGCAAATATTAAAATGTTTGTCGAAACATTTTTTAACACAAATATTAGGTCTGTTTTATGGTTTCCAAAATAAAATCCATTTACGCTTATAGAATTTAATAAAAAAATGCTAAAAATGACAAGTCCTTTAATGGAAAAAATGGAGTCACTTCTTCACATTTGTATAATTATCTATCCATGACATCTGCAAATGTATCAGACGCTATCAATTGTTATAAGGAAATTTATTTAAAAAATAAAGCTAGAGACAATTTCATACAAAAATTAGCAAGATTAGCTCAGAATAAAAAATCAACACATCGGTTCAGACTTCTTGTTTTGTATGATGAATTCCTCATTTATAATTTTTTTTTACAGTTGTGTTATAATTTTCTCACGTTTAATTATATTTTTATTCTAACAAAAAATTAAAAAAAAAAAAAATAAATAATGGGTAATGGAACCAATAAAATAAAAATTAATACATACGGATGGGAAATCGAATATCGGTTTGCGTCGATTCGATTTGCGACGCATTTCTCCTCTAGACAACTCAAGGTCAAACAGTTGTTTGACCTCTAGTCAGCAAAAGCCTTTAGCCAGCTGAAGGTCAAATACCTGTTCGATCTCTAGCCATCTAAAGGTCAAATAGTTATTTGACCTCTAGACAGCTGAAGATCAAATAGCTGTTTGACCTCTAGCCAGGTGTAGGTCGAAAAGCTGTTTGACCACTAGCAAGCTGAAGGTCAAATAGTTGTTTGACATTTGGCCAGCTGAAGGTCAAATAGCCGTTTGACCTCTAGCCAGGTAAAGGTCAAAAAGATGTTTGACCTCTAGCCAGCTGAAGGTCAAATAGCTCTTTGACCTCTAGCCAGGTGAAGGTCAAATACTGTTTGACCTCTAGCCAGCTGAAGGTCAAATAATTGTTTGACCTCTAGCCAGCTAGAGGTCAAATTCTTGTTTGACCTTTGGTCAGCTGAAGGTCAAATAGCTCTTTTGCCTCTAGCCAGCTGAAGGTGAAGTAGTTGTTTGACCTTTAGCCAGCTAAAGGTCAAATAGTTGTTTGACCTATAGCCAGGTGAAGGTCAAAAGGTGTTTGACCTCAAGCTAGCTAAAGGTCAAATAGTTGTTTAACCTCTAACGAGCTGATGATCAAATAGTAGTTTGATCTCTAGCCAGCTGAAGGTCAAATAGCTGTTTGATCTCTAGCTATCTAAAGGTTAAATAGCTGTATGATCTCTAGCCAGCTGAAGGTCAAATACGTAGTTATAATACAGGAAAATATATTTTTCAACCCTTTTTTACATTTATGATTTTAAAGAATAAATTACACATAAATACGGATTTTCTGTTACAGTTAATATTTTCATTTAAAATAATTTGTTAAAAATTGTTATTTTATAGTTAATTACCGGGTATTTGAAATGAAAAGTCTTTTATTTTTATAGACTTTGTACTAAATTTTTATGACATTTAATAAAACGAAATAAAGGATAAAATCATTACTTTTTACGGATTTTGTAGTTAAATAGTTGACAGTTAAAAGAAATACATATTTAATTTTCATGACATTTTAAAAAGGAAATAAAGGAAAATATTGTTACAAGAAATTTCTACAATTAGAAATTTCTTCACACGAATTTTGACAGCTAGAAAAATCTAGTGTCGTAATAAACTGGAAATAACTAGAACTAGACTACTCATATAAATACTAGTACTCGGTGACGCAGCAGTTCAGTTTATAAAGTAAAACGCTGAGTGTGAAGAACTAAAGTGTGGCTAACGTTTAGTCTATCTACACCGTGTAAATAAAGTGTGTTATTAAAGTGTATTTCTGTAATTTTTAGTGACGGTTATAAATAAATAGAGCTATAAACAATTTCAAACAGTGTTTATTATTTGCAATATAGAAAGAACTCGATTTATTTAAAAGGTAAATAAATCAACGATTTTATAAAGGGTAAAATCGTAACAATATCATTACTTTTTAAGGATTTTGTAGTTAAATAGTTGCCCTGTTAAAAGAAATACATAAAGGAAATATCAGTTGTTTTTACGGATTTGTGGTTAGTTTGTTAACAATGAAAATTATTAATTATTTACGGATATTAAAAGTTAATAAAATGAAAAATCTTTTGATTTAAATGAAAAGTTAGTAGACTGGTTTTTAAAGTAATTTTTATTTATTTTAAATTATATTTTCAGTTTATTAAAACCACATACTCTCAAACTTAAATTGTAAGTTGATAAAGAGTTTAATATTCTCCGGTTTTTCATTGGTAGAAATTCTTTACAAAAGGGAGAATATTCTTGAATCTGAATTTTTTTTAAATTACCAAGAATCTATTGGATTTGTTAGAATTTCACGGTTTTTACAATCTGTGAGTTTTATTTTTAAACAGTAAATATGTATATAACTCTAATCTCAGAGATATATAATACAGTGCTTTTTGAACCTTTGAGGGGTAAAAAGTTTATACATATTAAAAGGTATGAGGGTTCCGTTGAATGTGAAAGGCAAGATCATGCCCACATCATAAACAAAGCTTCAATCCAAGGATTGTTATAGTCAGCCAAATTATGTGAGACTGTTAAGAAATATATTCATTTCTATATTGAAAATGTTCCTATTGGTTTTCGATTGTGACTTTGTTAAAAATTAGTCAAATCAATTTTAAAACACATTTGACAGATTTTTTTTTTTTACTGACGTATGATTTTAAGTGTAAGTTTAGTCTTATTCATGGTAGGGTGAGTCGTAAAAAGATATTCATAAAAACCACGTTTGAATAACTAAATAAACAAAGCAGCTTAAGAAACAACGGGAAAAATTTAATTCAACTCTAAATCCGCCAAAAGTTATGCTACAATTTTAGTTTATAGTGTATAATATTTAAAAATAACGGTCATATATATATTTTTAAATTTCTAATAAATCAGTTCAGTGATTAAAAAATATATTTTAATTATCAAATCAATTAAAACCCCCCACTTATAACTACGCTACCCAAATAACTAAAATGTTTAATAATTAAGAAATGATGTCAAATATACATATAATTTCTTTGAATAAAATAATTATTAAAGTGTCATTTTATTTTATTTTTCTTTAGATCCATTAATAGCTGTAAACCAATCGCATTAATATGCCACCATGAAAAAGGTGTAAAAAAACCAGAGTGGATGATATAAACACCAGGTTTGAAAATTAATCAAAAGAGTCAAACTATCAGCAGACATTTGATTTTTTAATTAGTAGGATGACATTAATTCTTGACTCTTAATATAATTTCCTAACACAATGTTTTCAAAATTTTATGATGTGATGATATTTTTAATTTTTTTTTCTTTAAATTTTCAATTAAACAAATGCCTTTAAAGCAGAGATCCTCAAAACCCCGCACATGTGCGAATGCTCTCTCACAAATGAAGAGAGCATGAGAAGATAATTTGTATTATTATTAAATAAAAACATTTAGTCTCATTTGAGCATTCATGTGCGCAGATTGTTGCTTATATTCAGGGTTGCCATTATGATCTTAGATTTTTAATAGGATCAGGTTGTGTAGTCGCTTGTTACTAGACAAGACTGATAAAAAATTTTAATATAGAGTGGGAAAATACTTTTTTATTTGCCAAATTTACTTCATTAAAGCTGAGTGTTTAGTATGCCAACGCACTGTGATGTGTAATCAGACCTCGAAAAAGATAAAACTTTATTGAATCAATTCGCAAAAAAAAATAATTCTTTTTGTAAATTAGCGAGTTGATTCAATATTTTATAAATCAATTTATTAAATCAGATTTAAAATCATAGTTGATTAACCAATTTTATTTGATTTTTTTTTATTTTAGTTGAATCAAATCATTTGAAACATAATTCGTTTTTTAATTCGAGAATTAAAAAAGATTAATTTGATTTGCGAATTAAAACAAAACAAAAAAAATTAAAATTGACTTGCAAATCGCGCTTAGTTTTCTAGATATTCGCCATTTTGTGAAATGGTAATTTTACCGGTATCTCGAAAACTAAGCGAGATGGGGCAAAACGGACAAAATTTTTTCTCTAGTAGATTATTGAAATACTCCAATAATTAAAATAGGCCAGGTCCGGAAGACATCCCGAGTATGTCTTATACAAATTCCATGAAACCCTTCGGTTTTAAAATTAAATTAATCATGATTAAAAAAAAAGTATTTTAATTCGCTTGTCAAATCATATTAGAAAATCAAAATTAATATTTTTTCATACGGGATACAAATAAAAATAGTTTTAAAATTTTGATTTAAAATTTAATTATTCAAAGTTATTTATGTATTTTGATGTAGAATTATTAAAATCAACTTGATTCTTATAATAAAATAAATATTGAAAGAAAATGAAAAATTATCAAATAATTAAAACTCATTATTTTAGTTTTAAATCTTAAAAACCCTTTTTATAAAAAAATTATTAATGATTGAAAATAATAAAAAAAAATTATATAGAACTTTCCAAGCTTTCATGTGATGTTTATTTTACATTAAGGGTTTATTTGAATATAAAATAATGTTATTATTAATAGATTTATATCACACGTGGCAATTGTGTGGGTTTTTTTTGGAATTTGTTCGGGGACAGCTACAAATATGTCTTGGCAACCCTGGCAGAATGAGAAAAAAGAAATTAAGCTCAAAAATAAACAACCAACACAAACGTGAATGTATGTGTGTGGGGATCACTGCTTTAAAGAGAAAATAAACTAGCACGTAGCAAATTTTTAGAAAAAACATTTCTCTGGTTCAGGCATGCAAAAGTCTTGCCACCCCTGTAGGGTATCTCATGGTCAGGCTTGACCCAATTGTATTGATTGACCATTTTTGTACTATTTATATTTAAAATAACAATATAAATAAATTTTCATAGGTAAGGCATTATTTTATATCATCAAGTAATGCAAAGAGTAAGGTGACCTATATGTTTATGTTTTAAAATAATGTTACTTTTTACATTATTGGTAGTTCCTTAAATAATGATATCCCATTACTGTTTCTCCACTAATTACAGGTTGGTTGAAAAGTTCCTGCGCTCGAAATGAAAAAATACTGTTTTTGTTACGAAATATATTTTTTTATTCAATATAATCTCCTAGAAGCTCAATACACTTGTTCCAATGATCTTCCAATAATTTTATCCCATCCTTATAATGGTTTTCCGGAAGCTCTGCAAAATAACCGTCTACGGCTGCTATGGCCTCTTCATTCGACAAAAAATGCTTTCCACGAAGGAATTGTTTGAGATTTCTGAAGAGATAGTAGTCACTGGAAGCCAAATCTGGTGAATACGGTGGATGTTAAAGCAATTCGTACTTCAATTCTTTGAATTTAGCCATCGTCAAAACACTTTTGTGAGCAGGTGCATTGTCTTGATGGAAAATGATTTTTTTCTTCTTTAAACCAGGTCTTTTCTCACGAATTTTTTCATCCAGCTGATCCAAAAGGCTGCAATAATATTCAGAGTTGATTGTTTTACCTTTCTGAAGATAATCAATCAACAAAATTCCTTTTGCATCCCAAAAAACTGATGCCATAACCTTCTTTGCTGATTGTTGTGACTTCACCTGCTTTGGAGCTGAACAACCAGCTTCAGTCCACTGTAAACGTTCTTGTTTCAATTTAGGATCATGGTGGTAGATCCAAGTCTCATCCATATTTATAAAACGACGCAAGAAGTCGGTTTTATTCGGCTTAAAACGCTCCAAATTACGCTGAGAAATTTGTTTTCGATACAGTTTTTGTTGAATTGTTAATGTGTGCGGCACTAACTTTCCAAACAGTTTTTTCATACGTAATTCTTCATGTAAAATATGGAGTACTCGTTCGTTTGAGATGCCTATGGCATTAGCAATTTCAGGCTTAGTCAAACTTGGATCTTCACTAACCATATTATGTACCTGCTCAATGATTTCTGCTGTGGTTGCAGTTTTTGGTCGTCCTTCGCGTGGATCGTCTTCACGACGACCACTATTAAATTCACCAGCCCAAAATTCAACGGTGCTTTTTGAAGGTGAGGACTCCTTATACACTTCCAACAATTGTTCATAAATTTCCTTTGCTTTTAAACCCTTCAAAACAAAGAATCTAATGAATGCACGATATTCAATTTTTTCCATATTAAAAAAAATCAATGACACGTCAACTTCAAATGGCTTGTAAACAAAGAAAGAATTGACAGAATGACTTGCAACTTTGCATGTGTTCTCAGGACAGTTATACCAACTTGAGAAAAAAAAGTTTGGAGCTAGCAGTGCCATCTCTTGGTGAGCGCAGGAACTTTTCAACCAACCTGTATGTCTTCCTGTTTTCATTGTCTATAATTTTTTTTCCTTTAAAATAAGTGTCGCCCTAAAATGAAAATGATATTTAAAATAAGTAGCACAATTTTGATTTGTGCTTCTTTAAATAATAGACGAAATATGTAAAAAATATAGCAGTCACAAGGAAGTGAAAGTGTAAAAGGGGGGCTAGAGTCTCTCATTTTTACTACTACTGTTGTTGTTGTTGTTGTTTGTGGTGCCATAATAGATAAAAAAAAAATAAAATACAGTATTATTGCATAAAATATACTTAACCAAAACATTATTACTGTAAAGTAGGTGTGTAAAACTCAACACCAAAATATAATTTATGTTGACATTTATGAAGAGTTCCCCCCATTTGCATTTTAAATTAAAAAAAAATGTAAGCAAAAGTTTAAAAATTATGATTTTTTTGTTTTGTGTGTGTAAATATTGTTTGCAAAAAAACAAGAGATTACATGATATCTCGAATGTAGTTATTAGATGGATTTTCATTAATGTCTTGTTTAAATAAAAAAAACGTCCATATAATCTGCCAGTGCTGCCGCCGTCATAATTAATTTTATTTATTTTTTTGTTTACATTTCATTATGTTGCCACCTTGACATGTGACAGTAGTACTGATAGTTTGACTGAAAAATATATAAATATATTTTTTTTTTCTGTATTTCACCCACTTTCATTAAAAGAAGTGCTTTTAGCCATTAAAACAAATATACGCATTTAAATATTTATGACAAGGGTTTTAGTGTAACATTTTAAAGTTTTGAATTTCAATTAAAATATAACTATACAATGCTGGTATGTGAATTACTTATGGGATTACATAAAGGATGTAAACGAAAATATTTTTACAAAGTCATATGAGAATTTTGAAAATTGTTTTAATACTACAAACATTTATTTTAAGGTTAAAAAATCCCTGGCAATTTTAGTGTTGCCATATTTTACCAATTTTTATCTCTTCTCTAGCTCCCCTTCAGGCAAGCTGCCTATCCTAGGACACGTCAAGTGACTGGTTCATTGTGATAAAGACTGGTCACGGGACCAATTTTAATATGAAAGAGACCTGTCACTTTAGCATAGGCTAATCCTAGAAGGGAGTGAATTGCCCTCTGAGACAGTCACAGCAACGTTCATGTCACACAATTAACCTCAAAGAACGTGTCACAGGAGTGACGCAAAATAACGTATCTTGGAACTATCGCAAAAGAACATATCATAGAACCCACGAAAGGGAACACTTCACAGAACTAACGCAAAAGAATATGTCATAGAAAATTTTAAAAATCAAGAAACCTTGTATTAAATTTCTAAAATTTCCATCCCTGATTTTTTGAAAAGTAAGGAGCAGGGATGCGAAATGAGAATTACAAAAGTCATTACCAAATTGTACTTTTTTGAACTCAATTGTACCATTTGTTAAGTATAAAAAAACACCAACTTTTTTTTAATATTTTTTTTAATGTTTTTATTTTTAATAAACAAAACAAAAAAACTGTACAGAAAATTCAGTTGTACATTAAAAGTATATAATAAAAATATGTAAAATAAGGTACAAAAATCCATGAGATCAATATGATATTTTAGTAGGTAACAAACTATTTGTTATTTTAAAATTATAGCAACAGGAATTCGATGAATGTAACAAATCTTTCGTTTGGACTAGACTGGAAACTGTTAACAATTTATATGATGCAATTGATTTTTTTAATTCCCTTTTCAAAGTTGCTTTGGAAATTGTACCAAATAAACCATGGAAGTACCATCGTACTTTTAAGACCCAAATCGTACCAAAAATGGTACAATTGTACCAACTGTCGCATCCCTGGTAAGGAGTTATTAAGAAGAGTACAAAACTGATGAGAAAAATACCGTTAGAATAGAAAAACGCCGAAATAATTACTCAATGAGAACAACAAATTATGCTCCCAGAATTTCAGAGATGGAAAACTTGATATGAATGTATGGATTTGTTTTTTTTTTAAGATAAATAATTTTAATATTCCACAAAAAGAAAAAAACTGCTTTTAAAAAAACTGGTTTTAAAATAATTTTTAAATTTTTTTTTTTTAATTTTTAAAAAGCCTGAAAGAATCAAGAAATTGGCTGTTAAATTTGTAAAAATTACACCATTTATCTATGAATTTTTTTTTGAGGAAACCAAGAAAATTTATCTATTTTTAACTATTCAAAGTGTTTTTAAGATCCGATTATTTTAATATATCGAAAATTTTTAATATCATTTAAAGAATACTTCACAAATCAACCGTGAAAGGTGCAAGAAGGTGTTTTCTCGGTCTCCGCAAAAATAATTTTAACTACAAACCGCTAATTCGGAAGGCGCAACGACTATATTAGCTCATTAACTTTAAGACTGTTAATGATGCTGAAATATGATACCAACACCATAATCTAAAACATATCAAAAAATGGTATTGATACCTCTTTCTCTCATTGAGTGGCGACCAAAAGTGTTATGTACTTTACCCAGTAATTACGCTAAATTGAAAACTTTGAAAGCGTTTTTTCAAAATCGATTTATGAGAGTCTTGAAGTAAATGAGCGATAAATAAAAGCTGGTACTTTGGACCCACCACGTGATAGAGACTTTTAAGCCGCTGATCGGTTCTGCTTTCACCTATCATCAATTCCCAACTGACCCCTTTTGGCCGCGCTGGGATTCTTTCCAAAGAAAGCAACATATTGAAATTTAATTTTGTAAAACATTTTTCGTTTACACCCTTTATATTCGTGTTGGTAGTTTTATTTTTCTCACCGTACTTTTAACAATTGTTATTTATATAGATGATAGTTTAAATTACCTAAAAAAAGACAAGAAAAATAATATATTAATATTTATATAACAATTATAAAGTGCAATATAAAGTTATATACAAAAGTATATAATATTGTATTAGACGATACAATGAAAATTATAAAGTAATACAACATTTGAATAAACTTATTGAAGTTATGACAGAAAGTTTTTATTATTTTCCTTAATAAGACTGAAGTTAGGTTAGGTTAGGTCGAAAGGAGGATCAAGCATCGAAATGCAACCTCATATCGCTACGATATACACCTAGGCCTCTGCTGGGCCTGTTCTGCGCTCCTTAAGAACATGGAGATTGTTAACGTCCGGTTTTCAGAAACCTGGTTTCCCGGACGTAACTCCTCAAGGTTTTACAGTCGACGTTCCTCAGGTATTCCAGGTCCGATATAACATCGCCCCCGAGGTGATTGGATCTTAATTCTGCAAATGCCTGACAGTGGCAAAGAAAGTGCTCCAGCGTTTCGCTCTCCTCGCGTTTCTGCCCGTCCAATCCGGTACAATTGTGCCCGTAATCCTGCATGACCAGTCAGGATACGTACCATCATACTGACCTCGGACTTACTTCCATTAAGGAGGCCTCTTGTCCTCTTCTCGTCTGGGCCACCCCACAAAATAAGACTAAAGTAGTATCTGGGAAATCGTAGTTTTCTGTCAACAAAATTTTCATCATGTGTCATGTAAGGCAATTTTTTTTTTTAAATATAATATGAACTTTAAAATTTAAACTCATGCTTCTTTTATTGCATCTAAAGTATCTGTTAACCTAACCCAACATATTGCTTCTCAAGCATTATTTCTCTAAAAGAGATCTTACGAAGTGATTAATTCCAGACAGATAATTGCGGTTTCGAAGTTGGCGGGACCACACTTTTTAATTAGGTTTAAAAATTTAATTTATTTAAAATGTATAATTAATTTCTTTAAATTATCTATTTTTCTAAAATTCTTCAATTTTTAAAAACAAATAAAAATTATGAAAAATTGCTTATCTTTACTGAGGAACTAGGCATCACTATAGGGAAATATGAATGGTTGGCAGATATTCGCCCTGACCACAGAACCATTTATTTCTCTGATGTAGTTTTGCAGATTTGGGTATCGAGGAGTTGTATAAACTTCTTGATGACTGCAACAATTTTTTAGTGGGGGCCAAAATAGCTGCTAACCTTGCTTTTGCCGCTGCGATGATTAGTTCTTAGTGAGCAAAACTATACATTACCAAATAATGAGCAAAGTAATGCATAGCTATAGGGGTCGACGCATTACTGTACACTATACTTTATTGATGAATTTTACAGGCGATAAGCCTCAAAGTAATTTATGCATGGTTTTTAATATGCTTACAAAAAAATGAAAAGTAATGAAGGCGATAGCCGCCAATCTTACTTACTCATTAATTATAATTAATGAGTGTTACTGTAAAATATGATTTTTTTGAAAATGTGCCCTAATGTTATCGATATATTTTGAACGGCTTTACCGATCAAAGATCCGATTATACATATTTGTTCGTCATCTCAATACCTTGCATTTGGGTACAAACCAATCGGACATTTCTAGCTCGAGATATGTTTTGTCAAGTGAAAAAAGGCCGAAAAATTAAAAAAAATCACAATATCTCAAAAACTGTTCTATATGTTTTGTCAAGTGAAAAAAGGCCGAAAAATTAAAAAAAATCACAATATCTCAAAAACTGTTCTATAAAAAAAATTTAACCTTGATTTTCGAATTCAGCGGAGTGTCCCGCTGCCTGGCGAAAGGGCAATGAACATTAGTGTGCCACTTCAGTTTTTTAAACGGAAAGTAGGCTGCACTATAGTTTTCAGGGCTGAGGCGGTTTTGAGGAATACCGAAACGTGCAGAGTGTCGAAAATTATGTGAAAATCCTACAATCCTGCTGTCCCTAACCAGAAGCAATTAAAGACTTCTGGAGGAGGTTCTGACGGGTCTCTGCTGGAAAACAGTTCTGGCAAAGAGAGTGGAAAAGCTGAAGCATAACATGTGTTCCTGTTCGCATCTCTCGTGCGCTTCAGAGCAAGTTGCTTAGAAGATTATCTATTCTGAAATCTAAAGGAAATCTCTAGAATCAGAATTCTAAAACTTCTGACTTTTGCTAAGAGGTTACTACCCTGCGGGAAAAGGACCTATCCCAGGACATGTCACATGATCGGTTCATTGTGATAGAGACCGGTCACGAGACCGGTCACTTTAACATGGGCTTGTCCTAGGAAGCGGGAAATTGCCCTCTGAGACATGTAACAGAACTGGTCTGAAAGAACATGTCATGACTTTAAAACCAGTCACGTGATAGGTACTTTAGGAACCGGTCCTCATTTCACCTATCCCGTGATATGTATTTTCGCAACCGGTCCCTTTTTCACCTATCATGGGACAGGTCCCAATTCCCAAGTGACCCCTTTTTTCCCGCAGGGTAGTGAGATACTGAATCTCTCTCTAAAACACGTACTCTCTGGTTAAACTTGATACAAAATTTGGAAAAAACTTATGTGAAAGTTTTTTTTTTTCTAAATACGAGATTGCAACGATAAGAATGTCTTCTCTCTCTTTTATCTCAGAAGCAATATAAGATATTTTCTCTCAGAAGCTAAAATCATATTAACTGAGAAACTCAGAATCCACAATTTGATTTTTTCTATATTTTTCCGTTATTTTTTCCCCCATAATTATCTCTTCAATATGTAATTTCTAAATTATTTTCAACAAAAAATTTAAAACCGTATTGTAGTAAAATTGTAATATTAAGTATTATTAAAAAAAAACAACACAAATCAAAAAAACCCAAAAATATAACAATCTTAACCATCTAATCAATTTTTAAAGTAGCGCATATAGTGGCTAAAGTTGTGGTATGAGAAAACAAATAACAATATTGCTTCATTACAGCTTAGCAAACCGTTTGTTGGTTCGTTAGATTGTTGGCCAAAAATATCAAATAAAAACAAATATAGTGGTAGCAAAAACCCATTGTTAACTCACAGTTAATACTTTACAAATAGCCACAGTTGGATGATGTTTTAGTTCAAACTTACAAAAAAAGACTTGTGAAGTTTCTCATGTAATAATTGATTTGTTCACCCCAAAAAAAATAAAAATGTTTTAGCTTAAACAATACAATGCAAAGTAAAGGAAGTTGATTTTATAAAATTATCATGTTTTTATAAATATAATCTTTTTATTTTTTTTTTACAACCAACAAATTTATTAACCTATATTTGTATTTCAAATACCATTTATCTCTGTCACATGTACAACACAAAAATACCATAATATCTGTCATCATCATCATTACCATCCATCGTCAGTTTTAAAGTAGTTGTTAAGCACTTTCGTTTACTATTTGCAAATTTTGTATATTTGTACTTAACACCAGATAATAAATTATATGTAAATTATGATGTTTGAAATATTTTTTTTTATTTAACAACAGTTTTGCTCAGGGAAGTTATCATACCTTAATGGATGTTATCGATATATATCGATTCTATCGAAATTAGTAAAAAACAAGTTAAAAAGGGCTAAATTCGGCTGTGCCGAATCTTTGAATACCCTCCACCAAAGGGGATGAAGATGATATACGTATATACTAAATTTTGCATGAACTGTAATATGAATATGTTGTGTAAATTTATGTAACGAACTTTTGTTATTTAGTTTTAGCAATGTTATTTACAGAGGTCTGCTCTGTTAGCGACTTTAACATTGTTCATTTTTACGTTAACTAAGTTATCATAGTATGTAAGACAATAAATGTAATCGAACAATAAGAAGACTTAATAACATTTTTACTTACTTAACAGAAAAAAATAGATACAGAAAAATTGTACAAATTTGTATGGAAAATTTAGAGGTACCTTCACATTTTCACTCATAACTTTTAAACCGCTTGACCGATTTTGCTCATTTTAAATACCAAACTGCTCGGGAGGATGTTCAATAATCTGGGTAAAAATAGACACCCCCGCTTGCGTCTTCGCGTCGTGATCGTGACAGACAGACAGATAGACGGACATCGCTAAATCGACTTAAAATTGCATAAGGATCACGAATATATATACTTTATGGAGTCTTAAACCTATATTTCGACATATTACAAACGGAATGACAAACTGATATATACCCTCACCATATGTGGTGGAGGGTATAAAAAAGTAATATCTAATTAAGTCCCATTAAATACCCATTAAGGCACCTAAAAAGCAAATCTGGTTTGTAGCGAAACAAAATTGTATGCAACAGTGTTCCAAATCCAAACGGAACGGGGAACGAGCGGAATCGAAACACTTAAAACAGGTAACAAAATAATATGGATTGGGAATGAATAAAACTGAAACACTAATATACAAAGGGGAACGAAATGGAATGGAACGGGCGACGAGTGGAATTGAAACACAAAACTCAGGGGACGAAAAGGAATAAAACGAAACTGGATTTTAATAATATTGATCGATTTAAACATTTTTTTTTTAATTTTTACATTTTTTTCTTAATGTTTAACTATCAATAATAATCATTTTTTTTAATTAAAGAATTATCAATTGCAATGAAATTTAGATCCATTGCCAATGATCAATAACATCAGATCCATAAACTGATTAAAAATTGTATTAAAAATACATTTATTATAATTGATATCATTGCAATGCCAATGAAATCATTAATTAATTGAACCACTTAATCAATTTATTCCACGTTAGGTTTAATACCAACTAGAAACTGTAATTTTTGTAACATTATCTTATGTCTAACTAGCGGATCCCGGCGTGCTTCGCTACGCATAAATACGTATTTGTTGTTGTTTTTGTTTTGTATGGACAAAATCACATGTTGATATGAAAAGTCATAACTCACGAACGCGTCGACTTTGCGTCGAACGTAAACTTTATATAAACCATCTACACCATCGAATTCGGTTTGAACGTTCGTGAGTTATAAAGTCACAACACACTTGCAACAATTTTTTATATAAAAGGTGATTAAATTTTAAGGGCCGATGTTGAATGTGAACCACACCTAAACGTCAAGTTTTTTTCTGCATTTCATTTGACATTTCTTAATTTCAGACTAACTCAATTTGAACCATGGAAAGATGCACAATCGAGCAACGCGTTAAAGTTATTAAGGCTTATTATGAAAATGGGCGTTTAAATTAAAATGCACTTTGTGATTTTTTTAGTCAGCATAATCGACCAAATGTGTCCACAATCTGGATAATTGTGCACATATTTCTGCAAATCGGGTTTGTAGGAAATAAGAAAACACCTGTGCATGCTCGCCAAGTTCGTTCTGCGGAAAACATTGCTGTTGTTCGCGATAGTGTGGCAGAATAGCCGTCAATTCTCGAAATTCTTGAAGTTAGAAATTGAGGATATGGATGTGCACGATATGTGGTTTCAACAGGACGGTGCCACTTGCCACACAGCTAACGAAACAATGGCTCTTTTGCGCGACAAATTCAATGGCCGTGTTATCTCACGTGGTGGCGATGTCAATTGGCCGCCAAGATCATGTGATTTGACATCGTTGGACTTCTTTCTTTGGGGTTATTTAAAGGAAAAAGGTGTGCGTCGATAAGCCAGCAAAAATTCAAGAGCTTAAGGATGAGATAATTCGGCACATTAACGGCACAGAACCTCAATTATGCCTCAGCGTCATCGAAAATTTGGAACATCGGATGGAGATGTGCCGCCGAGACCGCGGCGGCCATTTGCCCGACATTTTGTTCCATACACAATTGAACCATACCATATTATCATAATTAAAAGAAATGACAATAATTTCCTAAATAATTTGTGTTTTAATCAAAATCAACATCGGCCCTTAAAATTTAACCACCCTTTATATACATCATTCAACATTATTATATCCTAAGCTCTTTTCAACTTTCTGAACTTTTTAAAACAAAAATTTTTTATTTCTTAAGAATTATTTTCTGTCGAAACCGTTCAGATTCTTGCGAAAATTTATTTATGTTATTTATATATTAATTTATTCTAATTAAAATTACAATAAAACTTGGAGCTAGCAGCAGTTTTCGCTTTAACGGTTTTCTGTTTTTCCAAATAGTTTAAATTTTTTAAAAAATTGTTTTCGGTGTTGTGATTTTGAATAAAATGGTCTACCGGCTGTAAAGCTTTAAAACTGTAAAAATAAATGAATGAAAACACCAACCGAAACCGGTGATCTTTAGCTCCTTATTTCCATCACGATTAAGGTTTTTGAATAATAACGGTAACGGTTTTTAATTTAAATCGACATTTTAGCGGTTATGGTTTTCGATTAATAGACATCCATCCAAGGGTGGCAGCCGCAGTTACGGTTTTCGTATCGCCATAATTGTGTTCTGTATATCCGTTACGTTTAAGGTTTTTGAAAAATAACGGTTACGGTATTTGAATCGGTATTTTAGCGGTTATGACATGCATTGTTGCTGGTTACTGTTAATAAAATCGGTAAAAGTAATGCAATCGAAATATTTTTTACTCCCCAGTTGAACGATTTTGTTTCCTTGTTTTTTTACAGGGTGACTCTAAATTTATTTTTGTTAGGGATAAGATTGTTTTAACCCTCAAATCGGGCAATTTTTTTACAATGAATTCTGTGAGTACTTGGGATATGTTGAGGACTTATTTTCAAAGCGAAGGCTTTAATCTTACTTTAAATATATTTATTTTTTTTGCTTTTATTTTTTATTATCATTTTATTTGAATCAATATTTTTTAATACAAATAAAATCATTTTGTTCATAATCTCTGTCATCATTTTGATTGTTTGATCTCAACGAAAGCCATTGACTATTAACAAGCATTTTACCTTTCCTTATGTAGTCAGCCGTAACCAAAATGTTGTGTTGGTTCAGTCTATTGGCTTATTTGTGTCTGACCATCTTGTTAGCTGATATTTCCGCATATAATTTTTAATTTAAAGCGCAAAAGCCAAATGTCAAATTAATTTTGTAAACTCCTTAACAAGATCATAATAACAAGCGTGGAAAAAAATGTTAAATGGTTGTAACTATCAATAGTATTTGATAAATTTAATTTAAATGAGGTATATAAATTTACCCGAGAGGAGCTTAGCAATGGCGCCCAAACAGGGACAATAGAGCATTGAGAATTACGAGCAGATTTTTAATTGTTATAAAAACATTAGCGGTATATTAAAACTAAGAAATGCATTTTATTTTGTACTTCCTCTTAATTAAATTTAAAAAAAATCCTTTGTCGGTATAAAAACAATGCTTAAATTAGCTAAAAAAAATTATGGTACGTGTAATTAATTTTTAAATTTTATGTTTTTGTTTTTTTTTAAATAAACCAAAGCCATATTAGCCCCTTTTTAGTGTTGTTGTTATTAGTTATTGGTTTTGTGATGGTTAAAGTATCATATTAGTTAAGATCTAATTGCCCTGTAACAATCACAATTGTATAAAATCTGTTATATATAGTTTACGTTAGATGATTTTTTAAAAAACTTTTATCAAAAATTTTGGTAACCATAAATTTTTTTAGCTTAGCTTAGCTTTGTTTTATTTTTATTTTTTTTTTTCAACAATATGGTTGCAGTTATAAAATGTTTATAACGATCTTTGGTTAGTTGCGGTTTTATGATTAAACATGGTAAAGTAGTCGATAAAAAACAGTATTTTTAGTAAAAAGTATGTGTTCCTTAATAAAATAAAATTAAAAACAGTTTTCATAACGGAAAAACTTTTTAAAAGGAAAAATAACAATTTTGTTTAAGGATCGTGGGAATAAGGGCATAAAAGACATTTTTTAGTTTTTACTTAATATGAAATGAGGTTAGAAAGAATAAATATTCATTCTCCAGTCAGTCAGTCTCGTTTTGCTTGTCTGTCTGTTTCGTCTCGCCTATCTCGTCTTGCATATCTCGTCTCGCCCATCTCTTCTCGCCTATCTCGTCTCGCCTATTTCGTCTCGCCTATCTCGTCTCGCCTATTTCGTCTCGCCTATCTCGTCTCGCCTATCTCGTCTCGTCTATTTCGTCTCGCCTATCTCGTCTCGCCTATTTCGTCTCGCCTACTTCGTCCCGCCTATCTCGTCTTGCCTATTTCGTCTCGCCTATTTCGTCCCGCCTATTTCGTCTCGCGTATCTCGTCTCGCCTATTTCGTCTCGCCTATCTCGTCTCGCCTATCTCGTCTCCCCTATCTCGTCTCGCCTATATCGTCTCGCCTATCTCGTCTCGCCTATTTTGTCTCGCCTATCTCGTCTCCCCTATCTCGTCTCGCCTATATCGTCTCGCCTATCTCGTCTCGCCTATTTTGTATCGCCTATCTCGTCTCGCCTATTTCGTCTCGCCTATTTCGTCTCGCCTATATCGTCTCGCCCATTTCGTCTTGCCTATTTCGCCTCGCCTATCTCGTCTCGCCTATTTCCTCTCGCCTATTTCGTCTCGCCTATCTCGTCACGCCTATTTCGCCTTTCCTATCTCGTCTCGCCTATTTTGTCTCGCCTATTTCGTCTCGCCCATCTCATCTCACCTATTTCCTATTGCCTATCTTGTCTCGCCTATTTCGTTACACCTATTTCGTCTCGACTATCTCGTCTCGCCTATCTCGTCTCGCCTATTTCGTCTCGCCTAACTCGTATCGCCTATATCTCGTCTAGCCTATCTCGTCACGCCTATTTCGCATTTCCTATCTCGTCTCGCCTATTTCGTCTCGCCCATCTCGTCTCACCTATTTCGTCTTGCCTATCTTGTCTCGCCTATTTCGTCACACCTATTTCGTCTCGCCCATATCTTCTCGTCTATCTCGTCTCGCCTATTTCGTCTCGCCTATTTCGTCTCGCCTATCTCGTCTCGCCTATTTCGTCTCGCCTATCTCGTCTCGCATATTTAGTCTCGCCTACTTCGTCCCGCCTATCTCGTCTTGCCTATTTCGTCTCGCCTATTTCGTCTCGCCTATTTCGTCACGCCTATCTCGTCTCGCCTATTTCGTCTCGCCTATCTCGTCTCGCCTATTTCGTCTCGCCTATCTCGTCTCCCCTATCTCGTCTCGCCTATATCGTCTCGCCTATTTTGTCTCGCCTATCTCGTCTCGCCTATTTCGTCTCTCCTATCTCGCCTCGCCTATCTCGTCTCGCCCATTTCTTCTTGCATAATTCGTCTCGCCTATTTCCTCTCGCCTATTTTCCTATCTCGTGTCGCCTATTTTGTCTCGCCTATTTCGTCTCGCCCATCTCATCTCACCTATTTCCTCTTGCCTATCTTGTCTCGCCTATTTCGTCACACCTATTTCGTCTCGACTATCTCGTCTCGCCTATCTCGTCTCGCCTATTTCGTCTAGCCTAACTCGTTTCGCCTATATCTCGTCTCGCCTATCTCGTCACGCCTATTTCGCCTTTCCTATCTCGTCTCGCCTATTTTGTCTCGCCTATTTCGTCTCGCCCATCTCGTCTCACCTATTTCGTCTTGTCTATCTTGTCTCGCCTATTTCGTCACACCTATTTCGTCTCGCCCATCTCTTCTCGCCTATTTCGTCTCGCCTATCTCGTCTCGCCTATTTCGTCTCGCCTATCTCGTCTCGCCTATTTCGTCTCGCCTATCTCGTCTCGCCTATTTCGTCTCGCCTATCTCGTCTCCCCTATCTCGTCTCGCCTATCTTGTCTCGCCTATTTCGTCACACCTATTTCGTCTCGCCCATCTCTTCTCGCCTATTTCGTCTCGCCTATCTCGTCTCGCCTATTTCGTCTCGCCCATCTCGTCTCACCTATTTCGTCTTGCCTATCTTGTCTCGCCTATTTCGTCACACCTATTTCGTCTCGCCCATCTCTTCTCGCCTATATCATCTCGCCTATCTCGTCTCGCCTATTTTGTCTCGCCTATCTCGTCTCGCCTATTTCGTCTCGTCTATATCGTCTCGCCAATCTCGTCTCGCCTATTTCGTCTCGCCTAACTCGTTTCGCCTATATCTCGTCTCGCATATCTCGTCTCGCCTATTTCGTCTCGTCTATCTCGTCTCGCCTATCTCGCCTCGCCTGTTTCGTCCCGCCTATTTCGTCTCGCCTATTTCGCCTCGCCTATCTCGTCCCGCTATCTCGTCTTGCATATTTCGTCTTACCTATCTCGTCTCGCCTATCTCGTCTCGCCTATCTCGTCTCGACTATCTCGTCTCGCCTATCTCGTCTCGCCTATCTCGTCTCGCCTGTTTCGTCTCGCCTGTTTCGTCTCGCCTATTTCGTCTCGCCTATTTCGCTCGCCTATCTCGTCTCGCTATCTCATCTTGCATATTTCGTCTCGGCTATTTCGTCTTGCCTATTTCGTCTCGCCTATCTCGTCTTGGATATCTCGTCTCACCCATCTTGTCTCGCCTATCTCGTCTCGCCTATTTCGTCTCGCCTATTTCGTCACACCTGTTTCGTCTCGCCCATCTCTTCTCGTCTATTTCGTCTCGCCTATCTCGTCTCGCCTATTTCGTCTCGCCTATCTCGTCTCGCCTATTTCGTCTCGTCTATCTCGTCTAGCCTATCTCGTCTAGCCTATCTCGTCTCGCCTAACTCGTTTCGCCTATATCTCGTCTCGCATATCTCGTCTCGCCTATTTCGTCTCGTCTATCTCGTCTCGCCTATCTCGCCTCGCCTGTTTCGTCCCGCCTATTTCGTCTCGCCTATTTCGCCTCGCCTATCTCGTCCCGCTATCTCGTGCTGCATATTTCGTCTTACCTATCTCGTCTCGCCTATCTCGTCTCGCCTATCTCGTCTCGACTATCTCGTCTCGCCTATCTCGTCTCGCCTATCTCGTCTCGCCTGTTTCGTCTCGCCTGTTTCGTCTCGCCTATTTCGTCTCGCCTATTTCGCCTCGCCTATCTCGTCTCGCTATCTCATCTTGCATATTTCGTCTCGGCTATTTCGTCTTGCCTATTTCGTCTCGCCTATCTCGTCTTGGATATCTCGTCTCGCCCATCTTGTCTCGCCTATCTCGTCTCGCCTATTTCGTCTCGCCTATTTCGTCTCGCCTATTTCGTCTCGCCTATTTCGTCTCGCCTATCTCGTCTCGTCTATTTCATCTCGCCTTTTTCGTCTCGCCTATTTCGTCTCGCCTATCTCGTCTCGCCTATTTAGTCTCGCCTATTTCGTCTCGCCTAGAACAGTTGATGCCCGCAATCTGATAGTTGGCGAAATTATTGAAGATTTTTAAGTTCATGACCCTGTTATGTTATCTTCGGTGGGGTTAAGTGTTATGGGAACACCGAAGGAGGACGTTACGACATGTATGAGTGATAAAAAACTCAAACATATTATTTTTCTAAATTGATGTTGCCTTCATCGCTGGCGATCGAACCCGTAACCTGTTTTGTAACAGACTAACACTTCTAATGGCTTTACAAAAAAATTAGTCGTTACTTATACCTTTCACCTTTAAAACCTTAAGAGTTTTAACGGTCTTGTGGATCATTAAAACAAATAACTAACATTAAAAACAAATTAAACTTGTTAATTGTAACTTTTTTTCATTATTTCACTTTAACAACTTAACATTTGAACTCATTTACTTGTGTGGCTTGGAGCCAACAAAACTCAATCACAGTCGGTCAAGATTAATCATATTGGACAAGTGAGGTTTCAATGGGCAGTTGGACAAAATGTGTAACAATTTAACATTATGGCAAGGTACGAGTAATTAAACTTTGTAAGGAAACCTAACGCCTATTGTCAATATTTATTGTTGTACAGAAACAAAAAATCCCACCTAATCATTTTTATATTTTCTTGTTAATTCTTTCATTCATTTGTTGATTTACCAATTGCATTCACATATGCATGTTAAATTTTAGTAAATTGTAATTTGAAATATATCAAGCACATTGAATTTATTGTGTTTTAAGTATTAAGCCTTGTGCGCACGCAGACCAACCTAATCAAACTTTAACATGTTTTAGTAGTATTATTATTGTTTATTTTTTTAGTTTTGGTCATTAACATTTTGACATCATTTACTGTGGTGTTGGCCAAATATTTTTTTATCTACGAGTACGATTGGTATTCAGTTATTAGCTGTCAGGTTTTAAGTGTCGATATGTGTCAAGGTTATTTCGCTCGCTGGGTTGTTTGGCTGACCGGTTGGCTGGCTGACTGCTGTGTGTTTAAAGTTTTAACGTACATTTTTTAAGAATGTTGTAATTTTTATCATCTTTTAAAGATTTGTTTAGGGCAAAGATGTGATTTTATTATTAACAGGTTATTTATTATTTTTGTTGAATTAAATTTGCAAAAAAAAAGAGGCAGTTAGATTTTTCTGTTTTTAAAAAATTGTCTCTAATTAATTTGATATTGAAAAATTTGGGAATTTCGTTAATACATGTAAATATATTTTATGCGTGTAATGTGACACGTAATATCTGTTTAATAATTATTTGAATACAAGTCAATTGTAACTACAGGGTAGGGGTTAGTTTTAACGAATATACTAAAACTGCCATGAAAAAAAAATTATGAAAATTTTCTTCGGCATTTATGACTTAAGTTCACACTACATTTTTTTTTATAATTTAATGAACATTTTTATATAATTTAATGAACATTATCATGCAATATTGCATATTTGAAAATCAAAATATGCAATATGCAAGCATTTTAATAAATCACTGTGTGTATTGAATATGTGATGCAATCTATTTTCCAGCTGGAGTAGAGCTCACTTGTTTAATTAAACTATTTAAAAACTTTATGCATTAGACTGTATGACTTTAGTTTTAAGATTAGTAATACATTCACATCTTATTTGTTAATGTAATAAACAGTATGTAAGTACGTACTTGTATTATGTAGGCAGCAACTATTACAAAATCAAACATTTACACGACTCTAACAAATACAAAGTAAAGTACCATCACAACTACTTTATATTGCCAAATGCAACCACAGTCAACATCTTCGAAACAAAAATATTTCGACATATTCAGTTTTAACTCCTAAAAGAAAAACCCAAACATTTTTACCGCAAAATTCACTTATGAGTGAATTTAAATATCTGATTCAAGTGGTAAATGTTATGAAAGTACTTGTATATAAATGATGTTGCTAAAGATGATGTCAATTGAAAATGAAAATTTTTCAACTTAGGTATTTAAATGCTGCCAATTTTAAAACTTTTTTATTTAATGATCATGTAATGTGGCATTTGCTAACATAAAATATTTTATTAAGTTATTTTACACTAATTATAATTATTATTATTATATTGTTATAAAAACCAAGTCATAATATTTTTCTTAATTAAACCAAATGAGGCATAAATATTTTGTTTAATAACATAAACACTTTAAATAATTAATTTATTTTTTTTAAGCTGTCGTTTTTTGCTGTTATGTATCACATTTAAATATTAAAGTGGTTTTGGCCAAAACCAAATTAAAATATTTCACTTTTAGCCTATTTGTCCTAATCTATTTAAGGAAGTGTATATAATTTATTTCAAAACAATTGATTTCTCATAAATGCTTCTTCCATAAAGTACATTGATAAGCTATGTTAACATGTAATTACGAAAATACAGGCTGAGACTATTGTATGCACATAAAATAGCTTTTTGTTTTTCGCAACGCTCTTGATTCGCAACATATCCCATCAACAAAATTTTTAATAAGAAGCACTTTTTAATAAAAGGTACTTTTTTAAATAAAAGGTACTTTTTTAATAAAAGGTTCTTTTTTTAATAAAAGGTACTTTTTTAATAAAAGGTACTATTTTAATAAAAGGTACTTTTTTTTAATAAAAGATAGTTTTTTAACAAAAGGTACTATTTTAATAAAAGGTACATTTTTAATAAAAGGTACTTTTTTAATATAAGGTACTTTTTTAATAAAAGGTACCTTTTTAATAAAAGGTACTTTTTTAATTAAAAGTACTTTTTTAATAATGGGTACTTTTTTAATAAAAGGTACTTTTTTAATAAAATGCACCTTTTTAATAAAAGTTACTTTTTTAATAAAAGTTACTTTTTTAATAAAAGGTACTTTTTCAATAAAAGGTACTTTTTAATAAAAGGTACTTTTTAATAAAATGTACTTTTTTAATAAAAGGTACTTTTTTAATAAAAGGTACTTTTTTAATAAAAGGTACTTTTTTAATAAAAGGTACTTTTTTAATAAAGGGTACTTTTTTATAAAAGGTACTTTTTAATAAAATGTACTTTTTTAATAAAAGGTACTTTTTTAATAAAAGATACTTTTTTAATAAAGGGTACTTTTTTAATAAAAGGCACTTTTTTAATGAAAGGCACTTTTTTAATAAAAGGCACTTTTTTAATAAAAGATACTTCTTCGCTTGCAACCCATAAATTAAATTATCTTTCGAAATAGCTTACCCCCTGTTTTTACGAGGAGGAAATAATCCTCAGGAGAAATTGTATGAGTTTGGTGTTTGCTACATTAACAAAAAACACAAAAAATTCCTCTGGCGAAATTGTTACATTCGCCTTATAAATAGAGCGGGTTCCAATTATAAAACACTTATTTTACGCTTTTGTGGCCTTGCCAGTTAAAGGGTTAAGATTTTGTTAAAAACCCCCAATTAACATACTAAAAGCTAAATAGTTGTCTCTACTTTTTTACAATAGTGTTTGCCCACAATTGTTTTAAAATTTTTACATTTTATTGCCACATTCATTTTGGGTAAATTTATAACTTTTGTTTGCATTTTTTTTTGTTAATTGTACCAAGTGATTTATAAAATACTCTTCAAATCTACAAATATTACACAAGTACTTTAACACTGGCAAACAACGATTTTCTTCGCATTAATCGTGTTTGCATAATTACCGGTTAACTCCCACAAAAGAAAAGCTGCATACCACTCCCAATCTAAAGACAAACCAATATTGTTATACCCTATTTACATTAGTTGAAAATCAAACAGATTTAAATCTTAAACAAATATTAATGGTGTATTATTTGTGTAAATTAGTTTGCCGGAAGAACGATGGAAATCTTGGGGGGGTACCATGTAAAGTTCGTATATATCGTATACTGTGTAAAGTGTATGAAGCTTGACATACGAGTCGTAAATAGTTTACATAGTACAGGAGACCTTACATGAATTCCCCCATTTTTCAATCTCAATGTAAATTTAATATGTTGCTGCATTTTCACTATGATCATGTTGCTGCTTATAGTTAATTATTTTTGACACATCCTTATTTCACTATTTTAATAAATTTATGCTTGTATGGATGCTTACTTATTAACTAAGTTTTCCTCGTAACAAATGGAAATTAGATATTTGTTAAGCCACAGTGAAAAGTGAAAATTTTATGATTTTTTTTATAATTGTGATTATTTTTGGAAAATTTTTTACACCTTTTTTACACTTTGTATGAAGCTAAGTAATAGTTATGAAATGATGGATTAAACAATAAATTTTATAAATTTTAGAGTTGGATGTAACGATATACAATTAAAGGTTTTGCACTAGCTACTATCGTCTATTACAGAGCTTCTAAAGAATTCAATACTTAATTCGAATTTTTATTCTGATTGACTATGAAATGATATTTGAATTTTCATACGGCAATTTTACGAATGGAATGAATTCATAGTCGATTTAATTATAAAAGACTTCATTTTTTTATCATATGATTTTTTTAATCGCAGAAATCAATCGCTAGGAATTCTATAGAATTTTACCCAATTGATTTACGAATTGGGGAATTCAATCGATATTTTATAATAAGTAACAACGTTAGTAATTTAAATTAATGGAAAAATACTTTTTTACGTTTTCTTGTGATGATGAAAAACATCACAAGAAAACTAAAATTAAAAAAATTATCAAAAGGTTAAAAAAAGAAATCATGAAACCCGAAAAAAATCGCTTTAATTAAAAAAATCGCTTAAATTGAAAAAATCGCTTAAATTAAAAAAATCGCTTAAATTGAAAAAAATCGCTAAAATTGGAAAAAATTTAAAAAGCCTACAAAAACGATTTCCCAAACTAAAAACAAACAATCGCTAAATTTGAAAAATCCTTCAATTAAAAAAAAATTGGCAAAATTAAAAAAAATCGTCAAAATTGAAAAAAAAAATCACTGAAATTTAAAAAAAAAAATCGCTAAAAAATTTAAAAGTCACAAACATTACTAAAATCGCCTACCTTAAAAAGCGCTAATATTGGAAAATATTGCTCAAATTAAAAACAGATTCTCAAAATTGCTAAAATGAGAAAATAAATCTCCAAAATTAAAAAATGAAAAAAAATCGCTCATATTAAAATGTCAAAATAAAAAAAATAATAAATTGGAAAGATCGACAAATTTAAAACAAAAATGGGGAAAAAATTACTCAAATTCAAAAATATTTTGCAAAATTTTGAAAAAGGCAAAATTGGAAAAAGCCACTGAAATTCAAAAAATCGCTAAAATTTAAAAAAATCGCATTAAATGAGAAAACGTTAACATTGGAACATAAAAATAAGAATTAGCTAAATTTACCACAATTAAAAATAAAAAAAATCACCACAATAAAAAAAATCACCACAATCAAAAAATAAAAATTAAAAATATCATTCAAATTAAAAAAAAAATACAAAATTGTAAAAAATTCCTAAATTTGAAAAAAATTGCCTAAATTGAAAAATTGCTATAATCGAAGAAATAGCCACAACCCAAAAACGCTCGTTAACACAAATTTCTAGGATTAAAAAAAAACTCCGAAATCGAAGAAACACTGAAACTTAAAAATCAACAAAATTGAAAACAACGCTGTGTAAAAAAAATCAAAGTTGGTAAAAAAAAAAATAAAAAATTTCTAGAATTAAAAAACATTGCTTAAATTAAAATTGAAAATAAATCGCCTATATTAAAACAAAAAAACTCCAAAATTTTAAAAATCTTTGAAGAAATCTCCAAAATTGAAAATAAATCGCCAATATAAAAAATCGCTAAAACTTAAAAAATTTAAATTTAAAAAATCCCGCTAATTAAAAAAATCCTTCGAATTTAATAGCTTAGATAAAATTTAAATTGTCCATATCTCAAAAACTAAAAGCGCTAAAGAAATTGCATGGCTAATCTCTTGAAAATTATGCATAGTAGAAAGAAAAGGGGTATTATTTGGAATATCACCCTTATCGTGAAAACTAAAAAAAAATAAACGAAAACGGACAACGTTTTTGGGTCAGACAGTCAAAGCGAGTCTTCTGTGAAAAATATGCACAAAAAATGCTTATATAAAATGTCAATCGTGCATATCTCGACAGCTAAAAGCTCTAAAATATCGTTCATATCTCGAAAACTAAAACCGCTAGAGATAACATTTTTTGTTTTTTTTTTTTTTTTTTTTACGTTAGACTAACACTCAGGGGATGTCCCCTACTAATGCAGTGCATTGTGTTAGAATTAGGAAAATATGTTATGAGAGGGAGGAAAGAGGGAGTAGTGTTTGTGGATATTTGCCTTGAACTTCTCTAAATTGTAAGTGACAGGGAAGACCTCTGCGGGGAGTTTATTCCACATACGGCTTGTACGACTGATAAACGAATTTTCTCTGTAATGCGATGTGCGGTCAACGGGACAATCGACTACAAACGGATGTGCTCTGATAGATGAGCGAGTATCTCGAACATAAACCCGGGCTCTGGGAATCAGTTCCCTTATGTCGACAGAGCACTTCCCATGGTAATATCGATAAAACAGTGACGCACAACCCACATTCCGACGATGCTCCAATGAATCAATAGAGTTCGATATCCCAATGTCATTGATGACGCTCCGAAAGGAGCGCTAACAGGTCCCCCGTCGAACGGCCACTACGAAAGCCATATTGTCTATCACTCAGAAGCGAGTTGGACTCTAGATAATTAACGAGATGATAATTGACCATGCTTTCCATCACCTTCGAGAGCGCTGAGCATATTGCGATAGGGCGGTAATTTTCAGGGTTAGTAGCCGCACCCTTTTTAGGGATTGGTAGAACATTGGCAACCTTCCAGCAGGAGGGAAAGACTCCCGCACGTTAGCACCAGAGAAAAAATATATATAAAAATTGCTTACATAAAATCTTGTATATCTCGCTAACTCAAGCAGCTTAAGGAAAAATGTTTGCATCAGTAAAATCGCATGAGATACAAGTGAATTCGAGCGAATGAATTCTCTACGACTGTTTAAAATCAAATTCGATTTTTAGGAAAAAATATTATTTATTCCAAGAAGCTCCGCATATTCTAGTCAATTAATTATGTGATATTGCTTTACGAAAACATTTTGTGGTTGTCGTCTGTCGCTTTAGTTGAATTTTTTCTACTAATTCGCCTATAAATTGTCTAAAGCTTGATATTTTGTTTTTTTGTTTTTTTTTTTAATTGGTAACGATCGATAGCCTATTGACATTCAATATACAATATGTTAATACATTTTGAAGTACTTAATTGCTGTGGTATCTACTTATAATGAAGTTATAATTTTGTGGTACTTTTCTTAGTAAATATACATATGAATATTTTTTGCATACAATATTTTTTCATTTATTTTTTTTTTCCACATTTGTTTTAGTATTATGTAATGAAAGTATATTTTATTTATACAAAAAAAAAAGGAAGGCAGCACTTCATTTGTCTGCTGAACTAAATTTTGTTAACCGGTTCTTTGTAAACGACCTTGTCTTGCAAATTGTAAATAAAAACAATAATTGTTGCTGCTGTTTGATTGATAGTCAGCTGCACTTGTTTTTAGTTCAAGGACGTAGTTATTTTGAATAAAAACCAATCACAAAGTTTTTAAAAAGTTGTAAATATTTCTTCAAAACTTTATTTTAGTATCGGCTTAAAAATAGAACACTGTATGGGTTAAAAAATAGTTAAAAGTTAACACTCAAAGCGACCAACCTGCACACAGAGAAGACCCTTTAGCATATTTATGAAAAACTTGATAGATTTTCGAAAAAAACCATGTTATCTAAAACTGAACAAAAATCACTGCAATTTATAACACAAATTTAAAAAATGTGAAACAAAGTCGCTAAAATTGAAAAAAATCTCCAATATGGAAAAATAATACAAAAAATCGCTAAAAGTATAAAAAGCTTGAAATTGCAACAGTCCTTTAAATTCAAAAAAACGCCAAATCAAAAAAATCTCTAGCGAAAGAAAATCGCTGAAATCAAGAAAATCGCTGAAATTAAGAAAATCGTTAAGATAAAATTGCCGAAAATTCAATTAAATCGATGAAATTAAAAAAAAACGCCAAATCGAAAAAATCTCTATAAGCGAAAGAAAATCGCTGAAATTAAGAAAATTGTTAAGAAAAAATTGCCAATAATTCAAAGAAATCGGTGAAATTAAAATTAAAAAAAAATGCTACACTTGCAACAGTCCTTTAAAAAAAAGGAAAGCACTGAAATCAAAAAACTCGTTAAGAAAAAATTGCCAGAAATTCAAAGAAATGGGTAAAATTAAAAAAAAACGCTAAACTTAAAAAGTCGCTAATATTAGAAAACGCTAAATGTAAAAAAAAACACTAAAATTTAAAGAAATCGCTAGAATTTAAAAAATCGCTAAAACTGAAAAACGACAAAATTATAAAAAAAAAACTTAAAAATTGAAAAATGCTAAAATTCAAAAATCGCCAATAAACAAAAAAAAAAATAAATTGCTAAAATAGGAAAAATACTAAAATTGAAGAAATCACTAAAAATTTACAAAATTAAAACAAAATCGCTAAAATTAAAAAACCAAAATCAAATTAGAAAAAATAGCTTAAAAATTAAAAAATAGCAAAAAGATTCAAAAGATTTTAAAGATCGCTATAATTAAAACGAAAAAAAATTTGCAACAGTCCTTTAAATTCAAAAAAGAAAATCGCTGAAATCAAGAAAATTGTTAAGAAAAAATTGCCAGAAATTCAAAGAAATCGTTTAAATTAAAAAAAACCGCTAAACTTGCAACAGTCATTTAAATCAAAAAAAAAAAAAACGCCAAATCGAAAAAATCTCTATAAGCGAAAGAAAATTGCTGAAATCAGAAAATCGTTAAGAAAAAATTGCCAAAAATTCAAAGAAATCTGTAAAATTAAAAAAACCGCTAAACTTGCAACAGTCCCTTAAAATCAAAAAAAAAAAAAAAAAACGCCAGAAATTCAAATAAATCGGTAAAATAAAAAAAAAACGCTAAACTTAAAAAATCGCTAATAATAGAAAACGCTAAAAGTGAAAAAAACACTAAAATTTAAAGAAATCGGTAGAATTTAAAAAATCACTAAAACTGAAAAACGACAAAATTATAAAAAAAAACTTTAAAATTAAAAGTTGCTAAAATTGAAAAATCTGTAAAATTCAAAAATTGCAATAAACAACAAAAAAATAAATAAATTGCTAAAATAGGAAAAATACTAAAATTGAAGAAATCACAAAAGACTTACAAAATTGAAATAAAATCGCTAAAATTAAAAAACAAAAATTAGAAAAAATAGCTTAAAAATTAAAAAATCGCAAAAAGATTGAAAAGATTTAAAATATCGCTAAAATTAAGAAGAAAAAAAATTTTGTTAAAATAAGAAAAAATCGTCAAAATTGAAACAGTCGCTAGTTGTAAATTCGCAAAAATTTCAAAATTTAAAAAAATCGCCAAAATGGAAAAATCACCAATTAAAAAAAATCGCTAAAATAAGATATTAAAAAAAAATTAACCAAAATTGAAAAATAATATTTGGAAAAGTAATATATTATCAAAACTTTAAAAATCGCTTAAATTTAAAAAACTTGAAAAAAATTTAACTAAGACAAAAATCACTATCACAACAAATCGTCGGATCGGCAAAAATTTAAAGAAAATTACTAAAATTTAAATCTTATAACTAATTATGATACCCTTCGGCCAATACCGATGGCCGTGTTTATTTATCTCTCTTAGTTTTAAAGATACTGGCATTATCCCAAATGAAAACTTTTTTCTGTCTGCCATGCTTAGTTTTTGAGAAAAACGTATCTAAAATCTGCCCAATTCGCAGTTTGGTATCGATATTGACGTATTGGGGGTGGGTTTCGCTCACTTGTGGAAATATGTTTTTAGCTCTTCTAGTTTTTTTTGCCGCAGATTGCTAATTATGTCTTAGCGATTTAGTCGGTAGCGATTTTTTCAATATCAACGATTTTAATAATTTTTAGTAATTTTTTTTTTTTTAATTTAAGCCATTTTTATAAAGTTTAACGATTTTTTTAATGCCAACTTTTTTTTAATAGATAATTTAAAATTTTCTCCATATGGGCGATTTTTAACGGTTTTAGGGATTTTAGCGTATTTTTTTATTTTTTGCTGTCTTTTCGAACTCCAAATGTACACTAGGAATAGATAAAGTTATATTGGTAAATGAATGAATTTACATGCAAAGTAAAAATACTGGTTAGTAAAATTTACCAAATCATTAAAAAATCAACTTAAGTTGCAAAAAATACTAACAGAAATTCCCCATAAAAACAGGAATGTTGTCTAGCAAGAAATTGCAGAAAATTTTAGAAAAGCAAATTGAAAAAAAACCAAAAATTAACTGAAAACAGCACAAAATGACGTAGTATAAGATTTTAGATGATTTTAAACATGAACACATTTTTAAAATAAAACCATTTTTTCTAATGATTTTTTTTCACAACTTATCAAAAGTTACTGCAGACAATTGCAATTATTATTAAAAAAATAGAAAAAATTCCCACCGTAACAAAGTGGTAAAGTAAAAAATAAAAATACAAAAATAAACAACAACAAAAAAATCAGCAAAAGCATGCTTGTGATTAAGAAATACCGCCAAAAGCCATAAATAATATAAAATTTGCTATCAAACTTGTATGAGTTGTATTGAGTTAGTTTGTGTTGTTACAGGCGGCGATTGTAATTTAACATTTTTACTAAGCAAGTTTTACAAAAATTATGCTCTTTAAAAACAGTTTTAAACGGGACAGCTTAAAGAAAACACGGCTTTCGAGTGAAGTGGTTAAGAAAAATTATTAATATATAATTTAAATAAATACAATAAAAATGTTTTAAGAAAACATAAATAATTAACAATTAAAAAAAATATATAAATTGAAAATTAAAAGAAACCAAAAATATAATAAAAATTTTAAAACAAAAAACAAAAATTAAAAAAAAAAAAAATTTGGAATATAATAAAATTTAGAAAAATTTATTGTGTGCAATTGATTGAGTATTTCAAATCAATTGCTTAACTTATTTAACCCACTTATCTTTTCAACTAAATAACTAAAAAAGTGTTAATTATTTCTTTTGATTTATAAAGCAAAAAACGTGTTGCAACATCTTCTTTTTTTTTGTAACAAAAAAAAAACATAGTTTATTTAACAAAACCTCAATTCCCCAAATGACTGTCTTAAAATAAAAGCAAAACCCACTAAATGCAATAACTTTCAACAATTGCTGGCGCGTTTTTAGTACATTTTTGTAATTATATTGGTCTGTTGCACGGTCTGTTGCATTAATGAAACCTCTTGTTTATACTCAGCTGGTTGATTGACTACATTAGAAGTTTTTATTGTTTGAAAATGTGGTTTGACTAAAAGAAAATAAAAATACGTCAACAAAAATAATAGAAAAAAAACTTGTTTAATCATATTTTAAGCTTTTTTTTTGCTGCAATTGTTTAAAGATTTATAAACAATCCTGTTTGCAGACAACTAAAGTAATTTATGGTGGATGTTTGTTGCTGGTTTTCAAGAAAATGTGTCACTAATATTGAGTACAAGTGCAAATGCATTAAAAGTAAGTCATCTGTGTGAGAAGTATTTTGTTGTTCTTCCATATTTAAAGAAAAAAATATCTTTTTTTAAAATTAATTTTGGTTTTAAACTTTTCGACCTTAGAAATAATGCTGTAAATGTAATAAAAATATTCAAGCTTGAGGTCACTTTGTATATATAATATATCTTTATTTAGCCAACATTTCTGTATTAATCGAATAGCATGTTTAAAATTTTTTAAATGTTATAAAAAATCTACGAAATCATCGTCTTCTTATTAAGCTTGAAAATGTATTCACACCTCAAAAACAAAAGACTTAAGACACATACTTTTTATTATATGTAGACCGAAATTCAAATAAAATTCATTTTTATATGAACTCGGATAATTTAATTTTCATTTATAACATTTAAAAGTGATTAAAGTAGAAAATTTGTTAAGAAGACAAGATGTGTGAAAACAAAAGACTTAAGAAACAAACTTTTTGCATTCAAAATAAGAATTATTTAAAACTAAAATATTTTAGGGTTTCATTTAAAAAGATAATAAAAATTTAATTTTGAAAAATTTTCTTTATCATAACATCACTATTAGACGATGTATGAAGCAAATAGTTATTGTACAACTTACTCAAAAAATTATATACTTATTAGGTAAGGTGGTGGCATATGACAAACAAAATTTAATTTACCTGAAATGAAAAACAAACAAAAAAAAACACAAAATTACACAATTGTTAAAAAAACACTTTAATTCTAAACATTAACTTAATTCTTAAAAGGCAAAATAAAATAATTGATCACGCAACGAGGGGCATTCTGTATATTTTGCAAAATATTTTTATTGTATGTACCTGAAAATTTACATATAAATAATTTTTATCGTTTTTTTTATACAAATTGGCGTTTATAAAATGAATTTATGTAAAATAATTTTATTTTTATAGAAATTTTAACAAAGCACTAAATCAAAAAAAAAAAAAAAAAAATATAATTAAGAACTATATTCCAAAAATTTTATTTAAAATCGATTTATCTCACAATATAAGTTTTTTTTCAATATCTTAAAGAGAATATATTTTACTGTCGGCATAAAAAAATTCAGAAGGCAGTTTATTTTTTTGTTTTCGCCAAATTTGTCGTTGAAGTTGGATACCACATTAATGTTCATAATTAACAAGCACGTTTAATTTGTAATTTTTAGACATAGTTCTGAATTAGCTAGAATTGAAGGTAGCAGTCAGTACCTTTCCATTGAGGCAGGAAATGAAAAGTGTATGAACAATTAAAATACATACAAATCTGCCCATTACCATGCAGTGAAAGGTCATTACCTTTTACATTACTCTAAGATACAAAATAATGACTTACTGAAAATTGGTTATTGAAGTAATTATGTATACTTGCAAAATAATGGCTTACTGGTAATTGATTAAATAAGTACAGATTTTATATTTATCTTTTTATTTTAATATTCCATTTTTTAATCTACCACTTATTATTTCATCGTGTATAACTACTTATTGTTTTACTAAGAGTAACAATTTACTTATTGTAAGTAAGCACTTATTTCTTCACCATTTTGCAGCAAAACTTTGGTAATTGGTGCGATATTCTCATGCGTTACCTTGTAATGATAGCTCGTTACCTTTTTTCATTATTTGCTAGTATAAAGTAATAAGTTACTCATTATTAATTACGTAATATATGATTTATAAATGTAAAGTAATAATTGAAATATTTTTGAAAATCTGTTTTTAGATACATTACTTTGTGTTTTTTTGTAAGCAAAAGGGTAATGTATGTTTGTTTTGACAACACTAGCGAATTATTTTACACATTATTTGGTAATGTGTGGTTTTGCTGGGATGTGTAAGCGAGAGGGTAATGACCACCAGAGAACTGCATTTGCTGATTGTAAAACGTTCATACGCAATCAACAGAAGAATAAATATGTGTTTGCGTTCAAACAACGTGTATGAGTGTAATCATAATTAAAACAAAATAGTTTCTTATCTATAAAAAGGGGGTGGTTTTGTAGAAACACATTTCATAAATGTTATATGTATATTAGGGTGGGTCTTAAAAACGTTTTTTTTAGTATTTTTATTAGGAATACCAAAAATATTGTTCTTTGTGAAAATTTTTTTTTTCAATTTAGGTCGACATCTCAGGCTTGCCCAATCCGGTTAAAGTTAAATATTGCCTAATTTTCCAATCAAAATAGATGAAAAAAAATTTAGACAATATTTAAAATTTTCCGGATGAAGCAATCCTGAGATATCGGCCTAATTTTTTTTTTCAAAAAAAAATTTATATTACACAAAGAAGAATATTATTATTACTAATAAAAATTCTAAAAAAGCGGATTTAAGTCCCACCCTAATGTATACAATATCATTTATGAAATGTGTTTCTATTTTGTTTTAATTATGAATACACTCATACGCGTTGTTTGTTGTTTTTTCTGATTTATTCAACGCTGACTTTTTGTTGAGTGATTAAATTTGCAGTAAACATAATCGACATATGATTCAAACTGATCCGAATTACGCGTTCAGTAACATAATGCTGATTTTATTCTACAGTGAATTTTGTTGAATTATTAAATGTGAACAAGAATTTTTGTGTATGATTAAATCAAGAAAAAAGTTGATTTTGCAGTTCTCTGATGACCGCCCATGAGTTTTGGGACATCGCCAACCAAATTAATTAAGCGAATAAACAGCCTGGTAATTAGTGAAACCCTTTGCTACTAACACATTTTTCATGTGTTGATACAAAATCACAGATCTCTTGAACGTCTTGAGTTAAGATTGTATCAAATGGCACTATCCACTGAAGGCGACATTACAAGGTTTGGAACATTCGCAGAGAATATGCTCCGACGTCTCAGACCCCAATTCACAAAACCTACACACATTAGTGACCGATTGAGTATTCTGTACCGTTGATTTCCTGAGATCTTGGTGTCCAGTAAAGTATCCTGTCAAGGTCAATATGAAAACTATGACTCTCTCCCTAGAACTCTATAGAAAGGTTCCGGCCCAATGTGGCCGGGTTCGCCAGAACTCGCAATTGCTCTTTCTGCCAAATATAGAAACTTCTCCAAAATCATAAGATCCCTAAATTCCGCCTGATTGTCAGAAAGAATTCAGATGTGAGATCTAAGCGTATCCCTCTGTAGGCACACATCGCTCTGGCACATGTGACTGAAAAATGAACAGGTATTTGTCCATAGAAAAAACATATAGAAACCGGGGTCCAAAGACACCTGCATTCGTGTCCATTTACCAGAGCACCTGGTTCAAAAAAGTAAAAAAAATTGATCCTCCGCCGCATATGTTAAACAATAGTACTAATATTCAGAATGAGTTTGCTAATATTCAGTAAAATTTTTTTGTTGGGAAATTTTCCTATTTTTATTTTAAATATCTTGTAGGAAATTATTGAGCGCTTACAAACATGTTGGCCGCATTATTGTGCTACTTTAGTTTTCTGTTAAATTGACCGAAGTTCAAAGTTAAATGAACTTATTAAATAAACAACAACAACAAACACCCACATGTTTATTTTTCTATTTTAACAATAAATATAATAATTTAAAACATTTATGTAATTTTTGTATTAAATTGACTATGAAATGTTGGCGTCATATAAACATACAAATGTTGAAAGAATTAAAATATGGCGATGAATAAGTGTTAACTGAGTGTTTTTGTAAGTAATTTTATTTATTTTTTGTTTCTACATTTTCCTACAAACAAAGATATTTCAATAAAGAATTGAAATTTATATATGTGATATCACATAGGAAATAAAAAAAAGTTTAAATATTAAGAATTATAAAAATATATAAGTACTTCCTAAATTTTAAATTGTAGTTGCGGTATAACCTTTAAATAAATAACAAAAACCTTTACAGCAATTGCATCTGTTTGAGGGTAGTGACTGCTAATTTAATCTTAAATTTGGGTAAATTTTAAATTCTTTTTTTTTTTTTTTAATTTTCCTATATTTTTTAACTACAGGTTTTCTTTTATATTTACTATTAAATGTTATTAGTTTGTTATTACAAATTGCAACAATGATATTTATTTGTTTAATAATATTTTTAAACTATAATTTTTCCTAATCCATATAATGCATGGTATATCATGTTTAGGTATGCACATTTTGTTTTACAATTTTGAATTATAAACTCATAGAAAAATATTCGTTCACAATAGTATTGTAAAAAAACAACAACAAACAATCACAAATAAAGCTAGAATTACTAAATGTCACGAATCAGCTGATTCGATCTTAATGAATGAGACAAAAAGAGACAGCCATATGTTACAAATGGCTAATTCTAACTTAAATCGTAATAGTCCATTTACACTGATAGCTACAGAATTTAATACTTTTTCTATAGAAAAAATTTGTCATAATCAAAATATTAATGCCCGTAATTTGAAGATACCTCTACCAGAGATTAGATACCATCCGTGTAACCGAATGAAAATCTGTACGCTTAAAATAGTTTGTAAGTTAAAATAACAGAAAATATCATTTAAAAGAAATGATATTTCATTTAAAAACCGGTCTACTTAATTTTCGTTTAAATTAAATGTCATTTGTTATTTATTTTTAAATGTTGATTAATCAACTGACACATCCGTAAGAAACAAATGATATAATCAGTTAAAATAAATGTCAAAATTTTACCTAGCAATCCTTAAAAAATAAATGTTTTTTTTTCATTTATTTGAAATTGTTTCCCTTTTTGTATAAGGTCCGCCAAATAACTTTTTTTTTTGAAAATGCTATAAAAAAAACTACTGAATATTTTCTCAAATTTCTTTTTTTATTTGAAAGTACAATCCATCCGGTTAATAATGGAAAATAATTTCATTCAAATGGCTGCCTCGGCTGGCCATGCAGTAGGCTACACGATCGGTCCAATTTTTAAGCACATTATCGATTGTGTGCAGCTGTATTTCACCAATGGCTTCACGAATATTGTCCTTTAAAGGGTCAATTGTCTCTGGCTTGTCGGCGTAACACTTAACTTTGACGACACCCCACAAATAATAGTCTAACGGTGTCAAATCGCAGCTGCGAGGTGGCCAAACGACATCAGTTATGCGGCTGATAATGCAATCTTCAAATACAGGGCGCAAAACATCGAGTGTAGCTTCGGCTGTGTGGCACGTAGCGTCGTCCTGTTGAAAACAAATGTTGCCAATATCCTCCTCTTCAATTTTTGTGAACAAAAATTCGTTCAACATGGCCCGATAACGATCGCCATTGACTGTAACGGCCACTCCCTGCTCATTTTCGAAGAAAAATGGCCCAATTATGCCTCTGGACCAAAATCCTCACCAAACAGTGACTCGTTTTGGGTGCATCGGCTTTTCAATGTATGCGTGCGGGTTTTCTGTGCCCCAAATGCGACAATTTTGCTCGTTTACATACCCGCCAAGATCAAAATGAGCTTCATCTGAAAAGATGACATTAAAAAGATGACATTGAAAAGATGACATTCTGCAACATTACCATAATTTTCAAAGTAATGTCGCAATATTTCCCAACGTTGTTCAAGCGTATACACAACCATATTCGTTCAGCGGAAGGATAAAACTACTTATCTGTCAAATCAGACGTGAGCTAAGTGTTACCATTCACGAAATAAGCACTAGTTGAAAAAAAAAACGTTAGATGGCGGACCCTATATTTTTTTTTAACATACTTGTACAATACAAAATGTATGTATGCATAGCTATAGACACTTTTTGTATGAATGTGTTTGTGTATGTATGTGTGTTTATAAAGTTCTTGTAATTTGTATTGAAAAACTTTGTATACACCCAGCAAAATAAGAGCTGAGGAAGAAGTAGTTAAACACTACAACTACTGTACCCGTTGTTGTGAAAATTTCGGTGAATCATTAATGATTTTAACATTGGCGTGTCATTGGGAGGAAGTAGTTTGTTTTGGTGCTATGAAAAATCGATGAGCAGATGGACTTTTTCATTAGTTTGCGGAAGTTGTTAAATATAGGGACTACAAAATAAATATAGGAAGTGACTTTTTTTAAGTTAAAAATGTGATTTTAAACACGCCAAGAATTATTATTCCGACCAGGACAAAGTGAATATTACTGGTATGCAAAATATGTTTTCAATAAGGCATATAATGACTGCAGGAATTAACCATTTATGGACTAACTAAATAATTGTTTTTTTTACTAGTAGGGGTTAATATAAACATTTTGGAAGTTGTTTAAAATGACTTCTTACAAATTAACTTCTTTGGATGTTCTGAAAAAGAGATTGTAAAGAATAACATCCATTTTATTTTGCTGGGCATATATACAACCAATTTAAATAAAAAAATAAATTTAAAATTTTTAAATATTGTTTCTTCTTGACACAGACAGAAAACAAAATTTAAATTTGTAATAACTGTTACGGACACAAATAAACCACAAGTTTCCGTTTTGTGGGTAAATTTTTATTAAATTTAAAGGAAATGGAAAAAAATGAAACTGAAAAAAATCAGTAAATGTTAGTAAATTATTTCGAATTAATGTATAAAAAAGTTAATACAGATATTTCTTTGAAAAATAAATGTATGTTCCTTTTTATTTTTAAATGGAACGGAAAACTTTTTTATTAAACTACAAACAGTTAACTACATAATATTTTGAGTGTAGGTATCTAAGAACCGATAGGTACTTGAAATTACGGCGTATGTTCATCCTTTTCTCCGCCAGATTATTTATTATCTTTCCAAACAGTTTGGCATTGAAATTGAGCAAAATCCGTTCAGCGGTAAAAAGAAAAGTTGTGAATGAAAATGGAAAGCTACCTCTTAATTTTCTATACAAATTTGTATATTTTAGTGCAATTTCAGACGCCTGAGGGGTATACTATTTTTTAATCACCTCCAACATTTTTTTCACCTTAAAAAATTGTTTTACCACACATAATTTTACATCCAAAAATTCGAAAAGAAAAATTCACCACAAATATTTTTTCCCCTTAAAATTTTTTTCATTACAAAAATTTTTCACATCCATTCCATTGAACATATTGTCTACGACAAACTGTTTTTTCGTCTTAAACGTTATATTTCAGTATCACAGCATGGATTTATGGCTGGAAGATCCACCACAACCAATTTAGCTGTTTTGTATCTCTTGTTTTAAAAAAGGTATTCAAATTTATTCAATTTATTTGGATTTTGCAAAGGCATTTGACAGGGTGCCGCATAAACTTTTATTACTTAAGCTTTCTAAGATTGGTTTTCATTCTAGAATGCTGAGTTGGTTTAGATTTTATTTAATTGGTAGATATGCTGCAGTTTCTGTAGATGGAGTTTACTTTAATTTTTTTACACCCACCTCTGGTATACCTCAGGGTAGTATCTTAGGTCCTTTGCTTTTTAACATTTTTATTAATGATATTTGTCGTTGTTTTACAAAGTCTCAGTGTCTTATGTATGCTGATGATCTTAAAATTTTTAACTCAATATCTTCTTTTAGTGATATTTTTGACCTTCAGGAAGATTTGTCCAGAGCTATTTTGTGGTCTGATTGTAATGGTTTGCCTTTTAATTTTTCAAAATGTTTTTATATGACGTATCATAGATGCTCTCATATCTTGCTTTCACAATACAGAATGGGACATCATACTCTGTCATCTGTGGATGAAACACTTGATTTGGGTTTGGTATTTGATCCAAAATTGTCTTTTGGTAGTCATTTGAACACTGTAATTCCTAAAGCTTATTCTCTGTTGGCTTTTGTACGTCGTAATTCTGGAAATCTTTTTGATTTTTATACAAAAAAGTTTTATTTACTTCTTTTGTTCGTTCCAGATTGGAATATGCATCCTTTATTTGGAGTCCTAATGCGGATACTCATATAAACCGTATTGAGAGAATTCAAAATAGATTTGATAAGTTTGCTCTTCCTTTCTTGAATGTTTCAACTTCGAATACTTCAACTTCTGTTCTAACATTTAGTATTCCCACATATGTTGATAAATGTGATTTTATATATTTAAAAACTCTGGAAACTCGTAGGAATATTTTTGCATTATCATTTGTGCATGGCATTATTTGTGGTGTAATTGATTCACCTGATTTATTACACTTAATAAAAATATATGTTCCCCCTAGATCTTTAAGGAATATAGATAAATTATTTTTTATTGATATTCATAGAACTAATTTTGTATTAAATGAACCTCTAACTAAAGCTTTGAGATTATTTAATAATTATTGTAATCAATTAGATATTATTTACCTCACTCTCAGTTTAAAGCTTTATTAAATAAATTACTTTAAGTTATTTACTTTTGTAATAAGTTGCTAGTCTGTAAGGATAATTTTGTATCCATAGACTGAAATAAATAAATAAATAAAAACGTTTTCCACCTCAATTCTTCCCCTTCAACCTCAATTCTTCCCCTTGACGGCCAGCAAAAACCGGTGGTTCTAGGAAGGTGAAATTGGGTATGAAGGTTCTTCATCCAGTGTAAACCTCAGCTAAGATTGGATTTTTAGAAAATCCTACGGGAAGAAACGAAAAGGGAAAATTTTCCACTTTGACGACCTGCCAAATCCACTGGAACGAGGAAGTTGAAATTTGGTATGTAGGCGACGAAGACATCTTGCTCGACAGTATTTTTGGAAATTCGATATAAAGGTTTATTCTCCGGAGTAAACAGCCCCTACAACCCCTAAGGGATGGGGCGAAACAAAAGGAAAATTTTCATTCGCTGAACCCAGAAAGTTCAAATTTGGTATGTAGGTTTCTCCTCCGACGTAGACGTCCCATCAGACAGGATTTCTCAAATTTCCTACGGGAAGTGGCAAACAGCAGAAGAGCCTACCCGTTGATGGCCTGCCCACACCGATTTAGCTGGAAACCAGAAATTGGAAATATGTGTTACCTGGAGTATGGCTAACAGATTGTTAAGATAAATTTTAGAATTTCGCTCAGGAACATCGTTAAAATGGGGACAATTTTTTACTTTTATACATTAAACGATCTTCTCAAGAAAAATTCTTGAAATATCGATCTCCTGACTGTACGTATATAACTCCTTAAAGGAGGTTTAAAAAACAAATTTTGCATACAAAATTTGTTCCATAAACCTTCTAAAACTTTCTAAAGCGATTATAAATAAAGTGGGCAAAACATTAACAACAAAAAATATAAGTTACTCTCTTATTGAAATTGAACTTAAATTAATTAATAAACTTTTACTTTTTCTCAACTGTACTTCAATTTTGTTAGTTTACTTTATAAATAAATACTATTTCACCCGTAATGACTAACATTTTCCACCTTGTGTATGCAAATTTTATTATTGAACATATGTTACTTTAATGCACGTGAGGTAATTTTCCTAAACAAAAATTACTACAAAACAAAACGTTGGCAAATCAATGAAAATAAATTGTTTTTCTTTGTTTCTTGCAGTTTTCTGATTTTTAATAATGTTCAGCGTTATGAAAAAAAAAAAAAGAAATGTTATAATAAAATATATTAAAATTATACACCACAATTTTAAAATCAATAAATGACTGTTGTGGTTACATGATACATTTACAAAAAGAAAATGAAAAAGTTTTGATTGCCAGTGGGGGGCTAATAATATATACACTGAAAAAATCCATAAGAAAGCTTCAGTATAATTTTAGGAAATATTTTTTTTTCATTTTTATTGTGTTAAATTATATAATTAAAGGTACTTTTTAATAAAAAGAATTTTTGTAAAAAAAATTAAAAAATTACTTAATAAAAGTATTTCATACGAGTGATTTTTTACTTTTCGTACATTGAAAAAGAACATTTTTGATTCAAAGTTTCGGAGATCATTTTATATTAAAAAGAGCATTTTAAAATATTTGAAGGTTTTGTGGGTCTTGAAAGGTTTAATAGTACGTAACTCTTTATTGCGTTAAAAATGCGTAAATAATCATATCAAAATAACAAAAAAATACGAAAAGTTTTTGTACTTTTTTTTCGTCAAATACACCACAGTTTCGTATATTCTATGAAAAAAATATGTACGAACGTTTTTTTTAATCTTTCATGAAATTATTTTCAGGGTAGCTTTTAGTATTATTTGTATTTGCTTTACAAATAAAATTTATGAAATAAAATTTTTACAAAAATTTCAACTATACTGAGAAAATTATCTACATGATATTAATAAATTTCTGCATAAAATCAAAAAAGTTTGGCAGGCAATCGTCCAGCGTCAATAATTTAATGTAACACTCTATTTTATTTTAAAAATATCACACACTCAATAAAGATTTTTCATTCATTAAATTTAAAAAAAATTGTTATAATTAGAATAAATTGTTAGAATTGAAAAAAAAAAATCAATTTAAAATAAATCGTTAAAATCTACAAAAATCGCCAAAATTAAAAAGTTGAAAAATATCGAAAATATTAAACCAAAATCACTTAAAAAATAAAACAACCGGTATTTAAAAAATTTTTAAAAATGAAAAAAAAATTGCCAAAATTAAAAGAAAATCGTTAATTTTAAGGAAAAAAAAAAGCTGTGATGAAAAAAAAATAAATAAGAAATCGCCAAATTTAAAAAATTAGAAAAATTTTAAAAATTCATAAACATTTACAAAAAATTGCAAAATTAAAAAAATATCGCTTAAATTAATTAAAATGGTCTAAACTGAAAAAAATTGCTCAAAATTGGTAAAAAAATCGGTAAAATAAAAAAGAACTATCTATAATTAAAAAACCTCACTGAAAGTAATTACAAATTACTAAAATTGAAAAAAAAAATGCAAAAATGAAAACACGTTCGCTTAAAATTTAAAACGTCACTTGAATAAAAAAAGCTTAAAACTGCTAAAAATTTAAAAAAAAAAATAAAAAATTTACCAAACAAAATGCTAAAAGTTAAAAATTCGATAATATGGAAAAATCGCCAAAATTAATTAAAATCGTTTAAATTAAGCAAAAATCGCCAAAATTGCTAAAATTTAAATTAACTCGCCAATAATTGGTAAAAGTGAAAAATATCACTAAAATAGTAAAAAAAAAACGCTAAAATTAACACAAGGAAAATTGAGATAAATCGCCTAAATCAAAGAAAAAAATCGTTAACTAAAGTGAAAGAAATCAATAAAATGGAAAAATCGCCAAAAATTGATGAGAATCTTCTGAATAAAAAAAAATATCACTGATTGGAAAAAAATCATAAAAAAAAGTATAAAAATCGCTAAAATTAAAATCGTGAAAATTAAACTAAAAATCGCTAAAACATAATTTAAAAACCGCCAAAATGGAAGGAATTGCTAAAATTTAAATTAACTAGCCAATAATTGGTAAAAGTAAAGAATATCATTAAAATAGTAAAAAAAAAACGCTAAAATGAAAACAAGGAATATTGAAAAAAATCCGCAAAATCGAAAAAAATCGTTAACTAAAGTGAAAGAAATTACTTAAATGGAAAAATCGTCAAAAATGATGAGAATCTTCTAAATTAAAAAAAAATATCACTAATTGGAAAAAAATCATAAATGAAAAGAAATCGCTAAAAAAAAATTAAAAAAAAAACGCTAAAATTTAAAATAAAGTGCCAATAATTGGAAAAAGCTCGTTTAAAGTAAAAAAATATTACTAAAATTGAAAAAACGCTAAAAATTAATATTACTAAAAATTGATAAATTTTATCTTAGCGAACTTGATTACATTTATAAATTGCGTTTCACCCATATCACCCATATCCCGAAAACTAAATGAGATTAGTGAAAATTGATTATTTTAGAGATTTTTTCAATTTTGCTTTTTCTTATACACTTAGAATATTATGTAGTTAACTACTTGTAGTTTAATAAAAAAGTTTTCCGTTCCATTTAAAAATAAAGGAACATACATTTATTTTTCAAAGAAATATCTATTTTAACTTTTTTTATACATTTATTCAAAATAATTTACTAACATTTACCATTTTTTTCCAGCTTCATTTATTTTTTCATTTGTTTGAAATTTAATAAAAATTTACCCACAAAACGGAAACTTGTGGTTTATTTGTGTCCGTAACAGTTATTACAAATTTAAATTTTGTTTGCTGTCTGTTTCAAAAAAAAAAAAAATATTCAAAAAATTTCAATTTGTTTTTTTATTTAAATTGGTTGTATATTTCCAAATTTTTCAATACAAATTACAAGAACTTCGTAAACACACATACATACACAAACCCATTTACACAAAAAGTGTCTATAGCCATGCATATGTACATTTTGTATTATACGAGTATAAAAAACAAAAATTACAAAAAGCGAAACAATTTCAAATAAATGGAAAAAAAAATATTTATTTTTAAGGAATTGGTAGGTAAAATTTTGACATTTATTTTTACTGATTATATCATTTGTTTCTTACGGATGTATCAGTTGATTAATCAACATTTAAAAATAAATAACAAATGACATTTAATTTAAATGAAAATTAAGTAGACTGGGTTTTAATGAAATATCATTTCTTGTAAATGTCATTTTCTGTTATTTTAACTTACAAACTATTTTAAGTGTATTATTATTTTTATTTATGTTTTTATCAAATTTCTAATTTTAGTGATATTTTCAATAGTAGGTTTTTTTAATTATAGCGATCTTTTTTCCAATTTTGTCGATTTCTTAAAAATTTACGATTCTTATTTTTTATTTTTTTTTTTAGCGATAAACCATTGTCCGAAATTCGACTTGTTGTGCGCTCTGCTGACAGTTTTACGAATTTGGTGTTTATATTAACCGATTTTACGTAATATTACATTAAACTTTACCGATTTTTTAGTAGTAAATGCACACTTGGTGCACTCAGAGGAAAAAAGATTTACAAAATTAGTTTTCCTCACTGTTGGTATATTGATTATCCCAACATTGAGATTTTCCATAATATAAGTACTAATTACTCATACATTTTATGATTTTCAAAAAGTTTTTTAAAAAAATGTTCATACACTTTGTAAAGAAAAGTTTTTTAGTTTACTGCAAATTTTCATTTAAACTCGTTTAACAAAATTCTCTCTGTGTAGTAAGGCTTTGGATTTTAACTATTGCATGACCAATAGAAATTAATGAATACACTTAATTTAAAAAAAGACGTCATCTACTGTTTTTAACTTTGAAGCAAATTTTTTTTTTTTAATTATATTTTTGTCATAAGTTTCTACGAAGACTTGTCAGTCACAGGACTGACTCATAAAAACCTGTCTTAAGGACTAATGCGTTTTACTCAGGTATATATAAATTAATAACATGTTTGAAAGGAACAATTTTATTTTTTTTTCGGTAAAAAAAAGTTGTATACTAAACTAATATCAGTATCCTAATAATTGTGGACGTTTTTTTCCATTTTTTCTTAAAAGATCGTTTATAATAGAGTTTCTTTTCTGATCTCCTAAAAAAATAAATAACAAGTTTGAATTTTAATAAGAAAAAAAGTCTTAATTTTTTCCAAATAAATAATTTTTTTTTTTCAAAAGTCCATAGTGGTTAAAGGGTTAAAGAAAATTCAAATCTATAAAGTTTTCCTTGTTAATGTTAGGAAAAACAATTACCACGATTCACGTATTTTTACAAATTTACAGCTCATGTTTTATTTAAATCTATTGATATCATCCAAAGGTTATTAACACCAAAATGGTGGTTAAACCTTTAAATTATTCGGGTCAAATGCCCGTTTGAATAAGTTAAAGGCATTGGCAATAAGTTTTAACAGAAAAGTCATAAGCAACAAACTAAATACACTTCCAATACCATCAATACACATACGATAACATATGGGCATGTTGACCAAATGAACGACCTTGAATATATTTGAATTTTTTTTGTATTCAAACCAAAATAAAAATTATAAGTAAGAAACAAAATAAATAAAAAAAAAAAGAAAGACTGGGCAATAAACAAAACGGACAATCCCCTTTATAAAGAAAGAAAAAAAACAAATAAAAAAAAATTAAACAAAAAAGTAGAAGATCCAAAAACAAAAATATACAAAATAGTTTGGAAAAAAACCTGATGTAATACAAACACAAATAGTTATGCACAAATTTTATACAAATTCAACGACAGTAAAATGCCCAGGAAAAATATGGTAATGACATATCATTACTTTATACCAAGGGTGTCCAAGCCCTATGCTCTTGATGCTCATTTGTTTTTGTAAAAGCGCTTAGCTATAGGCTGTGTGTTTTAATACACATAGAGCACTCAGCAATAGCAATACGAAATACACAAAGAACTTTGCCTTATTATTTTTTTGTCGTTCTTCACTGTTTACACGCAAGTGCAAAGCAACAACACTTTCGTAGGCTTTGCTGGTAAACATTGACGACAGCGATGATCCATGTAGATTTTGTTTTTGTTTAACGTATGATATGAAATATTTTTTTTTTTCTTTGTATGTATTAGTTTTTACAATAAAAAATATTGAATAAAAATTAGTTATTCTTTAAATGTATTGGTGTTTACTCTTCCATAAGGAACTTTTGGGCACCCCTGCTTTATACATTACTTTGTAATGAGTACTCCTTACATTCAGCAATATTTTCAAAATAATAATAATTGATTACCTATAATATGTTACTTATTTTATTATTTTAAATTAAATAACAATAAGTTACCTATAATGGCTTACCTCTTCTATTATTTTTATATAAATAATAATGAGTAATTTTTAATTGTTTAAATAACTTTATTTATTAATGTGTATTTTATCAATTTATGAATTAAAAGAGTTTAATAAAACAAATTATCATGTAAGTGAACAGGAAAAAGCCTTCTAATTAGTTTAGAGTAGTGTCGGGAATTAATTTATTTTAACTTATTTGTGTTAAGACACATCTTATATAATTAATTTTGTAATTCAGATTACGAATATGACATCTTGGGGCAAAAATCGAGTTTTAACTCTAGTTCCGAAATATCCTTTTTATAAAATTTTTCAAAATTGTAAAGAGATTAAAAATTTTCGAGACCAAATTTGGAAGCAGGAGAAAAAATCTATAAAAATAAAATCTAATGAAAATTACTTGCATATCAACGCAAATAAAAAATTTTTAAAACGACAAAAACTAAAAATAGGACATTTATCAACCATTGACCGTCAAAGGGTTAATTTCTAAATATTTTCTTCTGGAAGAAAAGCCGATTAGAAATTTGGATTCACAACACTGCATCGCATTACCTTGTTGCTTACTCAAAGTTAAATTATAACTGGTTACCAGAGTTCAAAAATAATACGTTACTCAATTTCTTACAGAAAAATAAATAATAATTGGTTATTAGTTACCAATTATTAATATGCATACGTGTAACCCTTTATTCTTTATTTTTTCGTAAGCTTGCACGTAAACAGAACACCTTACTTTTTGAGACATCCCATATAAAAAAAGTTAGAATTATAATATAAAAGGTAATAGATGAAAAACTCGGAGATTACTAGACTCATTATTTGGTAAGGTGTGTGTTTGCTGGGTAAATTCAACCAAAAAAAATGTAAATTACACATGAGAGGGAGTCTTAAGATTGTCTTTTCTTTTTGCCACTTTAAACCAAAATTGTAAACTGTAATGAATAAACTCTGACCCAAACATGTTAAAGTTTTTTTAGCATTGATTTTTGAAAACAATTAAATAAAATTTACACAACATAGTTCTGAGATGTATGTATTTAAAATATTTATTTCTGCACTTATTCATTGCAACAACATGAAGGACCATTAATAATTTAGTTAATGCAGATAAAATTTGATTTCTCAAAAATTAAAAAAAATATATATAAAAAAGAAATTAAAAAAATTTAAAAAAATTAAAAAAATATTCCAACTTTTTATACCCTCCACCATATATGGTGAGGGTATATATCAGTTTGTCATTCCTCTCGAAATATAGGTCTAAGACCCCATAAAGTAAATATATTCGTGATCCTTATGCAATTTTAAGTTGATTTAGCGATGTTCGTCTGTCTGTCTGTTGAAATGGCGATCACGACGCGAAGACGCAAGCGGGGGTGCCTATTTTTACCTGGATTTTTGGATCCTCCCGAGCAGTTTGGTATTGAAAATGAGCAAAATCGGTCCAGCGGTTAAAAAGTTATGAGTCAAAATTTGAAGATACCTCTAAATTTTCCATACAAATTGGTGTATTTTAGTACAATTTCATAGAAGCGACTGGTACAAAATATATTTTCTCATATTTTTTCATCAGTCGCTTAGAAATTAATAATATTTTGTATTCACCTCAAAAAATTTTTATCACCACTAAAATTTTTTTTCACCACAAAAAATTTTTTTCACCTCAAAAAATTTTTTTCACCTCCATAATTTTACTTCAAAAGTTTTTTACATTATTTGTATCAAAAACAATGGATACTGGTGGAGCGTATTCAAAGATTCAGCACAGCCGAATTTAAGCTTTTTTTTACTTGTTTTGTTTCATATTTTAATTTAATGTCGATATATTTTGATTTTGAACACCTTTGCAAAAATTAGGTCACACCATTCATGTGAAATGTTTAAATATAAAAATAATATTTACAAACTGTATACCAAACAAGTTTATTCAACTTTGTGTGTTGCAAAAATCTCACCATAATACACTCAAAGAAAGTTTGCTATATCAAGTATAAAAACTAGTCAAAATTTTGTGTACAAATGTGCAGATTTACTACTTAAGCGCGGAAGAACAGCAACAATTATAATTTATTTGCTGTTTTAAAATGAAATTTTTGTACACCCAGAAAAAAAGTTGGTAGAAAAATTTGTAAACGGTGTTCAATCCCACTTTACTATTTTTGTACTAATTTTTAGTAAAAAAAATTATTATTTAGCAAATCCTTTTGCTATTTACATTTTACAAATTACAGAGTTTTTACAGAAAATTTACAAATTTTTGTTGCTAATTTCAGAAATCATTTTACAAATTTTTGTAACCCGATTTGCTAAAATTAGCAATTTAATTTACTAATTATATATTATTATAAATTAAAAATTGCCTTAAAATGTAACATAGATTAAAAAAGAGTCGGAAGTGAATATACCGCCGACTCATGTCTGAAAATAGGACATCCACTTAAAATAGCACTAAAAAGTTTTTTTAGTTCTAAAAATCAGCCCTAAAAACAATTAAAATTTAACCTTAAAAGTAAAAAAAATAAATAAAATATTTTTCAAAACAGAAATTACCAAATAAAAACAAAATGATAAATTCGTTTATGTTTTAACAATTTTTAAGCCTTTGATTTTGTTTTTAATTTTGTATAAAATATTTTTGAGAAAAAAAATAAATAAAATGAAAAAAATTTAATGCTCGTTTAAAAAAATAAATTTAAAATTTTGTACTAATATTTAATAATTTTTTTTTTGCTGATTTTAGCAAACAGATTTTAAATTCCACTTTACAAAAAGTATACTAAAATTTAGTAGCCGCTACTATTTTTTCTACTAATTTCATTGTACTACCCGTCAGCAGACATGTGTTGCTAAGATTAGAAAAAAAACCGCTGGGCTCATATTAGCAAAATTTCCCGTAATAACAGCAAAATTTTCAGTTGCCATTAAACCCTTTTTTGGTGAGTGTACATAATGGAAGTAAAATTTTCGGACATAATTAGTGAGATGGTGGTAAATTTTACCTCTTTCAATTTTACTAAATATTTGCAAAACAAAATTAACCATTTTAATGCACTTGAAGCGAAAAGATATGAATTTTAATAATTTACACCATCGCTAGGGGCGCGATTAAACTTTATATAAAAATTACAGAAAATGCTTACTGTGAAACCGTCCTATATATCTACCAAATTTCCTCAAAAAGTCGCATAGAATCGGTGGGCACAAAAAATTAGTTAAACAATTTAAACATAAAAAAATTTATTTTTTTATTGTACCCTCATATTAAAGCTTCGGCTTGAAAGGGTTAAACAAAACTGCCTTATGATAGGCAATATAATTTTTATTATAAAAATTACATATTCTTAAGTAAATAGCAACTGATCGTCTATTGTTGCTTATCTTTGGGCTGTGTTGTGTTATCAGTCTGTGTTGCCATATTTGTGGCATAGCGAATAACAAACAGACTTGCCAGATGTGTAATTTACAAATACATAGTTATTTTAAAAACAATTTATATTTCTGGATTCTACAGTAACTGGCTGAAAAATTATCCACACATTTTAAATGTTTAACCCGTTAAAATATAAAGAAATATGTTTTCAACAGTTTCTTTTCACATTCATTTAAAGAATAAAAATTACGGATTTTCTGCTACAGTATTAACTGTTTTTCCGTTTTAAATGATTTTTTTTTTTATTTTTACACACTTTGAAGTTAATTTTTGTGACATTTAAAAAAAAACGAAATATCATTTATTCTTACGGATTTTGTTGTTAATTTGTTGATAGTCAAAAAAAAAACAAAATCAAAGAAAAAAATATTACTTTTTACGGATTTTGGTGACAGTTAAAAGAAACATAAATAAATGAAATTGCATACGTTTTTACGGATTTGTGGTTAGTTCATTTATTTTTACGGATTTGAAAAAAAAACGGATTTGATAAAAAAAAAAACAAAATTTAGAAAAAAATTATTACTTTTTACGGACAGTTAAAAATAAAAAATATAATTTGTTTTCACGAATTGCCGAAAAGTTTGTCATTTATTATTTACGAATATTTTAAGTTACTTTATTAACATTTATAAATAAATAAATGAAAAGTTCTTTTGATTTAAATGAAAAGTTAGTAGACCGGTTTATAATTGATTTTTTTTTTCAATTATTTTAAATTACATTTTCGGTTAATTTAAACTATAAATTATTGCGAGTGCAAAAAAATTAGTTCGTTATAAGCGAGGGCTTGTTTTAATCGGAGTAAAATTTTTTTAACGTATTATTATTACCCACAAAATTTATAAGTTTTCTTAAATAAAAAGTTAGCGATTCATTTAAGAAAAAATTACGAATTGCTCAGTTAAAAATTTGCCAAAATACAAAAATATATAGAGGTTATAAACTCAGCGTAGAAGTCGTTTTATCAATAAAACAGTAATTTAAATTGAAAAATTTGTTTTTATTTTTTAGTATTTTATAAAATTAAAAAAAAAAAAAAACATTTAAAATATTAATAAAATTGTCGATTTTTTAAAAACTTATCAACCTGGAGGTCAATTTTTATTACAAATATTTTTGTTAACAGTTAAAAGAGAGCAGCTAAAAATTTTCAAATCTTACAATTTTATAAAAAAAAACTTAATTTTTAAACTTCTTGTGAATATATAAAAATATTAACAACATAATCTGTATCTATCTTGGTTATCATTTAGCATGTTAATTTATTTTATAAGACTGTTATAAAAATGCACAAAATGAAACTAAAATTTTCTAAATACTCGTATGTAATTTTGTATGGAATATTTTATCAAAAAAAAAATCCGAAATACAAACCTAACAACAAAATAAAATAAAAACCTACAAATATTTAAAAACAACCTTCTTTATAATTAGTTGAATTTATTTGGAAATAAATACCACAATATACCGGTAGAATTAATCACAAATTTACGATACACCTTTATATAGGTGAAGATAATAAAGAAGAAGAAGAGGCATGTATTACCAAATTAGTAAAAAAAAAATTCCTATTATTAGAACTTGTTTAGGCACTAAATATTATTAATTTGAAGATTTAAAATTATTTAAAAGCCATTTAAGCATGCTATGGGTTAATATTAACATGTGGTAAATTTAAAAATTAAATTGAATTCAATTTTGGAATTGATTCCCAATGTCATTTTAAAAAGATAAATTTATTTAACAGCACAGAACAGGCTGTATAAAAGTGTTGTAAATGTATTGAGTATTTGGGTATTTGATACTCAATGCCATTCGTGTTTTCGAGTACTTAATACTGAGGGAACAAGGGCAGAAAAACATATTGTTCTCAACTATCAGTTGTTCTTCATTCAACTGCACAATTAATACAATTAAAAATCTTCATGACCAGAATAACACATAATATCTTAAGAAAATATAAATATTTTTTGCACATAAGTCCAGAATATTTTGTCAACTGCTCAATTGCTTCTTAAGAATCTTAAAGATTAATTTATTATATCATTTCTTATATTGATTTTATAATTTGCATTAACAATTTCTAGAAATATTTTTTGCATGTCATTTATTTAAACTTAATTTAGTCTTCTATTTAAATAAATTCTTTGGATTTTCTGCATGATGAGTTTTTGTTTAATAATGATTATTACTGAAAAAAAGAGAGCGGGAGAGAAAAGTGAGAGAGAGCGAAAAAAGAGAGCGATAAAGAGAGAGCAAGAAAGCGAGAGAGAGATAAGAGAGAGCAGGAGAGAGAGAAAAGAGAGCGGTAGAGAGAAGAGAGAGTGGGAGAGAAAAAAGAGAGAGCGAAAGAGAGAGAAAAGAAAAAGTGAGAGAGAGCGGGAGAGGGAAAAGAAAGAGCGGGAGAGGGAAAAGAGAGAGCGGGAGAGAGAGAAAAAGGATACACTGTACTTCTGCAGGATACACTGTACTTCTGCAGGGACGATAAAAATCTATAAATCTAAATTACCTAACTACGTCAATATTATAAAAATCACTTAAATTACAAAATGCTAATGTTGAACTACTGAGTGGAAAAAAATCAGTGTTTGAGCTAAACTGTAACCACTTCGGAATAAGTTGATGTTATTTAAAGCAGTTTTTTAACCTTTTACTATGGAGGTGAAATTTTTGGATATAGTCAGAGGCGTGGTAGTAAATTTTAGCCCTTTTAATTTTACTAAAAAAATTTAATAAAAAAAAAACAATAATTATCTGTTTTTTTTAGCTAATACAGAATAAATAAATAAATAAATAAGTATGTAAGTCATATACATTGGCAACTCCGTTGTGTGAAAACGTACAAAGTTATGTGTTAAGAAACATCGATTCTTTTTGTAATTATTGAAGTATGGTAAAACGCGAAAAAGCTTAAACAAAAGTAAAGTTATTTGTATACAATGCAAAACCCAAATACTGGAAAGTGATGATTCTTTTCAATGCGATGTTTGTGGAAAAACACTCCTCTCACTATGCAGCAAATCAGATAAAAAAAACAAGTTAATTAAAAACTCCTCACTTGAGTTTAAATGCCATATTTGTACGCCAATTGAGAATGTTTCAGTAAGTGCGAGTGACTTAATAGAAATCAAAACAAAGCTTAATCAGCTGGCCGAAATAAAAGAAACTATGCAATTTATGTCATCTTAGTACGATGCTATATTAAAAGGTGTAGCAAAGAATACGAAGGAGATAAAAACATTAAAAAAAGAGAATGGTTCCCTACGGAAAGAAGTTAAAAATCTGATATCAACAGTGAATTTTTTAAATAATGTGAGAGTTAAAAAAGACTGCAATTAATATAGTTAAAACTAATGAGAGATAACTTGTTGACATTTAGAGATGTGAACAAATTTAGGGATGTGTTTTTTAGGTACTACTTGCCATGTTAAATAGTTAACAGAGCAATGTTAACTGTGTTAACTACACTCACCAAAAAAAGTCTGTAATGGCAACTGAAAATTTTGCTGTTATTACGGGAAATTTTGCTAATTTGAGCCCAGCGGTTTTTTTGCTAATCTTAGCAACACATGGCTGCTGACGTGTAGTACAATGAAATTAGTAGAAAAATTAGTAGCCGCTACTAAATTTTAGTAAACTTTTTGTAAAGTGGAATTTAAAATCTGTTTGCTAAACTCAGCAAAAAAAATTTACTAAATATTATTTTAAATTTATTTTTTTTTATCGAGCATCAAAATTTTTTATTTTTTTATCGAGCATCAAAATTTTTTGCTTAATTTTTTTTCAAAAAATATTTTAGAATTTATCATTTTGTTTTAATTTGATAATTTTTTTTTTTTTTGAAAAACATTTTTAATATTTTTTTTACTTTTAATGTCAAATTTTAATTGTTTTTATGGCTGATTTAAACTTAAAAAAACTTTTTGGCGCTATTTTAAGTGGATGTCCTATTTTTAGACATGAGTCGGTATATTCACTTCCGATTCCTTTTTCAATCTACGAGGGCGGATCAATATGTTCGTGACTTTTTGAATGAAACACAGTTTTTCATTCCATAAAATAGGCATTTTTTTGATCAATAATTTCATCGTTGGAGCTAAATCTCTTTCCACCTAGCCATTTCCTTAGGTTCGGAAATAGGAAATAGTCACTGGGGGCTAAATCCAATTAATGGATTTTTGCAATGAAAATGAAGTTGCCACACGATTGTATTTGTGGTCGATTGTGAGCAAACGTTTAATGAGAACTCGAATTCATTTTTTTTCCATTTTTAAAAAAATCCAGGAGGTTGTATGTTTTGAACAGCTGTTGAACGCAAAGTAAATGACAGAACTTGCTCAAAATTTGAAAGTAGTCTATTAACTGGTGGTGCTTGTTGGGATCAGTGTTAGATTTCATATAATTACGAGGGAAGTTCAAAAAGTCACGGACTTATTGGTCCGCCCTCGTATGTAACATTTTAAGGCAATTTAAGTTTGTAGGTGTATGCTTTAATTAGAAATAACATTTCCTTCAGTATCCACTTTTTTAAAATTAGTAAATTTTTTTTGCTAAAGCAAATCGGTTTTCAAAAATTTGTAAAACATTTTCTGAAATTAGCAACAAAAATTTGTAAATATTCCGTAAAAACCCTGTAATTTGTAAAATGTAAATAGCAAAAAGATTTGCTAAATAATTATTGTTTTTACTAAAAATCAGTACATAAATAGTAAAGTGGAGTTGAAAACTGTTTACAAATTTTTCTACTAACTTTTTTTTCTGAGTGTATGTGAAAAAAACTGCACTCCAGAGTAAAACAGAGTTGATTCTGGAATGGATTAAGAAAAGAGCAAAATACAAAAATGTTTTAAAGAGAAAGAGAAACGGTGTGTAGTACTCTGCGCCTTTACCAATAACTTTTAATTTATTTAAAGCATAAATGTCAAAAACAGAAAATTTCGCTGACTTTTTAAAATTAGCCCAGAATTAACACAGCTAATTTTCGGAAAAGAAATATTTTTAATTACTTTAAAACTGTACACTTTAGACAAATTTGCTCCGAAAATTCAAACTTTCTCCTGTGTACACGTCTGCAAAATTTATTAGACTTGGAATCCAAATAACAAAGTTTAAAAATATCAACGGAATCAGAAAAATTTCTGTTGCATTATTATATTTCCAATCGGGATGTTAGAAATCTTATAGACAATCGTCGCTTAAATATTCTCATCAACTCACATGTGTGCTACGTGACAAAGATAATATTTATATGTATAATGTGCAAATAATGTAAAGTTCATTGATTTAGCTTCAAATGAATCACATTAAAAGTTAGGAAAGATAAAAACAAAAATAAGTCATTCCATAAGTGAAACTTAAAAATTGGATTGGATCCCTTCTGCAAGTGATGTTTTATTAGAAGATTAGAAATTCGAGACATTAGATTACGTTTAAGACTCTAACATAGATTGTTGCAGTTATAAAAGAGAACTAATGATCATGATTCAAAAGTATATAAAAAAAATCTCTAACAAAATGTCCAATTAAGTGGGTCAAGTGCTGTTGACACGAAGTAGTCAAAAATTTACTTCCGCATTATTTAAATTTCAAACAAACACTTCCGTTATGTCTTTTTTCTATTCTGTTTTAATTTTGTTTTTCTTTTAATCATTATTACTAACTAGCGGTATACGAACGCTCTTTCGTTGGTTTTTTTTTTTATTAAATGTTGTTAATTATATTGTTAATTTTTTATAGTTCTATCTAAAGGTTAATAAACTTCTACTGTCTTTATTATGTTTTTATTTCATTTTTTATATAATAAATATTTAAAGAAAAACTTAGTTATATCAATCTTTTGTTATATTAAAAATTTATTCTATTGAAATTAAAAATTAAAAAATTTACACTTAACATTGACCAGAGAAGTACTTTTAATATTTTCTTTTTTTTCTAATTATTTTTAACCTAGACCCAATAAACTTGAACCAATGTTAGAAATTAACTTCTAACATATGTTAGATTTTTTAAGGTTACCAGGTGTTATTTCAATAGTGTCTCTTAGAATTATTATTTTTAAATCACTTTATATTTGTTAAGATTTTCTTGCAGTGTATTGATGTGAGTTGCTTTGCTGAATTAAAAACTTTAATTCTTATACAGTGGACATCGATATGTGTGTGTCCCGTAAAATTGGGACGATGAATATCAAATAAAGGGTGGTTAAATTTTAAGGGCCGATGTTGAATGTGAACCACACCTAAACTTTAAGTTTTTTTCTGCATTTCATTTGACATTTCTCAATTTCAGACTAACTCAATTTTTAACCATTTAAAGATACACAATCGAGCAACGCGTTAAAGTTAATCAGGCTTATTATGAAAATGGGCGTTCAAATCAAAATGTATATCGTGCACTTCGTGATTTTTTTTAGTCAGCATAATTGACCAAATGTGCGTACAATCGGAAAAATCGTGCAAAAATTTGAACAAACCGGGTCTGTAGGAGATGCGAAAACACCAGTGCATGCTCGTACTGCAGAAAATGTTCGGAATAGTGTGGCTAAAGAGCCGTCCACCTTAACTCGTCGTCATGCCCAACAATTGCACCTCTCACGCTCGTCGTTGATAAAAATTATGCATAAAGACTTGCATTTACACGCTTACAAGGTGAAATTGACTCAAGAACTAAAGCCTCTTGATCATTCCAAACGTCGTCAATGGTCAGAATGGTGGCAAGAAATGGCAACAGTGGATGATCAATTTTCGAAGAAAATCATCTTCAGTAATGAGACACATTTTCATCTCAGTGGATTCGTCAATAAGCAGAATTGCCGCATTTGGGCGAATGATAATCCAAGAGTGATTGTCGAAAAAACAATGCACCCGCAGAGAGTGAATGTTTGGTGCGGTTTATGGGCTGGCGGCATCATCGGGCCGTATTTTTTCCAAAATGAGGCCGGTCAGTCAGATACTGTGAATGGTGTTCGCTATCGTGAGATGATAACGAACTTTTTATGGCCCAAATGGGAAGATATGGATGTGCACGATATTTGGTTACAACAGGACGGTGCCACTTGCTACACAGCTAACAAAACAATGGCTCTTTTGCGCCACAAATTCAATGCCCGTGTTATCTCACGATTTGACATCGTTGGACTTCTTTCTTTGGGGTTATTTGAAAGAAAAGGTGTACGTCGATAAGCCAGCAACAATTCAAGAGCTAAAGGATGAGATAATTCAGCACATTAACGACATAGAACCTCAATTATGCCTCAGCGTCATCGAAAATTTGGACCATCGGATAGAGGTGTGCCGCCGAGGTCGCGGCGGCCATTTGGCCGATATTTTGTTCCATACATAATTGAACCATACCATATGTTTTATTCAAAATCAACATCGGCCCTTAAAATTTAACCACCCTTTATATTTTAAATTTAAAAATCGTATCGTTGCAAATTTGCAGTCCCGATTTAAGTCGAGTACAATCAAATCAGAACAAAGAATTTAAAAACAAAATATTCTTATTGTTTGATTTAAAAAAAAAATCCCAATATTATTGCACGTGTGTACTCCACTTTACGTCTGTCTTATGTAGTTATAAAAACTTAAGACAACATGTGAAAAACTCGTACACATATTTCATATTTATTATTTTGCTTAATAATTCTGTTAATAAAAATCTGGCCACTCTTTCAAATTAATTACAATTTACTTACATCGTATTTTGCTGTAGTTTTTACTAATTTACCTTATTTTATATTATTAAATGTACAAATACAAAGTTAACATACCTGCAATGAAAAAAAAACGTACACAATTAATTAATAATCTAGTAGAAGTTTTAATTGTTTAAATCGTTAATAACTAAATAAAAGTTCACAAACGTTGATGACAGAAATTCCAATATTAAAAGTATAAAAATAGAAATTACAAATTAAAACCTCACTGAGGAACTTATGACTTTAAAATATGTTTCAAGATAAAAAAAAATATGTAGCTGAACTACACAGAGAGAATTTTTTGGACAAGTTTTAACGAAATATTTACGAACGAAAAAACTTTGGCAGTACCTTTACCATAGAAGCAGAAAATAAGGATAATTTTCACTTAAAGGAAGTGCTATTTAACTTGATGTTATAAAATATTTTCTTATTTTTAGGGAGTTAAGTCCTAGTTTTTAGTAAAAAAAAATTATCTAATAAACTTAAATAAAATAAAATTTTTCTTAAAACCAAGGAAACATTTCCTAACTAACAGTACAATGTTAGATGAATGTAGGAACTAATTAGGAGGAAATTTTACTGTTTTCTAATAAAAATTTACTTCTCAGTAGTAAAATTTTTCTATATTATAGAAATTTTGACCAAACTTTAATTAAAATTTGTTTCTTAATTTCAAGGAAAATTTTATTAAATATTGGTAAAAAGTGGCGTTTTTATTTAAATTTTTCTTCTAAATAAGTTAATTTTTCTAAATTCTACTTCATTTTTTTTGAGTGTTGATTGCTTCCTTCTCTAGGTGTGCGGCGAAGAGCTCAACGTAATTGTTAACGGTACTTAAAAGAGTTTTGATTGGCTGATCCAGGAAAAGTTGTGGATCACTTTCCAGTAGCCTTGATTCCGTAATCAGAAATGACGTCAAAGTTATTAAAAAATTCTATCTTGCGTAGTTTTTATTGGTTCTGATTTTAAATGTAACATAATTACAATTTAAGCGCAATCATCTGAATAATGACGGTGAGTGTAAGCAGAAGTCGATAGAAAATCTTCAGGTAACCTCACTCAAAATGCTGCCCTTCATTTTTTAAGAGTTTTTTGAATTTATAAAAACATTTTCCAAACGAATTAATGAAGACATATTTATGAATCAAAAGTTTTGGCGCTACAAAAATAATAACATTTAGGAATTATTTAGATTCTTGCAGTGTTAACAAAGATCTAATAGTATTTTTACATAACAATGTTAATTTAATATTATAACTTAATAATTTCCTATTATTCTTTTTATTTCCAGATTTCTCTCAACGAGATAATTTACTACAATGAATAAACGCAAAAGATTTTAAACCCGTTAACCTAAAATTCTGCAGAACAAAGAATATTACCGAAATTCCAATAGCGAAAGTTTTCTAATCCTCACCCGACTGTATACATTTCAAGCAGCTAACATGGTTTTAAATCTACTTTTCATAACAACTGTGATAAAATCCACATTTGGTGTGGTAACCACGGGCCTGTGGTTAATACCTCTACTTTTGGCCGCAATAACCTACTACAAATATGATAATGTTGATCCCGAGTCCCGGGTATTTGATCAACAAAATATATACCCCGAATATGATTTTATAGTCATAGGTGCGGGTTCAGCGGGAGCAGTGGTAGCAAATCGTCTAACAGAAGTACGTAAATGGAAAGTTCTATTAATAGAGGCAGGACCAGATGAAAATGAAATATCAGATGTCCCATCTTTGGCGGCCTATTTACAATTGAGCAAATTGGATTGGCAATATAAAACGGAACCATCGAATAAGGCCTGTCTAGGCATGAAAAATAATCGTTGTAATTGGCCCAGAGGAAAAGTTTTGGGTGGTTCCAGTGTTTTAAATTATATGCTGTATGTGCGGGGAAATCGTCACGACTATGATCAATGGGAATCTTTGGGTAATCCCGGTTGGGGTTATGATAATGTTTTACATTATTTCAAAAAGTCCGAGGATAATAGAAATCCCTATTTAAATACAAACGCTTATCACGGCAAAGGTGGATTGTTAACAGTACAAGAGTCACCCTGGCACTCCCCCCTAGTGGCAGCCTTTGTAGAAGCTGGCACGGAAATCGGTTATGAAAATCGTGATATTAATGGCAAAACACAAACTGGTTTTATGATAGCCCAGGGCACCATACGTAGAGGTTCAAGATGTAGTACAGCTAAGGCTTTTCTGAGACCGATAAGAAATCGTAAAAATTTTCATTTATCTATGAATTCGCAAGTAACCAAAATAATAATAGAGCCGGGTACTATGAGGGCCAGGGCGGTAGAATTTGTTAAGAATGGCCAGTTAAAGAAAGTGTATGCAAAACGAGAGATAATCTTATCAGCCGGTGCTATTAATAGTCCTCAGATTATGATGTTATCGGGTATAGGACCTAAGCAGCACCTGGAAGAACATGGTATTAGGGTATTGCAAGATTTGCCGGTGGGTGAAAATTTACAAGATCATGTGGGTATGGGTGGTATGTCTTTTCTAGTTGATAAACCCGTGTCTATAGTACAGGATAGATTTAATCCCACCGCTGTTACATTTCAATATGTACTGCGGGAACGTGGACCTATGACTACCTTGGGGGGAGTAGAAGGTTTAGCCTTTGTGCATACACCCTATTCAAATCGTTCTATTGACTGGCCAGATATACAATTTCACATGGCGCCGGCATCAATTAATTCGGATAATGGTGCCAGAGTTAAAAAGGTATTGGGCTTGAAAGAGTCGGTTTATCAGGAAGTGTATCATCCCATAGCTAATAAAGATACTTGGACCATAATGCCTTTGTTGTTAAGACCCCGTTCCAGAGGTTGGGTTAAATTAAGATCGGCAAATCCCTTTCAATATCCCAAAATAAATGCCAATTATTTTGATGATCCCTTCGATGTCAAAACCTTAGTAGAGGGAGCTAAGATAGCACTGCGTGTAGCCGATGCTAAAGTTTTTCAGCAATTCGGTTCACGTTTATGGCGTAAACCATTGCCAAATTGCAAGCAATACAAATTTTTATCCGATGACTATTTAGATTGTCAAGTGCGTACCATCTCCATGACTATTTATCATCCCTGTGGCACGGCTAAAATGGGTCCAGCTTGGGATCCGACGGCAGTAGTAGATCCTAGGCTTAGGGTCTATGGCATCAGAGGTCTTAGGGTTGTAGATGCTAGTATAATGCCTACTATAAGTAGCGGTAATACCAATGCTCCGGTTATAATGATTGGCGAAAAGGGGGCTGATCTAATTAAAGAAGATTGGTTGCATAATCCGGAATATAAAATAAATGAAACCAGTTAGCATACAAGTCAAAAATTTGCTACAAATAAATAAAAACTAATAAAAATGTAAAGATGAATCAGTTGGCAATGCGAATACATTACGAGATGGCAATGCCAAACTAATATTTTCAAAAGTGCACTACACAAAATTGATTTCTAAAGGCCATCTGTAAGCCAAATTTTACAACATAACTGAAAAATCTTTACATATTCTTATCTTAAGTAGAGGTTTTTGCTCTCTGTACCGGGAGTCTAAAAATGTTGGATTAATCATTAAATTTTTTATAACCTTCATTTCAACCCCAAATTAAGAGTTGCCAACGTCAGTAGTTTAAAACTAAATTTGCCAACAGTCATCGAACTAAAAAATCTTATCTCGTATCTGTTTAGCCTGTGCTTTAGCTTTCAGAACCTAAAGGCTGTCATATTTCACATTCAGGGGGCGTTAGTTTTAATTCTTAATATATAACTTTTTGTTAAACTCGGAGTTGCCATTGTGTCCTAAGATTATTGTAATTATTAATAGTGTAATTAAAATTATGTTTGCTATATTTTAAAGTGTAAATAAAAGGAGATTTACAAAACAATTTTTTTTATATAAATTTTGTTTCATAGACCACCTAAATATGTTGTTTAGTCATTTATAATTATTTTTTTTTTTAATTATTACATTTAGTTTTTAAATTGAGTCAATTACGATCATTATTATTTAATAATTTGTAATTTATTTTTCTTTAATTTAAAAAAAATATATATATATATATAATTATTCAAAATATAATTTTTTAATGTAAGTAATTAGATATTTATTAAGTTAATAAAATTGAATGAAAACTTAAAATTTAAATATTTATTTATTTTACTTTTACCTCCAAAAAGGGAGAAAAATAAGTTGGAATTTGGGTTGTTAACTCACTGACTTTACTGGTATTTACTTTATACCCTGATTAGTACAAAATTGTTCTGCTAACACAGATCGCAGTACCATTTATGCATCCTTTTTGTAAACCGAACTTAGTTCAAATTTTTCCAAAAAAAAAAAAAAACAAATTTAAAAAAAAATAAGGAAATTGTCATTGAAAGGCAATTTTTAAATTATTAAAAATATTTGTTAGGTTAAACTAACAAGAATTTTTGGTAATAGTCAACCTTTTACTAAAAGAAATATTATTTTTAAGAAAAACTTCAAAAATTCCAGATAACTTATAAAGGGCGGTTAAATTTTAGGGGCCGATGTTGATTTTATATAAAACACAAATTATTTAGGAAATTATTGTCATTTCTTTTTATTATGATGATATGGTATGGTTCAATTATGTATGGCACAAAATATCGGCCAAATGGCCGCCGCGACCTCGGCGCAACACCTCCATCCCATGGTCCAAATTTTCGATGAGGCTGAGGCATAATTGAGGTTCTATGTCGTTAATGTCCCAAATTATCTCATCCTTTAGCTCTTGAATTGTTGCTGGCTTATCGACGTACACCTTTTCTTTCAAATAACCCCAAAGAAAGAAGTCCAACGGTGTCAAATCACATGATCTTGACGGCCAATTGAAATCGCCACCACGTGAGATAACACGGCCATTGAATTTGTCGCGCAAAAGAGCTATTGTTTCGTTAGCTGTGTGGCAAGTGGCACTGTCTTGTTGTAACCACATATCGTGCACATCCATATCTTCCAAGTTCGTTATCATCTTACGATAGCGAACACCATTCACAGTAACTGCCTGACCGGCCTCATTTTGGAAAAAATACGGTCCGATGATGCCGCCAGCCCATTAACCGCACCAAACAGTCACTCTTTGTGGGTGCATTGGTTTTTCGACAATCACTCTTGGATTATCATTCGCCCAAATGCGGCAATTTTGCTTATTGACGAATTCACTGAGGTGAAAATTTGCTTCATCACTGAAGATGATTTTCTTCGAAAATTGATCATCTTGCCACCATTCTGACCATTAACGACGTTTGGAATGGTCAAGAGGCTTCAGTTCTTGAGTCAATTGCACCTTGTAAGCGTGTAAATGCAAGTCTTTATGCATAATGTTCACCATGACGAGTTGAGGTGGACGGCTCTTCAGCCACACCATCGCGAACAGCAGTAATATTTTCTGCTGTACGAGCTGTACGAGCATGCACTGGTGTCTTCACATATCCTACAGACCCAGTTTGCTCAAATTTTGCTCGATTTTTCCGATTGTACGCACATTTGGACGATTAAATTGACCGAAAAAATCACGAAGTGCACGATATGCATTTTGATTTGAACGTCCATTTTCATAAGCCTAAATAACTTTAACGCGTTGCTCGATTGTGTATCTTTCCATGGTTCAAATTGAGTTAGTCTGAAATTGACAAATGTCAATTGAAATGCAGAAAATAACTTGACGTTAAACGTGGTTCACATTCAACATCGGCCCTTACAATTTAACCACCATTTATTATGACTTTACATTTTAAATAAGTTATAATATTTCCGAAACACGAAATATGATGCATGATAAGTTGTGTGTTTGAATTATTAGACCGAAGCTATTAACCAGTTATTTATTGTGTATTATTCGAAAAATTACAAAAAAAGGTCAAGTAAGCTGAATTTGTCATCTCTAATATTGTTGGCACTAATTTGTATCGCAAAAGTGACATCTCTAGTTGTCAGTTATTACATTTTTTTTAACTTTAAACAATATTTATTTTCCAAATAAACTGAAATGTTCCATGATTTAGACAAACATTTTAAAAAGTTACACTAATGAAAGGGATTGTGTAGAACAGAAGCCGTCAGTGATCTAAAAATAATATTCCGTAGACTTACACAGAGTTGCATTTAAGTAGTCTGGCGGTTTTTCTCTCGTTTGTAAATGTTTCTTTAGGTCAGATATTCTAGTTTCTCTGATACATTTTAAATGGCAATCGTCAGATTTTTAGATTTTTGTTTGAAGGTTCTTGAAAATGTATACGTTTAACTTTTGGCTTTCTTACCAGGTCAAGTGCCCTCATATTAGTCCATCAGTTAGGTCTCCAGCTCTAGCGAAAGTGCAATAAAATTTTCTTCATTTTTCGAACTTCTCGGCCTTTTAAACGCTGTAAAAAATATATAAAAGAATCGAGCCTAAGTTGGACCCAAGTTTTTTTCCGAAATAAGGAATATTTGATTGGGGAACAAAATTTGATTTGGTAATGACATTTAAGCTCAATCCACTCGAATTCTGATAGGATGGCTACTGAGTCAAAACATGGACCTACAGGTTGGTTGAAAAGTTCCTGCGCTCAAATGAAAAGATACTGTTTTTGTTACGAAATATATTTGTTTATTCAATATAATCTCCTAGAAGCTCAATACACTTGTTCCAATGATCTTCCAATAATTTTATCCCATCCTTATAATGGTTTTCCGGAAGCTCTGCAAAATAACCGTCTACGGCTGCTATGGCCTCTTCATTCGACGAAAAATGCTTTCCACGAAGGAATTGTTTGAGATTTCTGAAGAGATAGTAGTCACTGGGAGCCAAATCAATTCGTACTTTAATTCTTTGAATTTAGCCATCGTCAAAACACTTTTGTGAGCAGGTGCATTGTCTTGATGAAAAATGATTTTTTTCTTCTTTAAACCAGGTCTTTTCTTACGAATTTTTTCATCCAGCTGATCCAAAAGGCTGCAATAATATTTAGAGTTGATTGTTTAACCTTTCTGAAGATAATCAATCAACAAAATTCCTTTTGCATCCCAAAAAACTGATGCCATAACCTTCTTTGCTGACCGTTGTGACTTCACCTGCTTTGGAGCTCAACAACAAGCTTCAGTCCACTGTAAACGTTCTTGTTTCTATTTAGGATCATGGTGGTAGATCCAAGTCTCATCCATAGTTATAAAACGACGCAAGAAGTCGGTTTTATTCGGCTTAAAACGCTCAAAATTACGCTGAGAAATTTGTTTTCGATCCAGTTTTTGTTGAATTGTTAATGTGTGCTTCACTAACTTTCCAAACAGTTTTTTCATACGTAATTCTTCATGTAAAATATGGAGTACTCGTTCGTCTGAGATGCCTATGGCATTAGCAATTCCACGCTTAGTCAAACTTGGATCTTCACTAACCATATTATGTACCTGCTCAATGATTTCTGCTGTGGTTGCAGTTTTTGGTCGTCCTTCGCGTGGATCGTCTTTAAGGCTGGTACGACCACGTTTAAATTCACCAGCCCAAAATTCAACGGTGCGTTTTGAAGGTGAGGTCTCCTTATACACATCTAACAATTGTTCATAAATTTCCTTTGCTTTTCGAAGGGTTTCGAAACAAAGAATCTAATGACTGCACGATATTCAATTTTTTCCATATTAAAAAAAATCAATGACACGTCAACTTCAAATGGCTTGTAAACAAAGAAAGAATTGACAGAATGACTTGCAACATTGCATGTGTTCTCAGGACAGTTATACCAACTTGAGAGAAAAAAAAGTTTGAAGCTAGCAGTGCCATCTCTTGGTGAGCGCAGGAACTTTTCAACCAACCTGTATTTTAAGCATTTTTCCTTGATTCTTATATATAAAATTATATCCACAGTTCACGTTGTGATCTTGTTCTATGCACATCGCAGTGTCGCTTGTTAAACAAGTTATAATTTCAGTAGGTTGTGTTATAAACAAAAGAAAATAACAAAAGGCACAAAAGAACAAAAGAGAACAATCGCAAAAACATAGAGTGCTAATATAATAGACTTACTTTATCTTAAAACAATTAAGCAAGTGTATTTATAAACCGGCAAGCTAAACGTTATTGGCTTTTAGCCAAAATATGTATAAAATATCCGAACCCCCGGACCGTGGTGGTCAATTGACCCCTCTTATTACGTTTGACAAAACTAAAAAACCAACAATTATTTCTACTGGAGAAAAATTTCTTATAATGGAAAGAGTAAATAGTGATGAAAATAGTACTGACACCCTTGCCTATGTATCCCCTTTTTTAATTAAAAAAGTAATAGACACTGTTGCAGAAGGAGAAGTACAACAATGTAAAAAGCTACTTAATGGAACAATACTTATTCAAACAAAATCATTTATTCAAGGTAGTAAACTTATCCAACTAACTTCATTATCTCCTACAATCAAAGTTAATGTTAAGGAACATCCAGGTCTAAATTTTGCAAAAGGTGTAATTTATTCTAACGACTTACGTGGAATAGATGAATCTGAAATTTTATTCGAATTAAGAAAACAAAATGTAACACATGTAAATAAAATTTTGAAAAATGTTGATGGTTCTTTAAAAGAAACCGGTCTAATTGTAATTACATTCGCTTCTACCAGCATTCCTAACGATCTAGCTATTGGTTACGAAAAAGTTAGAATACGTCCCTACATTCCACTTCCATTAAAATGTAAGTTATGTTGTCAGTTCGGTCATGTGTCTAAAATGTGCAAAAATGAAAAAGCATGCGCCAACTGCTCAAACTCTTTTCATACGGATGAAGCTAAAATGGAAAAATGTCAACTCACACCCTCATGTATTAATTGCAAGATTGCCAAAATTGTAAATTCAAACCATCCAACATATGATAGGAGCTGTCCAATCTTTCTTAAAGAAAAAGAAATACAAGCAATTTCAACTCTTGAAAAAGTAGGTAAAAAAAAGGCTGCCGTCATATACAAGCAACGTCATAATCAACAAGACACATTGTATTCTACAATAACAAAAAATATTAACAACGATAAACCCTCTACCTCAACGGCTCATCCTATGCCAGCACCACCAACCAAACCACGTTTCGTTAAAGACTACTCAGATGTCATCAGCGATAGTAACTCTGCGTCTGAAATGGAAACAGACCAACAAAGTAATTCATCCCAAATAATATATGAAAACAACAACAGTCCAATTATTTTACCAAAAAATGCATCAAAAAGATTAAGAGACAAAATTAAGAAAGAAGGCACTCGTAAATCTAAACGTGTAAAATAAACAAATTTGACATCTAAATACGCTCTTATAATGACAATGATCTTTGTAAATACTCCAATAGTTTTATTTTTCACATCTACATCTCTTATATTCAATATTATTGTAACAAAACATTATAATTGTACAAACTACACACTTTACTGTAATTATCACTTTTTAATCTTCACAATCCTTCATTTAATATTTTATTTCTTTAAAATCTTCGCTGACTATCTAACTATAACGGTTCTTCAGTTATTCCATTGTCCACATCATATCAATTTTATAAATTATACTCTTACTCTTACCTTTAAAATCTCACTTCTGTCATACATATTATTAAAACACAATCTAGTTAATTCTATACTCCTCTGTTTTACAGCACTAACTACGCTCTTTTCTACATTACTCTTATTAATATCAATTGATCTCTTTCCTAATAATATTGTTACGTTTACGTATAGAGTACGCCTAGTAAATATATGTAAAAGGATTGAATTATTAACCTTTATAAAGAAAATTAATGGTTCTTAGCATTTTACAATGGAACATGAATGGTTATTTTAATAATTATAACCAACTTATATTACTAATTAAAAAATATAGTCCAAAAATAATCTGCATTCAGGAAACACACCTACATTCCAACCTTAACATCCCTACGCCTATTAACTACACCTACTACTCGATTAACACATCTTCTACCAGATATGGTGGAGTTGCAATATTAGCACATAAATCATTACAACAAAGACAAACTGCGGTTGCTAACGACTTTGACTCAATCTGTGTCGAAATATTATCAAAAATTAAATTCCATATTTTCAACGCCTATATTAGACCTCCCGCCAGATTTAATAACACAAATCTTACCAACGTTTTTAAATCAGATATACCGACTATTGTTTTAGGGGACTTTAACAGTCCGCATGAAAACTGGGGTTCAAACGTAAACAGCCCTACAGGTACCATATTGTCAAACTTCATAAATGACTCTAATTTCGTTTTATTAAATGACAAATCTCCGACTCATCTGAATACACACGGTACTTTTTCACATATTGATATTTCCTTTTGTTCGCCTAACCTGGCCCCCCAAATTATATGGAAAACAGAAGACAATCTTTATTGTAGTGACCACTATCCCATAATTATTTCCTTATTTCCCCCAACTATAACTCACAGCTTATTAAGTAAACCGAAATTTAGCACACAATATGCCAATTGGCCCAGGTTTCAAAGTCAATGCAGTATGCTTGAACTTAGTAGACCTGTTTCTGAAAATATAAACAAAGAAACTGCGAATATCTGCAAAACAATAATACAAGCAGCTAACATTAGTATTCCTCAGTCTCAAAACAAATCAAAAAAAAATCCATGGTGGAATAGCGAACTAGAAAAGTTAAAAATAATAAAAAACAGGTTTTGGCATATATTTAAAAGGGAACTTAATCAAATTAATTTGCTTAACTACAAAAAATCAAACGCCCAATATAAAAGAAGAATAAAGTTAGCGAAAAAAGAATCGATTACCGCCTTTACATCCACTATTAACCCAAACACCCCTGTTGACAAAATTTGGAAAAATATCCGTAATTTCACCGGCTACAAAGCAAGACAAAATATCCACTGTGTAGCATCATTAGAACACTCTGACGTAATGATTACCGATAGTGCGGAAATCGCACAGGAGTTTGCAAGGTTCTGGTCTGACAACTCTTCAGATTCTAATTTTTCAAACAATTTTAAAATAAACAAACAAAATGTGATCTCAGTCCTGCCTACAACTGTCCCTTGCGCTGGCGCTCTAAGGATAGAAGAAACCATAAATTTCTTGGAGCTTAGTTCTACCCTTAGTAAATTAAAAGGTAAAACCCCAGGAATGGATAGGATATCATATCCGATGCTGAAAATGTTACCCTGTAAATTCAAACTAAGAATTCTTAACCTATATAATAATATATTCTCAAACTACATTCCTCAACAATTTAAAAACAGCTTAGTTATAGCCATCCCAAAACCCGGAGCGGACAAAACTATGGTTAAATCATATCGCCCGATCTCCTTAAACCCTTGTTTGTCCAAAGTTCTAGATAAAATCATTGCCAATAGATTATGGTGGTTTGTTACCTCGAACAAACTACTCAATAACCGACAATTCAGGTTCAGAAAGGGAAGCGGTACAATTGATAGTCTACTTTATGTAGACTACCAAATTGCTAACTGCATCTCGTTACGTAAACATGTGACCATTGTGTCGCTTGACTTCGAACGTGCATTTGATAAAGTTGGATTACATTCAATATTACAGCAATTAATTGATTGGAGGGTTGGACCGAAAATCATTCGATATGTATCGAATTTTATGACTAAGAGAAGAATAACAGTTAGATTAAATAACATTCACTCTAAATCTCTCCCTCTATATAATGGGATTCCCCAGGGATCACCCTTATCAGTTATCCTCTTTGTTATCGCTTATAATAAATTATGCTCAGTAATATCGGTATATAAGGATATTGATTTTTGTACATACGCTGACGATTTCAACTTGATCATCCGTTCGGACAGAAGGAAAAACGCAGTATTGAATTTAGATCCCCTTTTTAATGATATTATCAACTGGTGTAACACATCTGGAGCTTCGCTATCAAAGACTAAGTGTAAATACATACATATATGTAGACTGAAAAATTGCGATTGCGATATTCGGTCATCAAATATCGTAATATCAAAAACTGACACCCTTAGGGTACTCGGCTTAATCATCAATAAAAAATACAAATGGAACAATCATATTGACAGTCTAATAGCCTCCTTAACGCAACGACTCAACATATTAAAATGTCTATCTAGTACAAAGTTTAACTGCAATACAATATCTCTCCTATCAGTCACAAAAGCTCTCCTAATTTCAAAAATAAATTACGGACTTCCAATTTACGGGTCAGCTCCTAGATCTCAACTTAAAAAAATCGATTCAATAATTAACTCAGCGGTTAGAATATCTCTAGGAGCTTTCCGGACAACACCAACAGCAAATATGTTATTTGAAGCTAACATTAAATCAATAAATACGCAAAAAGAAATTTTAACTACCAAACTTTTTCGGGTATTGTTATATAATTCCAAAACACCGTTAACCCAGATTGGGAGGAAAATCATGAAGTCCAAAAAAACACCCAAAGTGCCCTCAGTTATTTATAGGGCAATCAAAAATTGTAAACAGTTAGGCATTCCCCTTCATACTCCTAATAACAATTTAAATCAACTCCCACCTTGGTCTTTAGATACTGGATCTATAGATACAACTTTGCACGAGCTGTCAAAATCCAATACTGATACGTCTCAATTCAAAACAATGTTTGCTATGATCAAGGGTAAACTAAAAGACTTTAAATTTTTATATACTGATGGATCCAAAACAGATTGTTCAGTCACATTTAGCGTTACAGCCGACAACAGTACTATACGTATTTACAACTTACCAATATGCTCAGATTCTCTGTCTGCAATACAAGCAATACAAAATGTCTCAAATAGTGGATATTACATTTCCAATATTAGGAACATTCTTGCTGCTAAATTTCCAAATCTTACATTGATTTGGGTACCTGGTCACAGCAGAATAGAAGGAAATGAATATGCTGATGTTGCCGCCCGTAAAGCCGCGAAATATCCATTACACTCAGCACCAAACTTCAATCGTAAAGACATACAATCATTAATTGAGGAGAAATATTTCCAAATGGAGCAGGTCTCAATGTTTAACTCAACATCTACCTGGTATAAAAATATTAATCGAAACATGGTTAACGTATACAACTTTATGAATGATAACATGACTAATGTCACCAGATTAGATTGCACAAAGTTTGCACGTCTCCGGCTAGGCCATACTAGAATCACACACAGCCATCTATTTAATACTAATATCACACCTTTCTGTACCTGCAGCATCTCATATCCCACAAACCCATCCCACTTTCTTTGTGATTGTCCGAAAATTAACAACATTCGGTCAGCAATATTTCATAACTCAGATCCACTTTATCCCTTATTCCACCCTTCCATAGATAATATTGCAGTATTAACCAAATTTCTTAAAATCTCAAATCTTTATAATGAGATATAGTTCAAACATGTATATTTGTATATATTTTTATAATTAATTATTAATTATACTTAAGTATCTTATACTGTAAGGAGCTGAAGGCCCATGTTGCTATTGCTCATATTAAAGTTAGTTTATAATTTGTAATTATAAGTTAACGGTTCAATAAATAAATAAATAAATAAATAAATTATATCCAATTGCGATCTGTAGTTTGATTACTTGGGTCGTTCATTTTACATGGGCAGACGGACGGACGTTCAAACACATGGTTGGAAGGATGGACGGACCTCGCTAAATCGGCAAGTGATTCAACCTATTGTTTTAGTAGTTAAAACCTCAATATAGCCTATTTCACAGAGTGATGCAGGGAATAAAAATTCAGAAACTGTGGGTTTTGCTATTCATTTCTAAAGAACTATAAAAACAATCCCTAGTAGAAATTATGGGTGATGAAAAAAAAAACAAAGCATTCGCAAAGCAATAGTAGACTTTGGGTCGTCTTACACAATGAAGCTTGTCAATATCACTAAATAAACAGTAGCAACCTGTTAACGATTAAAATTAAATTTCTCATCTAATAAATCAACATAAAAGTTTAAACAAAATAATTACAAATATGCCTTAAACATTTTTACAAGCTGTCAATTCAAACTTGAATAATTGATCGTAACAATAATTGATCAAGACGTGTCAACAATTGACGCCCTCATAATAATTTAATTGAGGCAGCATAATTATAAATATATAAATATATTATATTTTAATTGTTTAATTATTTATTATTTTTTAATAACTCATATTTCTACAAATTAAAAAGTCATTAAACTATTGAATTAAACAAACTATTTTTTTCTAATTATTCAAACTATCAAAACAAATACACTTCATGTCAAGTACTCGTCAAGTATTTAAAGAACAGCATTTGTTTAATAACCGGTACCTAACAAACATATCAAAAAAAAAAAACAAACATTACGGTTTAACAATATAAACAATTTTGATTTGATGCTTTCAAATAATATTTATTGTCAAGTTAACAAGGAAGTTCATTAACTTGTTTTGTTGTTTGTATAAAATTAAAATTTCAGCAAACTTTTTTTCTTTCAATTCTCTATGAGTATGCAGTTTTTCAGTTTAATTTTTAAAGAAATTTTTTGAAAATCATTTGCATACTTCAAGTAATTTAGGAAGTTGTACAATTTAAACAATTAAAATTATTAATTGCATCGTGACTAGTAGTTAGTATAATTAAGAAACTTGTTAGCTTAATTATTTGCAATGATTAATGGAAATTTATTAAATGGTAAAGTTTCATTTATTCTATGAAACTTTTTCATTACACGAATTTTATTTTTCATAAAATAAATAAGATTTTCTTTTTATGAAAGTGTTGTCGTTAAACACTTTAAATGTTTGTTTGGTATTTCTTTTAATTCCTGAAAAAATTACAAGATAAAAATTTAAAAAAATCCTTAAAAATGATTTTGAAATATTTTAAAAAATCTTAATTATTCAGGGAGATTAGAATGAAGAGCACAAATTTAAATTTTTAAAAAAATCTAGACTATGCTCGCAAATATCTCTGCTATTTCTATTGACTATTTCTGATATACAATTGACTATTTCTGAAATACAATTGACTATTCTGAAATATAGTTGACAATTTCTGAAATACAATTGACTATTTCTGAAATAGAATTGACAATTTCTGAAATACAATTGACTATTTTTGAAATACAATTGACTATTCTGAAATACAATTGGAAAAGGGTAGTCATTGGTAATAAAAATTTTCGTGAAAAAATTCACATAATTTCTTAGTTCAGGAGAATATGGGTTAAGTAATAAATGTGCGTGCATCAATTCCTATAGATTCGCAGTTTTTGCAATCTGTAAGCGAGACACAAATTTCAAAACATGAGTAAAATTTCAATACTTTAAAAAGGAATAACGTCACGACAAATATGCTTATCCAGTCTATAATTTTTTGATGTTAACGGAATACTTGTCGACTGGGTCGGTCACATGCTAGGGAACCGTTGGATATATTGCGAGGTAGGTGGAACGAAGAGCAGGCCCATTATGCATCGTGCCATCTCTTTTTTTGTGGGTTACCACCACTCATGGTCTTTTAAGGACTTTAGCCAATGAAGGATGCAAGCCCGTCTGCTACGCAGATGATGTGGAGATACTACTGAGGCGAAAGGATCCGAATAATTTATGTAAGCGGGCCTCTCAGATCATGTAATGACCGGGCAACATCTAGGAGACTCAATGTGAACCCGGATAAGATCGCAGTTTGTCTATTCAACCCCCCTCCTGTTTTCCGGGGGTTTAAAATTGTAATTAAGAATATAGGTAGTGTCATGTACCTGGGAGTTGTTTTGGATAAAAAACTCTGCTGGGGTAGTAGCATAACTAAAGCTTACCGTGCGTGGAAAATGTGTAGAGGAACAGTGGGCTCTAAATGGGGATTGAACCCAAGAATAACCCACTGACTTTACCCAAGTGTTTTCATACCGATAATGGCATATGCCGTTATTGTGTGGTGGCCTTCGATCCTGAGGCAATGTAATGTGGAGAAGCTCTAAAGGGTTCAGCGGCTATATTGTCTGGGCATTACCGGCGCGATTAGATCGACACCTACAAGGTTAATGGAGACGATACTCTCCATCAGACCGATAGATGATTAGTTTAAATGTAAGCCTGCACTTGCGGTTTACAGACTGATGGTGGTCGGGAAGTGGTCTCTTGGAGGCAGGCGTAACCAGAGGGTCTTTCACAGTCAGCCAAGTTTTCACGTTTTGGATATAGAGTGTGATAGGGCGCGAAGCAACGTGTATTGGCGGACTGTAATTTTCTTTTTCCTGACAGGGAGCGGTGGAGGGCTGAAGGTAGGAAGGACAGGCGGAAGAACTAATTAAGGTTTCATTTGTGGAGACCTGAGAATTCAAATGTGCTTCTGGATCACAAAACCGTTACGGAATACATTTGGTTTTTAACTGCAACTGATTATTCTCTGGATGCAGATATCTTCACTTATAGTCAGGCTGCGGTTGGGGCTCGGTCAGTAGAGTCTGTAAAATCAAAGACAGTTTTGAACAGCAAGAGGGTGATGAAAGCTTATTCTGGCAGGGGTCGTCTGAGGTTAATATAGGTACCCGGACACTATGGACTGGATGGGACTGAGAGGGCTGACGATCTGGCCAGGGAGGGATCGAACTGATGACGAAACAGGAGCTTAGACAATGGGCCACCAATATGCACAAGGAGATCTCGATATTGTTGGGGCGATCACAAAAGTCCTGTAGGTTGACCCGGATGTGGATAAAACAAGGGTAATCTTAAGGCTGTGGAAACGGTAACTGGCCAACATGATGGGAATTCTCACAGGCCATTCTACACTACGATCGCTCGAAATTGGGGGGGAGCTAATCTCCGGTGATTAGGGTCGGGGGGAGGACGATGAGACCCTGGAGCACTTCCTTTATTTTTGCCCGGCTTTCGCAAAGAATTGGGTAAGGCACTGGCACGGGGACGAAATACCGTCTTTAGAGTGCTTGCAGAGGGTTAATTTGGGAAATCTTAAGAGATACCTGAGGGATACTGGGGTTTAATTACGGCATTCTTGGTCGAATGAATTCGTTCGAAAACTACTAATAATGAAAACACCAACTTTATCTTTTATATCAAATCAAGGACCGAACTACAACATCCCCGATTTTAAGAAATAGAAAAATAATTTTGATAAAAAAATTACGATCACGACTGCCGAAATTCTACCCCAGAATTCTTCAAGTAGACTGGCAAGTAGTTTCAGATTTTTGGGTGATTATGAAGGGCGAATGGTCCTTCCTCTTTTCGACCTAACCTAAGGTATTTTCGTAGGCTTAGGTAGGTTCAGTCCTATCCAGCGTGAACTTAAGGACCTGAAATCTTCAAGTAACAACGCAAGTAATTTTTCCTATTCGAAACAGACCGCGAAGGCTGTAAAGTTAGAACACACTGCTAAGGCTGTAGTATAAGAACGGACCGCAAAGACTGTAATATGAGAACAGACTGCGAAGGCTGCAATATTAGTGTAACTAACAGATACTTTTTTTCAAATGAATACAATTCGCTCAAATTTACCACACTTAAAGATATTTCATCAATGAAATTAATGTCGACTAACTTTAAAACACACCAAAACAAAAATATGTATATGTAAATTTTTGTAAAACTTTTTCAAAATGATTGTAAAAAAAAAGTTCAATGAACGTTTTAAAATCATGGAAAATAGGTTATTTGTTAGAGACAATGACCTTTATTAAATTGTAGTTTTGTTTATACAAAAAAAAAAAAAAAACCGGTAAGATTTGTATTTTTGTAAAACTTGTAACTATTATATTATATTTAAAGATTTCCAAATCAATTTACATAGGTCAGTTACGAGGTTTTCTTAATGAGGAAGTAAATAATATAATTCACATTAAGTCTGCTCTATTGTTGATAGAAGATTTTTCGTATAATATAATTTTATTAATTAGATTAATGATCTTCTTACTTTTAAAAATATCATAAAGAACAGGTATTTTATGTAAGAAAAATATGTTTATTTATAAAGTATTTATTTTCAAGGTTTATTAATAAGCATTTTATAACGTAAAAAAAACAGATTTTCTATTTAGCTTTTTTTATTAAATGGTTACGATTTATTGAAAATAGTGCAAAGGTTATAAAAACTTGGATACATTGTAATAATTACAAATAATTTGCCAATATTAAATCAATTGGATCGAATATTTAATTTATTATTATAACTATTATAAATTAACTGAAAATGACAAAAATACACAAAAAATATAAAAAACTTGGGGGGTTTTTCAAAATATAATTAGGAATCCGTAAAGGAAATTTTTTTAAATTATTGTTATTTACATTATTTTGTTATTTCAGATTGTTCCATCTAGAAGATATGAAACGTTACTGTTCCACAAATCACTGTGGTTTAACGTGGGTTAAAATGGAAAGTTTCAACATTTTGTTTGCAAATTTTGATTGCCTATGTCATCATTTTTAATTTATATTTCAAAACTGCTAATATGTAGATTTCATTGAATTAATATTAGGGAATTAATTAATGATAAATGGATTTTAATTTTATAAGTTTTTTCAAATTAATTAATAAACGTATCAACTGAAGTAAAATGACGTATTTCAATATTTTATAAAAAAAAAAATAACAAATATTATTTAATTTTTTTTCATAAGTTCTTAAATTGTTGTTTTTTCATTTTCTTTCTGAGATAAATTAAATATATTGTAGCTTATAAAAGAGGTGATAAGCTTTTAAAATAATCTATCTTGATACACCCTGTTTTAATGCAAAATGACCCACGGAGTGCAACATTCAACAATCTCAGCATTAAATATTTTTTTTTTATATAATGAGCAAATACAACAATTTTAAAAGTAGATTTAGAATAACAAATAAAAATAATTATATGTGTTGGGCGCCCGGTAGGCTAGTTGGTAGCGTGCTAGCTTATCAGTGCGGGGGTCGTAGGTTCGATTCCCACCAGAGGCTCTGGTCTGTTTTCGCTACAACGCGCCGATGGCCTCTGCTGCTGGTGCTCGGTAAGGGTCTTAGGATACAATTTGTAATTATATTATTAATATCAAATAAATAAATAATAAATTCTACGCACCCTGTTGCAATACAGGGTGTCAGGAAAGGAAAAAGGAATATTATACCAAAGATATCGATCTATGACAACATGCAACACTTCTTGCGGATTGTAGATTTCACAAAAATTTATTCATTTCCTTGACACCCTGTATTTAAACAGAGTTGCTTTAAATATAATAGTCTGAGAGTCCGACTCTTACTCTGTAATTATTTCATACAATATGAATCCATACACTGAGAAAAAAATCAATGCGGCAACCGAATTTCTTGCCAAATAACATAATTGGTTTGGTTGCAAGCAAACGAAATATTTTTTTGTCGCAGTTAAATTTATTCCTAACACAATTGAAATTATTTTAAACGAAATTCTGTTGTTTTAATCGACAAACCAAGTTGGCAAAAAATTCGGTTGTCACAATGAATCTGTTTCCTTTATGTAAATTTTATAGTCAAGCAGCTAATATGTCATTTACACATGATAAAAATTAAGTATATTTTCTTTTGCGATACATTTAGTTTTAAACAATTAATTTATTAACTTAAACAGTTTACACTTTGTCATTATTCTTTTAATAGTTTATTTAACAGCTGCAAGTACATTGTTTACATTGAGTATTGAGACATGTCAACAATTAACATATTTGTTAAAATTAAACACTAAAAAAAATAGCCAGAGCTGAACTTTAACATTCAAAACAATTGTTAAACGCAGAAAGAAACTTCTTCATAAATCTAACGAAACTATTTCATAAATATTGGTGAAACTTCTTCGTAAATCGTACTTTAATTAAGTAACTTTTATTTTAATAAAAAAAATTATAAAACTTTTTCATATAATAAAATATATTTAAGGATTTAATATATTACAATTTTTCAAATTCTTTTTGAAAAATCTAGTTTCTAAGGTCGTGATTACACTACAATCAAAATTTAGTTTTAACTAGATTTCGAGCATATTGTTAAAGCAAACTAAGAAGTTTTTCTTATAATTTTTTTCCACTGAAAACATTTCAGAGTTTATTAATAATTTTCCAGTCTACCTATAAAATTACAATCGGTCAGCACAGAATATTAATCGATTGCCACTAACTTTTACTTCATGGACGCCTTGAGATATTTTTACTGGCTGACCACAAAAATTTTAGTTTTTAAATAAAAACATTTTAATCTGATGAGTTTTGGAGAAAAAAACTGCTACGAATAAAAAGATAGAATAAAATTTTAAAAGAATTTTCAAGGATCTTAAAAAAACACCCAAGACTTTAAAAGTAATGTATTATTTATTTATTTATTTTATTTATTAATCATATAATTACAAATTATATGTTAATACCCTAACCGAGCACTAGCAACAAAGGCCTTCGGCTCGTTGTAGCGAAAACAGACCAGCGCCTATGGTGGGAATTGAACCCACGACCCCCGTACTGATAAGCTAGCACGCTACCAACTAGCCTACCGGGGCGCTCAAAAATAATGTATGTCGCGAATAAAACATGAAACAATTTTTTAAACTTTTCCAAAAGCGTATTCACAAATTCACAAATTCATGAATTTTGTATTTTTTTTTCATTTTTTTTTTTTTTTATTTTGTTTTTTTTTTTAAATTTTTTTCTCTTTAATATAAAATAAAAAATAAAAATATTTTTTGATATGTTATACTTACAGTATTAATTGTTCTATACGTATGGTACGAATAAAACACGGGAACATCTTATTAAACTTTTCCAAAAGCGTGGTTAAGTATTCACAAGACGTTTTTTAGTTTTTTATTTTTCTCTTAATTTTATTTTTATTTTTTTTTTTTAATTGATTTCTTTTTGATATTTTTATTTTTTGATATGTTTTACCTACAGTATTAATTGTCTTATACGTATGGCGCGAATAAAACACGGGAACATCTTATTAAACTTTTCCAAAAGCGTGGTTAAGTATTCACAAATTCATTTAATTTTTTAATTTTTTTTTTTATTTTTTTTTAACTTTTTTATTTATTGATATTTTTATTTTTTGATATTTTTATTTTTTGATATTTTTATTTTTTGATGTTTTTATTTTTTGATATGTTATACCTACAGTATTAATTGTCTTATACGTATGGTGCGAATAAAACACGGACCATCTTTTAAACTTTTCCAAAAGCGTGGTTAAGTATTCACATATTCATGAATTTTTTTTCTTTTATTTTTTTTTAATTTTTTATTTTTTTTATTTTTTGATATTTTTATTTTTTTATATTTTTATTTTTTGATGTTTTTATTTTTTGATGTTTTTATTTTTTGATGTTTTTATTTTTTGATATTTTTATTTTTTGATATTTTTATTTTTCGATATTTTTATTTTTTGATATTTTTATTTTTTGATATTTTTATTTTTTGATATTTTTATTTTTTGATATTTTTATTTTTTGATATTTTTATTTTTTGATGTTTTTATTTTTTGATATTTTTATTTTTTGATATTTTTATTTTTCGATATTTTTATTTTTTGATATTTTTATTTTTTGATATTTTTATTTTTTGATATTTTTATTTTTTCATAATTTTATTTTTTGATATTTTTATTTTTACTTTTTTAAATTTTTTTATTAAATTTTGTTTATTTCATTTTAAAGAAATTTGAAAATTATTAAAATTCAATTATTGGCAATTTTTATAAAAGCTTTTGTGTCAATTGAATTAGTTGATTTACTATGGACTGACCCCTACGGCTAAGAAGTCTTCACTACTACTTTATTTCTGTGTTGAATACAAAATAGTTAAACGATTTATTTAAAGAATATCAAGAAAGCACTTAAAAAAAATAAATACTTAATTCGTATTCATAAAGTAAAAAATGTATTAATAAATCACTCACAGCAAAAACATTTAGTGGATAACAAGTTATTAAATGTTAAACAATTATTTTTTTTTGGTTGGTATATGAAGGGAATTCCCATGAATTTTTCCTGAAGAGGCGGTAAAATAATTGTTATTATTTTATATAAAAATCATTATATTCAACACAAAGGTGTAATTACTTGAACATTAAAACTTTATTGGAGAACTTAATTTTAGATTCTGGACAAATGACGTCAAACAATTTATAGCAAATTCTTAAAAAAACAAATTAAACTAATTTTTTATTTATTTATTTATTTATTTATTTATTTTTTTTTTAATTTAAAAAATAATTATGTTGTTATTTAATAACTTAAAATTACTATTTAAAAACTACGGAGGTGACTATTAATTTAGAAGAGTTGTTGTCATTAAAAATTTTAAACATTAAAACTATAGTTTTAAGTGCAAAATGATATTTTTATAGTATTTAGTTAAGCAGAGCAGAATTTTAATTTGTAATGTTTGAAGTAGAAAAAGCAGCAGCCACAATACTTCACAATTTAAAGAACTTTAGAATCACAATTAAAGGGCACGACACGAATATTCACATTAGGGTTTATTTGTTAAAATTTATAAATTATTAAATAATATTTCAAGCGTCAGTGTCAATAACTTTATTAGCAAATGTGGCAAGAATTGTAAGTCATAAAACTTATAAATAGTTGAACACTGTAGGATCATACATACAACACCTAATGCAGCTCTGCGTATTAGGGTGGATCGAATTAAGACTTTTGAGGAATTTTGTTAAAGTCAGGTATAGAAAAGTTGTGGATACATGTAAGAAATATTGTTGAACATTTTCAGCCAATCGGACTGGATTTTTTACTTGAGAATTTTCCAACAAAGTGATATTTTTTTTTTTTTCAAAATTAAACATTTTTCTTTTCGACCTTCGACTTTTTTGAAGAAAATGGATTTTCTTTGCGAAAACTATTTTTTTTTTTTGTTGTGCAAATTATTTTCTCATTCTCCTGCATCAACGACAAAAAATGGAAATTTCAATCGGGGAAAATTTGCTGTCTCCCCACACAGTTTGCTTCTTAAAATTGCTGTATTGACAGCAAATTTTGTCCGAACGAATTTTTTGAGAATGAAGAAATAATTTGCCAAACAAAAAAATGTAGTTTTTGAAAAAAAAAAAAAGAAAATCCACTTTGTTCGATAATTTAGAACAAATTCCAATGGGCTAAAACTTTCCAAAAATATCTATGATATTTATTCACAACTTGTATATCCCTGTCCATCCACCCTAATGCATATACCTCTCTATAATTTAAAAAAAAAAAAACAACAACAAATACTTTTCAACATCACCAAAGAGAAGAAGTTGATAATTTTCTTAAAACATACTTGGCTAAGAAAAACTCGGTCAAAGACAACCACAACAACTTAATAAAAATCTACAAAAATATAGAAAAACTATTAAATACAAATATTTTTATATAAAAAGCTTTAACACTGAAAGCTTTTATTGCCGTTAGTTAATTCACGTACTAAATATTTTTTGCGCAAACTATTCATTCGTAATTGCGATTTGCAACATACAAAATGTTTAACATTTACCTTGACTGGAGTTTAGATCAGAGGTAGGCAAAGCGTAAAATGTGGTTGTGTGTGTGAGCGAACTACCCAGCAAACATATATATAATTAATTTTGAATTCAATGCTAAAAATAAATATAAGTCGTATTTAATTCAATTAATTTCTTTTTAAAATTATAAGATTTTAAAAATTTTAAATATTATTATATTAAGTATGAAAATACTTGATTTAACTACAGTTTTTTTTCTCTGTGTATGACTTAAAAAAAGGAATGCTGAAGTTTTTTGAAACGGAAAACGTAGAAAAGAAATTAACAACGAGATTGATAAACGGATAAACTAATACTTCAAAGCTGATTTATTTACACAAACAAATTCTCTGTATTTATACTGTTATGGCAATTTCTTATTAATAAAATGTGTTTTAAATTTGACGAACTTAACTTATTACGTTGCTTGGAGCAAATGAATTTTAAGTCTGAAAAAATTTGCTCACAGAGGTAAGTAGAAGGAAAAAACGACAAACATTTTAACGAATTTTTTCTGAGTTCGGGAAATGATAATTTATCCAAATTTTTCCAGAACTCAATGATATTCATTTTGTCTGGAGCATTAAATTCGCTTCGAAGTATAATCAGTTCCGTTTGTATATCAAACTCGTACTTAGTTACATCACAATTAAAAGGGTCTTCGAAAAGATCAAGCAATGGTTGTATGTTTTCAAAATCTTTAAACCTGTCTTGGAAATTATACAAAAGTGTCTCAAATGTTGTTATATATTAAAATTTCATGACATTCTTCTGTTCGTCATTTATAAGAGAAGTTTTTGTAAAACTAGAAAAATCACCTGACTGAATTTCGGAAAGTAGTAAAAATATTTTTGTCTTAAAGTTAAAAAGAATTCTGGACAAATCACATAAAGTCTTTCCCTTTCCTTGCAGTTCTAAATTAAACTCATTTAAAAAGGAAGTTGCATCTGCCAAAAAAGCTAGATCTAAAGTAAATTGATCATCTTTTAAGGCCTGTATTGCCCACTCTTCTATATTTTCCGCTTCTAAGAACTCCAGCACTTCTTCTCTCAAATCAAATAATCTATTAAGGCATTCACCACGGCTTAACCAACGAACTTCAGTAAACATTTTTAGATCATTGTATGGAGCGTTTTTGCTTTTCAAAAAACTAACAAACTTTCTGTGAGTGAGGGCGTGATGCCCTCCTCGTATTTTATTAATTATACGCTCTGCAGTCTTCATGGCAGGGTAATTAGATATAAATTTGGATGCAAGAGCGGCCTGATGAATGATACAGTGAAAGCTGTGAACTGAAATTACATTTTTTTTCAGTTGCCCTATGAAACCTTCGTTTTTTCCGGTCATTACATTAGCTCCATCTGTACAGACTCCAACAATTTTTTTTGTGTCTATAATAGAAAAAAGCTTTTCACTAACTACATCAAATAAAACCTTGCCTGTTACGTTTCCGTAGAATGTTTCGATAGAAAACATTGTTTCAAAAACATTGTAGTCCCGATCTACACACCGAATACATATTACCAGTTGGCAAAGATCATTTATGTCTGTGCTTTCATCTAGACAAAAAGACACAAATTCACAATTTATTAATTTTTCCTCAATACCAGATTCTACAGATTTTCCTACTTCAACAATACGCCGTACTACACTTCGGAAAGACAAGGCAAGAGATTCTATACATTTTGTTTTATAATTAAGCTTTTGCAAAATTTTATCTAAAAGTTTTTTAACAAATATCCCATCAGAAAATGGCCTTCCATGCCTAACAATATCCAAACTTACTAACCTTGAGATCTCCAATTGCACTTTTTTATTTTCTGACTTTTGCTCGTTTTGATCCACAGCTAGCAACCATTCTTTTATTTTTTGTAGATAAATGTTTTTATTTTTATTTAAAAGCGTTTGTCTTTCCTTACCTTGAAAATTATTCATATCACTATGACAGGCATCATAATGTCTTTTAATAACAAATTCCCTTTTTCCCTTAAATATTTGATAACATAAAAGGCATTGCATGTTACCAAATGCATTATCAATCATAAAATATTTTTCGTAATTCATTATGAATTTGAAATGTTTGTTGGGTAAGTATTGCTGAAAAAAATAAAAAAGCATCCGCCGCATGTGATAACATCAATGTACAATTGATGACTAAATCAAAGAGCGTAAGTATATGTGTGAAGTGCTCTCTGCACAATAGTGCTATGAAGTGCCTGCCTCTGGTTTAGATCGGCATAAAGCATAGTAGAATAGCAAACAAACATATGATGTATTCTCTTTCGAAGGTCTCCAATTGTGTAGCGGCCACTCTAGAGAAATCAATAATATCGCGGTTATGGCATCACTGGCACAAGAAGGACAATGACAACTGCTGCTCTGTACAGTCTTATGGACTCATATAAATTTAAGACAGAATGGTGAAACCGGACTAAAAATTTTTGGCCACACTACTTTGCTATGCGAATTTATATATGACTATATCTCAACGGATCATATGGTACCCAATATTGTATTCGATTTCAAAACCATCAGATAGAGGAACAACACGGTATCTAAGTCTATAATACAGGCGAAATGTAAATGACTCATCCCTGTAGGAAGATTGGGGTCAAGTGTTTAAAAGTCACCACTTTTGTCAACAATTTTGGGTGACTTTTTGGTGACATGTCTACAAAGCAAAGTTGCAAGTCATTCTGTCAATTCTTTCTTTGTTTACAAGTCATTTGAAGTTGACGTGTCATTGATTTTTTTTAATATGGAAAAAATTGAATATCGTGCAGTCATTAGATTCTTTGTTTTGAAGGGTTTAAAAGCAAAGGAAATTTATGAATAATTGTTAGAAGTGTATAAGGAGTCCTCACCTTCAAAACGCACCGTTGAATTTTGGGCTGGTGAATTTAAACGTGGTCGTACCAGCCTTAAAGACAATTCACGCGAAGGACGACCTAAAACTGCAACCACAGCAGAAATCATTGAATAGGTACATAATATGGTTAGTGAAGATCCAAGTTTGACTAAGCGTGAAATTGCTAATGCCATAGGCATCTCAAACGAACGAGTACTCCATATTTTACATGTGAAAAAACGTATGAAAAAACTGTTTGGAAAGTTAGTGCCGCACACATTAACAATTCAACAAAAACTGGATCGAAAACAAATTTCTCAGCGTAATTTGGAGCGTTTTAAGCCGAATAAAACCAACTTCTTGCGTCGTTTTATAACTATGGATGAGACTTGGATCTACCACCATGATTCTAAATTGAAACAAGAACGTTTACAGTGGACTGAAGCTGGTTGTTTAGCTCCAAAGCAGGTGAAGTCACAACGATCAGCAAAGAAGGTTATGGCATCAGTTTTTTGAGATGCAAAAGGAATTTTGTTGATTGATTATCTTCAGAAAGGTAAAACAATCAACTCTGAATATTATTGCAGCCTTTTGGATCAGCTGGATGAAAACATTCGTGAGAAAAGACCTGGTTTAAAAAAGAAAAAAATCATTTTTCATCAAGACAATGCACCTGCTCACAAAAGTGTTTTGACGATGGCTAAATTCAAAGAATTAAAGTACGAATTGATTTGGCTCCCAGTGACTACTATCTCTTCAGAAATCTCAAACAATTCCTTCGTGGAAAGCATTTTTCGTCGCACGAAGAGGCCATAGCAGCCGTAGACGGTTATTTTGCAGAGCTTCCGGAAAACCATTATAAGGATGGGATAAGATTATTGGAAGATCATTAGAACAAGTGTGTTAAGCTTCTAGGAGATTATATTGAATAAAAAAATATATTCATATATATATGAGCACCTGCTCACAAAAGTGTTTTGACGATGGCTAAATTCAAAGAATTAAAGTACGAATTGATTTGGCTCCCAGTGACTACTATCTCTTCAGAAATCTCAAACAATTCCTTCGTGGAAAGCATTTTTCGTCGCACGAAGAGGCCATAGCAGCCGTAGACGGTTATTTTGCAGAGCTTCCGGAAAACCATTATAAGGATGGGATAAGATTATTGGAAGATCATTAGAACAAGTGTGTTAAGCTTCTAGGAGATTATATTGAATAAAAAAATATATTCATATATATATGAGCACCTGCTCACAAAAGTGTTTTGACGATGGCTAAATTCAAAGAATTAAAGTACGAATTGATTTGGCTCCCAGTGACTACTATCTCTTCAGAAATCTCAAACAATTCCTTCGTGGAAAGCATTTTTCGTCGCATGAAGAGGCCATAGCAGCCGTAGACGGTTATTTTGCAGAGCTTCCGGAAAACCATTATAAGGATGGGATAAGATTATTGGAAGATCATTAGAACAAGTGTGTTAAGCTTCTAGGAGATTATATTGAATAAAAAAATATATTTCGTAACAAAAACAGTATTCTTACATTTCGAGCGCAGGAACTTTTCAACCAACCTGTAAATATACAAATTTGAACAAAACATATAATGAGCAAAAGAAATTACAAAAAACTTGTGAAAAAAACAATCAAGAAAGATGCAACAATTTTTAGTGAAAGTTGCAACTCTAGAGATTTTGTGGAGCCTGATGAAGATTTTACGGGGCCTGTGAATGGTTTTGTGCAGTCTTTTGAAGATTTGTCTACTCCAAAATTAAATTTGCACGATTTTTTTTTTTTTTTTACTTTAATGAAATTTACAAAAAAAAAAAATTGTGAATAAAATATTTAATTTAACAAAATAGATGCATGTGTTTAATCTTATTTCCTTCCTAGTGTGGAAATCAAGTAAAAAGTTCCAAAAGTGTGGACTAGAATTACTAAAATGTACTAGTGAATCTCTGGTTCCAATGTCAACACCTAGTCAATAGTTGTGTAGATTCGCAATGCACGCACATGTTAAATGTCTACAGTAGAAAGCATTGGCTGGGGCATAATTAGTCAGTAGTACTGGTGACAAAGTCAATAGTGAATCAGTACAGTTTCACTATCGACATTTCCTACAGGGTATTTACAGGAATTATAATATATTGTGCAATGCTCAATATTGAACACCCTGCAAGGCTGAAGATTTTTAGAATGTAAATTTTTTGTCGTCGCAATTGAACAATAAATTCGGTTGTCAGCATTAATCGGTTTTCTCTGTGTGCAAATTGAAAAAGAATACGTCATACACACTTAATAATAGCAATATTGACATTAACTACAAACACAAATTTGGGCTTTATGCTCATGTTCAGTGCAGCTTGAATGTCATTTCGCCGTTTATGCAGTCAATTGTAAATGATTGTATTCTATGATTAGAAGAACATTTAGGTTGACCATTTGTTTTGTGTTAATGTTAAATTCAAGGGCTGATATACAAATTATTATTAAGAACCTTTTGTGCAAAAGAAGTTTTTACTTCTTTTAGTTACCCATGTAAAAATCGAATATATGTGATCATACATGGACTGGAATATGGTCATATGCATGTATCAATATATGACCATACATTTTGTTATATATGACTATATATCCTCGGATCCGAAATTTGAGGGTATATGGTCGTATATGGTTATATATGATAATATATGCTCATATATTTTTTATGTATGCCCATATACGGTAATATACCCTCAAATTCCGGATCATAAATGCTCATATATTATATATGTATGCTTAGATATGATCCTATATGCCCATATACGGCCATACACCCTCAAATTTCTGTACGAAGATATATGGTTATATATGAGATAATATATGGTTATATATTGATCCATACATGGACGCATACGGCCATATATAGTCCCCGGCCTGACACATAGATGGTGCAACTAGACTTAAATCGATATGATTTTTAGTTAGCCCAAACCTTCAAGACACTTGTATAAATTTGACAGCTGTCGGATTATTAGTTTGTGAATTATAGCATTTTGAGTGAAGCAACTTTTGTTATTGTGAAAAAAATGGATATAAAGGAATTTCGCGTGTTGATAAAATATTGCTTTTTGAAGGAAAAAATACAGTTGAAGCAAAAACTTGGCTTGATGACGAGTTTCCAGACACTGCCACAGGAAAATCAACCATCAAGGATTGGTATGCTAAGTTTAGACGTGGTGAAATGAGCAACGAAGACGGTCAACGGAGTGGACGCCCAAAAGAGGTTGTTACGGACGAAAACATCAAAAATATCCACAAAATGATTTCGAATGACCGGTATTTGAAATTGAATGATATAGCAGGTACTCTAAAGATATCAACTGAACGTGTACATCATATCATTCACGAATATTTCGGTATGAGAAAGCTCTGTGCAAAGTGGGTCTCGCGCGAGCTCACTTTTGACCAAAAACAAGTCAGTGAAAACGAAGGCGAAAATGCATGAATTGGGCTTCGAATTGCTGCCGCATCCACCGTATTCTCCAGATCTGGCCCCCAGCGACTATTTCCTGTTCTCAGATCTCAAAAGAATGCTCGTTGGGAAGAAATTTGCGTCGAATGAAGAGGTGATCGCTGAAGCTGAGGCCTATTTTGAAGCAAAGGACAAATCGTACTACAAAAATGGTATCGAAAAGTTGGAGGATCGCTATAATCAGTGTATCACCCTTAAAGGGAACTATGTTGAATAAAAAAAAAACGAATTTCGCTAAAAAAATGTGTTTTAGTATGGTAGGCCGGGGACTTTTCAATTGACCTGTTACAAGCCATTGTATGATCATGTATTTTCATACACGCTGAAAAAAAAAAAACGCCGTGCTGGAAATATAATATGCTGGTAATACACATTTATTTGGAAATGCTGTAGTTAAATTTGCCGCATTTATAATACAGTATTCTTGCCTGCAAATATAATATGTTGGCCTGAAAACATATATATGTTTGAAATGCATCCAACGGCAAACATATATATGTTTGCCTGCAAATAAATATATGTTTAACATTATTATGTTTGCATCCCACAAGTATAATAATGATAAAATTACAATTGCAAATATATGTTTATTTAGTTGGGAAAATACATATATTACAATGTTTGCCTAGAAACATATGTATAATAACCATAAAAATATAAAATACTTTGAAATCTACTTCAAATATACGTGTGGTAGTTTCTAAGAAAATATATATTCGCATGTAAACATATTCATTTTTCCTCAGTGTATATATTTTGATTTTTACATGGAATAGAAAAAAATTAAACATTTATTTCAAATTATCAACCAATTTTTCATGTCTGACATCAACTTCACTTGGACAATTAATGTACAGTACATAGGAACAGAGGAGAGAGAGTGAGGGAGAGCGAGAGATAGAGTCAGGGAGAGCGAGAGAGAGAGAGTCAGGGAGAGCGAAAGAGAGAGTCAGGGAGAGCGAGAGAGAGAGTCAAGGAGAGAGAGAGTCAGGGCGAGCGAGAGAGAGCGATAGAGAGAGTCAGGGAGAGCGAGAGAGACAGGGAGAGCGAGAGAGAGCGAGAGGGAGAGTCAGGGAGAGCGAGATAGAGCGAGAGGAAGAGTCAGGGAGAGCGAGAGAGAGTCAGGGAGAGCGAGAGTGTCAGGGAGAGCGAGAAAGAGAGTCAGGGCGAGCGAAAAAGAGCGAGAGAGGTTTTTTTTCAAATTTCATAATAACAGTTTTTTATTTTTATTTCATCCCCCACACAAAAATAACAGAAATATACAATTACTAACTTTCTGAAGATTTTTAAAGGTAACTTCTGATTGCTAAACTGCCTGATAAAACAAAATAAAAATAAAATTGGATTGATAATATTGAAAACGTTAAAAAAAAAACAATTGTAACGTGACGTTACATATAACCTACTTATTCATATACCTTATACAGTTACTGATGCCCATAACCAACATTATATTCTAGTAATTCTCATTTAGTTGGTAAAATTTATTACATATAGTGTTAAGTTTCGAGGCAAAAAGCGCGAACCAGGATCCAGCTGGAGTTCGAGTATACTTTGTCTAGCAGCCGAATCCGACTCACCAGCCTATTATTCTCGTGAGTTACGTAGAGTTATTAACCAATCATAGCTAGAACCTTTTCCCGATTTCCCGACTCACCTGCCTATTATACTCGTGAGTAAGTAAGGGTCATTTACAAACCCTTTCCGTTCGTATTTCACGATATCGCCCGCCTCACCTTCGGGTCAGTTCAAACCCTTGTCGTACTCCGACCTAGGGAATAGTTTCGCTATAACCCTAAGGACGACTTGTCTATGCCATAAACTGGAAAACAAAACTGCATTACACAGTTATAAATGCTTATTTTTTTAATTTTAAAAACATATTTTAGCTACGCAAAACACAATTATAAATACTTGAACTTCCTTGCCCTACTGATCATTAACTAACTGCAGCAAAAATCGATAACCTACGAATTTTTGGCAGTCACTTGATAAAAAAACAATTTAAGTATTGAGAAAAGCAAGCCCAGCAAAATAAAAGCTGAGAAAGAAGAAGTTAAAAACTACATCTACTGAACCCGAAGTTGTGAAAATTTCGGTGAATCATTAATGATTTTAACATTGGCGTGTCATTGGGAGGAAGTAGTTTTTTTTTTGGGTGCTATGAAAAATTGATGAGCAGATGGACTTTTTCATTAGTTTACGAAAGTTGTTTAATATAGGGACTACAAAATAAATATAGGGAGTGGCTTTGTTTTAAAGTTAAAAATGTGATTTTGAACACGCCAAGAATTTTTATATTATTATACCAACCAGGACGAAGTGGATATCACTGGTATGCAAAATATGTTTTCAATAAGGAATTAAATGACTGCCGGAATTAACCATTTATGAACCAAATAAATATTTTTTTTCTTTTACTATAATTATAAATTGTTATAAATAAATATTATTATATTAAAAAATTTATTTGCTTTTCAATGGAATTGTTACAAAACATTGTATTCTTATGACTTCATAAGTAGGGGTTAATATCAACATTTTGGAAGTTGTTTAAAATCACTTCTTACAAATCGAAAAATTTGCACTATTAACTTCTTTGGATGTTCTGAAAAAGAAATTCGTAAAGAATAACATTCATTTTATTTTGCTGGGAAGTTAAACATCAATTTAGAAATAATAATTAAAAAAAAAATATTTAAAAGTATAAAGATACAATATAATTTTAGGTTGAATGTTCCAAAGAAAAAATAAGAATTTCTTTTTTCGCTTTCATTTCAAAGGATGAATGTTTCTAAAATATTTACATAATTTTATTTTTTTTTTTGCTAAACTTTAAATGTTGGCTTTATAACACGCATGTCATTATTTTTATTAAAAATGTATCCCTATATTATGTTGACGCTGATGATGTCATTAAATAATGACGAAATATTGGCATACACAAAATAAATATTTAACTATAACATTTTGTAAAAAACTATAAAATTTGACTGTATCCCCTTCCACAGCGCCAAACCCTTTGGAGTATTTACTGTTTCACAGGTATTTACAGTGTTCACCTAGTGAACACCACTCTAAAAGAGTGGATTTTGTTCTCTTCTTCTTAGCACTTCCCTTTTTAATACCCTTCACCACAGGTGGAAGGGTACACTCAGAATATTATGTAGTTAACTGTCTGTAGTTTAATAAAAAAGTTTTCCGTTCCATTTAAAAATAAAGGAACATACATTTATTTTTCAAAGAAATATCTATATTAACTTTTTTATACATTTATTCGAAATAATTTACTATCATTTACTGATTTTTTTCAGTTTCATTTATTTTTTTCATTTGTTTGAAATTTAATAAAAATTTACCCACAAAACGGAAACTTGTGGTTTATTTGTGTCCGTAACAGTTATTACAAATTTAAATTTTGTTTGCTGTCTGTTTCAAAAAAAAAAAAAATAGTCAAAAAATTTAAATTTTGTTTTTTTATTTAAATTGGTTGTATATATACAAAATTTTTCAAATTACAAGAACTTCATAAAAACACATACATACACAAACACATTCACACAAAAAGTGTCTATAGCCATGCATACATAAGTTTTGTATTGTACGAGTATATTAAAAAAAATACAAAAAGGGAAACAATTTCAAATAAATGAAAAAAAAACATTTATTTTTTTAAGAATTGGTTGGTAAAATTTTGACATTTATTTTAACTGATTATATCATTTGTTTCTTACGGATGTGTCAGTTGATAAATCAACATTTAAAAATAAATAACAAATGGCATTTAATTTAAATGAAAATTAAGTAGACCGGTTTTTAAATGAAATATCATTTCTTTTAAATGATATTTTCAGTTATTTTAACTTACAAACTTTTTTAAGTGTATATATAAGTTTGTCATTCCGTTTATAATTTCTACAACATTGATCTTAGACCCTATAAAGTATATAAATTCTCGGTCCTTATGAAGAGCGAAGTTGATTTAACGATGTCCGTCTGTGTGTTTAAATTGGTTTTCCGTAGATCCCAGATATGATGAGGACTTGATTGTTATATATTTTTGTTAAATGTGATCCATTTCTGCTTGCTATTAAAAATCAGCCAGATCGGTTGATAAATGGCTGATTTTTAAGATGGCAAAAAACCACGACTACCTCTTTTTTTCCGTGAAATCCCTTTGTTTTTATATGTATGTTGAATATTATGCATAACAAACACATCAATTTGTTGAAATTCTTTTCATTCACCTCTTCACCATTTATACACAAACAACAAACACATACAAATATTTGTCATTTAAATAAAAACCAAACAAATCTCTAATGAACGTAAACTGTTTATTTAATTATATAAACGATGATTCCGCATGACCTCAATAGCTCAGTTGTCTAAACGCTATGTCACAAATACTTTTTTTCTCTTAGGCTCGATTCCCCGTCTATTCAACTTTTTTTTTTGTACAACTTTTTTATATTTTCTTAAGATTTTTTTTTTGTTTTTTTAACATTAAATAATTAATTAAAATAAAATTTTAAATTAATAATTAAATAATCCATAAATAGGCTAAAAACGTCAAATTTTTTATAAAAACCCTCTGATACAAACGGTCTCTATTTTTCGTTCCGATTTAAAAGAATTTATAAAAAGATTTTTAAACCATTTTATTTCTCATATATTATTTTATTTCTCATATATTATTTTAGAGCTGTAATATGACCTATGGATACGTCTTATATAGCAAAAGATTGAAAATCTGTAAAAAACTCGGAAATATCGGTTCAGATACAAAAAAGTTATGCCCAAAACATAAATTTTTTTTTAAATACCTATTTTCTGGAACCATAAATCTTCCCGAGTCCAAGTTTTATCACCAAACTAAATGGTTAATTTCCTCTTAAAGGCTTCCGTATATAAATATGTCCATTCCATATATGTCCATATATAAACTTCAGTTTTTTCGCAACCATGGTGAAGGGTATATAAGATTCGGCATAGCCGAATTTAGCCGCTCTTACTTATTTTTTTTTTTTTTTGTATCATGCCATATTTATTTTAGTACACTCCCCTCTGCAACCTGTATTACTCCAGCATTTTGAATGAACCTTTATACGAATAACAGTTACGGTTACGGGTTTTTAAAGAATAGCGATTACGGTTTTTGGAATCATTTATTAATATCAATTTTTTTTGATTATACATTTTTAGCCGTTACGACCGTCATCTATAGCAACAACCGTTATGGTTACGGTTTTTGACAAAAGCAGTTGCGATACTTGAATCAGTTAAGGTTTTCCATATAAAACAGTAACCATCTTTGCTTTTAATGCATTGCCGTTAGGTGCTAAATAAAATTCCCCTCGAAACTAGTTTAATAATAACATAAATTTATTATTATTATTTTTATTTATTATATTTATTCCACTACTAGTTAACATGACTATTATTTTAAGCATTATGATTCTCTCTTATGATTCTCTTTCATATACAAAAAAACTTATAAATAATTTCTTAAGGAACTTGAAAATAAACAATTAATAATATGTACACACTTAAAATAAAAAACAATATCACATTTATGCACTAAATTATATAAAATTATGATCTTGTTTAATCATATCGGCTGCCTTCTCGGCTATCATAAATACGGGACCATTGGGATGGCCGGCAATAATATTTGGCATAATGCTGGCATCAACAACACGTAAATTTTTTATGCCATGCACCCTTAAACGAGGATCCACAACAGCTGTTTTGTCTAATCGGGGACCCATTTTAGCAGTACCCGAATAATGATATATTGTCATCGTTAAATGTCTAACAAAACACTCCCAATAGGCTCTGGTTTGTATGCTGCCATATTTCCGGCAAGTGGGTATAGTATTTTCCAGCAAACGACCATTTATTCGCCTGAAAGATGGTCTATCCATGAGACTTATCGATTTCATTATACCTCTGACTACGATGTCCATGTCATAGGGATCTGCCAGATAATTGGGATAGATGAGAGGATATTTAAAGGGATCATTAGAACGTAACAGTATACGACCACGACTACGCGGCCGTAAGATCATGGGAAATATTATAAAAGCACTTAGATCACGTTTAACAATATCACCATATAAAGCCTCATAGACTTGAGATTTTAAACCAAAGGCGGGTACGGTAGCAGGATTGGTGTTAGCCCCACCACCAATTAGGAATAACTCTATATCAGGCCAACCATCTTGTTCGTTCGGATGATCCAAATCATAAAAAGCTATGGCTTCCACTCCTCCAGGAGTACCTAAGGTACCTGTATTGCGACCAAAGTCTAAGAAATTATTAACATCCAAGAAATCCGTTAATCTTAAACTGGTAACATTTGTTAGGAATGTTATTAAGGGAGCAAAATGATCTTGTAAATTATAACCAACAGCTAGATCCTGCAAAGGTTTAATACCCTTTTCCCGTAAATGTTTGGCCGGTCCAATGCCGGATAACATTAACAGTTGTGGTGTATTAATAGCACCAGCTGATATTATTACTTCTTTGCGTGCAAATACTTGATATGATTGATGATTCGATTCGAAAATAATACCATAAGCTGCTTTGGTGGAAGGATCTATAAGCACCTTGGTAACCATGGCATACTTGCGTATATGTAAATTGGGACGCCTGCCCTTTATGGGATATAAGTAAGCACGATTTGAGCTCCATCTAATGGCCTGATAAGTGGTACTTTGCAAATATGATACTCCCGTTTGTATACGACCATTATAATCTCGTTTCTTTAAGCCATCTTCCTGCAAAGCATTAACAAAAGCATCTGCTATGGGACTCTTCCAATCAGTATATGATATTTTCACTGGCCCATTACGGCCCACATAATCCCTATCAGCATCTGGTACTGTAGAACCTTCAAACTTTTTGAAATACGGCAACACTTCCCTATAACTCCATCCCTCATTACCCAATTCAGCCCAATGATCATAATCTCGTCGATTGGCCCGTGTGTACATCATGTAATTGAGCACTGAAGAACCACCCATAACTTTGCCTCGGGGAAAATTACAGCGATTATTTTGTATGCCCAAACAGTACTTATCCGATGATTGAGCACGATATTTCCAATTAATTTCGGAACTTAATTGTAAAAAGTGGGCTACAGCTGGTATATCCATTACTAACGTTTCGGGACCTCCCGCCTCCAACAACAAAACTTTCCATTTAGGATTCTCGGATAATCTAGCTGCCAAAGTGCATCCCGCTGTGCCGGCGCCCACCACTATAAAATCATATTCTTTCAATAATTTTACATTATTATCTTTGGCTTCTAAATTTAAATCACTTTGACCACGTCGCAGAAAGTCCAATGCGAATAATGCAACATTTGTTTGTTGTGCCTTGCTGCAGCGAAATAGTAACAAACATATTACCGATATTATGCAGGTTATTTTCATTTTCTTTTGTTGTGTCCTTTTGTAACCGATTTACTTTCGTTTCGTTTTAATTCAATTGATTCTAGCGCAGAATTAATTTCAATGTCTTAACTTTCTCGCGCCACAAACTCAACTGTTTCCAAATACCCGGTGTTATTTTTTTCTTGATTCGAATATTTGTGTTTTTTTTTTTATAAAATTTTCTAATGTTCTTTTTATTAATGTCATTAATGTTAATATTGTTGTTTTGATTGTGGCTTTAATAATATATTTTAATAAAATTACATATCTTAACTTGAAACAATACTACACCATTGCCAGTGTTAGTTTACCAAATTATTTGCAATAATATTTAATTGAATTTCAGAAAAATGTTGTAAATGATTTTGAAAAATTAATTTATTTATATTTATTCACTTTATTTTAAATAAAAAATTTCAAAATGTTCCAATTACATTATGATAATCTGTTTAGAAGAAATTATTTAATTGCCTGAGTTTGCTTTTAAAATTCTAGAAAATGCAAAAATCTTTAGTAAGTCGCTCAAAATTTTACTCCGTGTCATTGTTGAATTTACTTAAAACTTAGTTTTAAACCACTGTTTAACCAGTTACTAACAAAATCCAGCTATTCGCGTCAAAATGTTAATATTTTTTGTGATAAATTTGCATAATTATTTGGTTTTTGTTTATGCAAAAATGCTCACAGTAAAGCAAAATATATTCGGCCATGATGAATATCTTTTACCCTATACCATTATCTGATACTATTCCTTGCTTAGCGTACTTTTTTGACTAGTATCCCGTTTTGTTGGACGCCTATGACGAAACGGAAACCTTAACGGCAAATTTCACGTTTCCAGCTTCAGCTATTTGGTCTGGCTGATAAAAGGCGCACTTTTCCCCTATTGCTTCTGACAACAAAAAAAAATTCAAAAAGAACCTTATTAGTGAATTATCACATACTCCGGAGAGCACACAATTTAAATTAAAACGTTAAGCAGGGATTTCCCACTTTTCAATGCTTTTTTTCACTACTTTCCTGGTTAAAAATTCCAAAAAAAAATTCGAAATTAGTGAATGAGCACATACAGAAAATTGCCAAAAATATCGTCTACGTCAAAGAAGGAATCTACTTGTCAAATAGCAAGATCATGCGGTTTATAATCCAGATATTATAAATTGAAAATTGCAGGTTTCTAGCCAGAGCGCTTTCAGCACGTCAATAAGGGACATACTTTTTTCACTTGTAAAACCACATTCCTCCAAAAAATTATCAAACAATACCTTTACAGTGAATTCCTCAATTTAGCAAGTAACACGTGTCTTAAATTTTAGTTTCTAGCCAAAGGGGTTTGGGCAGCGTATTCATGGCAAGATATTCCCCTTGGGTACCCTCATTTTTACCACTTTCTTTGGACCGGATACTTACCGGATACGGATCGCATACGAATCGGATATGGACCAGATACGGACCGAATACGCACTGTATACAAACTGAGACTCTTTATTGGAGTATATAAATTTTAGCATTGAGCGATATCTAGGCAAGGACGGATTGTTAAAAGCTTACAACCTTTGGCAATTAGCCAACCTACATAAGGACCCAGTATCTATATGTTAAGGGTTTTTCAATAAGAGCGCTACAAAAGTTTTTTTAAATAAAACAAAAACGGTTTTGGATATCAATGAAATTCTTTATTCCTGTAAAAGTACGTTCGATGCCATTATGTATGGAACTCGATTTCTTTTGCATGGCCACCACGGGCACGCTTGCAGAAGTCCAGACGCTGAACCCAATTTTGGACGGTTTTCAAGCATAAATCGGCCGATACTGCTGCAATTTCACGTTCGATATTCGTACGAAGTTCATCAATCGTCGCTGGCTTCTTGGCATAGACCATAGACTTGACGTAGCCCCACAGGAAATAGTCTAACGGCGTCAAATCGCACGACCGAGGCTGCCAATCGACTGGACCATTTCGTGAGATAACACGTTCTCCAAACTTGGTTTCCAATAAATTGATTGTGACATTCGCTGTGTGGCTTGTGGCGCCGTCCTGTTGGAACCACATGTCCTCCAAGTCCATATCATCCAATTGGAGCAAAAATATTCGGTTATCATTGAACGGTAGCGATTCCCATTCACAGTAACGTGCCGGTCTTGATCATCACGGAAGTACGCCCAATGACGCCGCCGGCCCATAAACCGCACCAAACCGTAATTTTTTCGCGATGCAATGATGACTCATGGAGTACGTGTGTATCGCTGTCTGACCCATAACGCATATTTTGTTTATTGACGAAGCCATTCAGCCCGAAATGAGCCTCATCGCTGAAGATGATTTTTCGATGAAAATCCGAATCCTTTTCAAGTTGTTGCTCAGCCCAATTCACGAACATACGACGCTTTTGGTGGTAAGCGGCTTCAGTTCTTGCGTCAATTTGAGCTTGTAAGGATGTAGGCCAAGATCTTTTCGCAAAATTCGCCACAACGACGTCACAGAGATGCCCAACGCTTGAAAACGACGTGTGAGAGATACATTTGGGCTTTCTTCAACTAAAGCCTCAGCGGCAGCAATATTCTCGACACTACGGGCACTTCTTTGTCTCACTGGCATTGAAACATTTTGTACTGTGCCTGTGGATTCAAATTTGTCCACTAGACGCTCAATTGTTGATCTGCTAGGGCAATTATGACGACCATAAATTGGACGTAGCGCTCTTAACGTTGAGGCCACTGACTTCGAATTTCGGTAGTAAAATTTAATAATTTCGACTCGTTGTTGGCTCGTATATCTTTCCATCATGAAATGGCAAACCTGACTGAAGAGATATGTCAAAAGAGCGGCAAGAAATATGGCGTCGTTTGCTGTCCCTGTCGCTCTACTTTTGTAGCGTCCCTGTTGAAACACCCTTTATATGGCGTCTCCGGTTAATATTACTATATGTTACAAATGTAATAACAAAATAAATATATCAATCTATCTTTGGCGGAGAGTGTACTAATTATCAAAAGATATTCACCAATAGTAAAATATATTTTTTTTTATTATCTTAAATTTAAATTTAGGTTGCAAAACGTATACAAATCAGGTTGTACATCGTATTATTGTTTAGTAAGGTTGCCACACGGTTTGAATTATGAAGCTATTTCAATCCACAAAAATCCAAATAGAATTTTGATGGTAAAAATAATTTTTTTTTTTTAAGATTTCAAAAATTATTAAGCAAAGGTTAGCCGCTTAAATTAAATAAAATTTGTTAAGACAAAACTTATTTTGGATACAAAACTTGTCACTCAATGCTTCCACCCTTATAAGGACATTTCTTACGGCAGATCTTGTCTTAAACAATATGGCCATTATGTTGCCATATTGTTTGACATTTCTCTAACTAGAACTAAATCACTGCATGCTCAGTCAGTCTAAGCAACTTTTTGTGGGTTAAAATCGCTAAAAAAAATCTAAAACAAGTAATTGTATGCTTAAATTATCACAGTATTTTGCTTTTGATCATAAATATGATTTTTATTGATCATATTATGATCCGTGTGGTAGATATTGTCATCATTTAGGATCATATTATGATCATTACAAACTTCAATCATAACATAATTTCATTATTTTAATATATTAACTATATTATTTTTACTAAAATAATTGGCACAATCATAAACCTAAAAATATATGTATGACTCTTATCGAATATGGTTGCCCTTACTATGTTTTTTTTTCTTTGCGTTAATAGGCTAAAGTTGCGTGAATAGAATAAAGTTAACCATAAAAACTGTTTCTATACTGGATTTTATGATTTTTTCGGTGCTAAATAATTGTTGCGGTGTTAAAGACAAAAATTGTTAAAAAAGCATCCGACGAGCAGTAACTTTTTTATGTTTTGGTACCATGAATACAATTTTGACGTTTTGTGTCATGAAAAATCTCCATAAATTGAGGAAAGAAAACCAAATTGTCAACACTCTGCTAAGTTCTTATTTATTAAATAAACTTAACAATTAATTAAATTAAGCCGAACTGTTTAGAATTGCAACAAATTCGATTGTCAGTGAGAATTTGTTTTCTGGAATTTAATAAACAATATTTAATTATAATTTTTTTTCTTTTAAAAAAATATTTGTACACGATAAAAAATTAATAAATATATTGTTTTACTTCAAGGTATCTATTTCAAATCATGCTATTCATTCCGAGGGCCTTATTTTGTTATTTTTGAAATGTGACAACCCTATTAGTTGTGATTTCAAAATATTAGTCATTTCAAAACTAAACTAGTGTAACAAGTATTAAAAGTGTTAAGTTCTGTCAAGCCGAATCTTTTATACCCTTCATAATTACACCCAAAAAAAACATATAAAGATAGAAAAAATTGTGAGATGAATTTGAGGTGAAAATTTAAATTTTGTGGTGAAGAAACATTTTACAAGTGCAAAAATAATTGTGTGGTAAAAAAAAATTAGTGTCTGAAAAAATTTTTGAATTAAATGAAAATCAATTTTTTTTTTGCATGAAAGCCCATGTTTTTATGCAATTTTTGAGGTTATGTCAAAAAACAGCTTAGAGTAATGGCAAACATTTCGAGGACTAGTGCGTAACCCCACCTCAATCTATTTCAGCAGACGTACGAACATGGGTTGGTCAACTTTGCTGATTAAAAGGATAATTATACAGAAAAATCGTCCAATAATGGATAGCCAAGATCGCAGACAATTTATTCGTTATGGACCTAAATTTATATAATTTTATTTTTTAATTCCGAAAAAAATTCTCCTTAAATCCAGGTGTCATTTGCCATTTTGATAAGTTCCATATAGAATGATAAACTGAATGTACCCTCCAACCCAATGGAATGAAGTTTAAAAACATGTGAACGTTTAAATTTTTAATTAATTCTATTTTAACCAAGTTCTTCTATTTATAAAAACAAATATGCAAATTTATCGCACAAATAAAAAACATTTTTTTCTGCTTTAAGCTGACTATGAGTTTGATCGATAATATCTTGGGAGTAAAATTTGACTATTTCAATAGATAAGTCAAACGAATTTTCTAAATCATTTAAGACAAAGTACAGGTTGGTTGAAAAGTTCCTGAGCAAAATAACCGTCTACGGCTGCTATGGCCTCTTCATTCGACGAAAAATGCTTTCCACGAAGGAATTGTTTGAGATTTCTGAAGAGATAGTAGTCACTGGGAGCCAAATCTGGTGAATACGGTGGATGTTCAAGTAATTCGTACTTTAATTCTTTAATTTAGCCATCGTCAAAACACTTTTGTGAGCAGGTGCATTGTCTTGATGAAAAATGATTTTTTTCTTCTTTAAACCAGGTCTTTTCTCACAAATTTTTTCACTCAGCTGATCCAAAAGGCTGCAATAATATTCAGAGTTGATTGTTTTACCTTTCTAAAGATAATCAATCAACAAAATTCCTTTTGCATCCCAAAAAACTGATGCCATAACCTTCTTTGCTGATCGTTGTGACTTCACCTGCTTTGGAGCTGAACAACCAGCTTCAGTCCACTGTAAACGTTTTTGTTTCAATTTAGCATCATGGTGGTAGATCCAAGTTTCATCCATAGTTATAAAACGACGCAAGAAGTTGGTTTTATTCGGCTTTTGGAGCGTTTTCCAAATTACGCTGAGAAATTTGTTTTCGGTCCAGTATTTGTTGAATTGTTAATGTGTGCGGCACTAACTTTCCAAACAGTTTTTTCATACGTAATTCTTCATGCAAAATGTGGAGTACTCCTTCGTCTGAGATGCCTATGGCATTATCAATTCCACGCTTAGTCAAACTTGGATCTTCACCAACCATATTATGTACCTGCTCAATGATTTCTGCTGTGGTTGCAGTTTTTGATCGTCCTTCGCGTGGATCGTTTTAAGGCTGGTACGACCACGTTTAAATTCACCAGCCCAAAATTCAACGGTGCGTTGTGAAGTTGAGGACTCCTTATACACTTCTAACAATTGTTCATAAATTTCCTTTGCTTTTAAACCCTTCAAAACAAAGAATCTAATGATTGCACGATATTCAATTTTTTCCATATTAAAAAAAATCAATGACACGTCAACTTCAAATGGCTTGTAAACAAAGAAAGAATTGACAGAATGACTTGCAACTTTCGTTTGTGTTCTCAAGACAGTTATACCAACTTGAGAAAAAAAAAGTTTGGAGCTAGCAGTGCCATCTCTTGGTGAGCGCAGGAACTTTTCAACCAACCTGTACGGTAGAAAGTTAATAAAATTAGATTAACAGTCATGACTTCCAAACCAAAAATGGAGACTATGACTAACTTGATTTTCATAAAAATCTCCAATTAAACAAAAAGATGTAATCCTCTTTGTGAGTATAGTCATAATCCCAGTAAAGTATTTCTGCATAGGGGTTTTTCTACTCTGCAGTATGTCCGAAGTTGTGTTTGCTTAAGAAAGGACTTCTGCATAGCGGCCTTTGGTCGTGCTTAGGGTTTTTCTAATCTGTGAAATGTTCGAACCCAGATTCGGTGTGTAAAGCTTCTCCTAGTACACTCAGAAAAAAAAGTTAGTAGAAAAATTTGTAAACTGCTTTCAATCCCACTTTACTATTTTTGTACTAATTTTTAGTAAAAAAAAAATATTATTTAACAAATCTTTTTGCTATTTATATTTTACAAATTACAGACTTTTTACAGAATATTTACAAATTTTTTTTTGCTAATTTCAGAAATCATTTTTCAAATTTTTTAAATACGATTTGCTAAAAATTAGCAAAAAATTTACTAATTTTAAAAACTTAAATTGCCTTAAAATGTTACATAGATTAAAAAAAAGGCATCGAAGGTGAATATACCGACTCATGTCTAAAAATATGACTTCCACTTAAAGTAGCACCTAAAAGTTTTTAAGTTCTAAAAATCAGCCCTAAAAACAATTAAAATTTGACCTTAAAAGTAAAAAAAAAAAAATACTAAAATATTTTTCAAAACAAAAATTACCAAATAAAAAAAAAATGATTAATTCGTTTATGTTTTAACAATTTTTAAGAATTTTAACCCTTTGATTTTGTTTTAAACTTTTTTATAAAATAAAAATAAATTTAAAATTTTTTACTAATATTTAGTATTTTTTAATTTTTGCTGATTTGAGCAAATTGGTTTTAAATTCCATTTTACAAAAAGTATGCTAAAATTTAGTAGCGGCTACTAATTTGTCTACTAATTTCATTGTACTACACGTCAGCAGGCATGTGTTGCTAAGATCAGCAAAAAAACCGCTGGGCTCAAATTAGCAAAATTTACCTTAATAACAGGAAAATTTTCAGTTGCCATTACAGACTTTTTTTGGTGAGTGTAGCCGGCCTACTGCAAGCATTAAGGGTTTTCTTCTATGTGGAATCCACGAAGCCAGCTTCGCTGAAGAAAGGATTTCGCACAATGGCCTTCGGCCGAGCTCAAGAGTTTTCTCATCTGTGGAATGTCCGAAGACGGCTACGGGGGCAAGATTATTTGTAGGAAAATTACTTAGACTGTTTGTCATAATTCCCACAACAAATCGCTCTTAAACCCCATGAGGACCCAAAAATTTCCAACCAATACTCATAGTAGGATTGAGGATAATTTTCGTGGGGGTTATAACCTGTCACCGAGTTAATTGTTATTAAAATTCTGCATTTAAAGCCACCGAAGGAATTTAGTAAATAATACAGAAGTTCTGTTTTGACAATCAGCTTTGAGTTGCTGGAATCGAACAATTCATCAGTTGGCAAGAAATTTAACAGTCACAAAGAATCTGTTTCCTTGTATGAATTATTCAAAATGCTATGTCAAGTTCTTAAAGCAATTGGAAATGGTGTAAGTAAATGTTTTTTTTAAATGACGTTAACAATAATTCAATTGTAATATTGTATGCATTCGTTTGTAGTACATATGTACTATATGGAAAGTAAACAAGTCTGGCTCAGATTGTAAATTTGTAAGCCGAAATTAAATCTTCTTAATATAAATCTTCAGTCAGTTTCAAAACTATAAACGCATATGTAACATAAGTCGTCGGTGCATCTCATTTGATTGTTTAACGCCCTTTTCGTTTGCTAAATATACAAAAACAAAAATACAAAATAATATTAATCGTCTCTCGGTTAGTAATTGTTATTTTGAATGAAAACCATTTTTAAAATAAAAACTAATGACGCATATCAACAAGTTAGCCGGGTTGAGCGGCATATTATACACATGTTTTTTTATTATGTTAATGATACGGAAAATTTGTGTAAATATAGTGTTAAAAGATTTATAATCTTCACCTTCGTTAACAGTATTTTTATTGATAATTTCTCTGTAAATAATTACACATGAAAGTGAATTCGATTGATATGTGATTAAATCGTGCAAAATTTGCTGCACATGTTGGTAATGAACAACAAATTTGAATATATAGTGTTCAAAATAGTGTTAGGAGGCTGGTGTTTTATGTTGGGCACCAATTTTACCCTTACATACAATAGATTATGATGGAATATTTAAAAAAGTTTAGCGCTATTTCTAACTTATAAAATATTAATAAAATATTACATTGGGCGCCATCTTTAGTTTACAAGAAAAACATCTGAAGTAGATTAATTTCAATGTTGGGCTGCATTTCTGCGTAACAAGTTATAAGGAAGACTCCCAATTACTTTAAATAGATTATAATACAGGTTGGTTGAAAAGTTCCTGCGCTCACCAAGAGATGGCACTGCTAGCTCCAAACTTTTTTTTCTCAAGTTGATATAACTGTCCTGAGAACACATGCAAAGTTGCAAGTCATTCTGTCAATTCTTTCTTTGTTTACAAGCCATTTGAAGTTGACGTGTCATTGATTTTTTTTAATATGGAAAAATTTGTATATCGTGCAGTCATTAGATTCTTTGTTTTGAAGGGTTTAAAAGCAAAGGAAATTTATGAACAATTGTTTGAAGTGTATAAGGAGTCCTCAACTTCAAAACGCACCGTTGAATTTTGGGCTGGTGAATTTAAACGTGGTCGTACCAGCCTTAAAGACGATCCACGCGAAGGACGACCAAAAACTGCAACCACAGCAGAAATCATTGAGCAGGTACATAATATGGTTGGTGAAGATCCAAGTTTGACTAAGCGTGGAATTGATAATGCCATAGGCATCTCAGACGAAGGAGTACTCCACATTTTGCATGAAGAATTACGTATGAAAAAACTGTTTGGAAAGTTAGTGCCGCACACATTAACAATTCAACAAATACTGGACCGAAAACAAATTTCTCAGCGTAATTTGGAAAACGCTCCAAAAGCCGAATAAAACCAACTTCTTGCGTCGTTTTATAACTATGGATGAAACTTGGATCTACCACCATGATGCTAAATTGAAACAAAAACGTTTACAGTGGACTGAAGCTGGTTGTTCAGCTCCAAAGCAGGTGAAGTCACAACGATCAGCAAAGAAGGTTATGGCATCAGTTTTTTGGGATGCAAAAGGAATTTTGTTGATTGATTATCTTCAGAAAGGTAAAACAATCAACTCTGAATATTATTGCAGCCTTTTGGATCAGCTGGATGAAAAAATTCGTGAGAAAAGACCTGGTTTAAAGAAGAAAAAAATCATTTTTCATTAACACAAAAGTGTTTTGACGATGGCTAAATTCAAAGAATTAAAGTACGAATTGCTTGAACATCCACCGTATTCACCAGATTTGGCTCCCAGTGACAGAAATCTCAAACAATTCCTTCGTGGAAAGCATTTTTCGTCGAATGAAGAGGCCATAGCAGCCATAGACGGTTATTTTGCAGACCTTCCGGAAAACCATTATAAGGATGGGATAAAATTATTGGAAGATCATTGGAACAAGTGTATTGAGCTTCTAGGAGATTATATTGAATAAAAAAATATATTTCGTAACAAAAACAGTATTCTTTCATTTCGAGCGCAGGAACTTTTCAACCAACCTGTAGATTACTTATAACGTTGGGCGCCATTTTTGTTAAAAGGAAGACTCCTCACCTAGATCAATGGGTTCACATCAAAACATTAGACTTTATGGCAAATTGTGTTATAAAAATCACAAAATTCTTTTAAAACAACCAAAACAAAAAAAATTCAAATGAAATAAACATTTTAATTTTACCAAAATTTTAATTGTTTTTTATATGAAAATATTTTTATTTTAAACAAAAATTATAAAACTACTAACGAAGCAATGCCATTGAAAAATAACAATAGACCCTCCTTTTGAGTTTTGTTTTGAAATCAAATAGTAACAGTTCATTCATACGTGCTTAACAACATGAAACATGGAATTTAATCTTAATTGAGATTCTCATTTATAACGGAGCATAATTTAAAAGTGAGAAGAAGAAATCGAAAGTGTAACAAAAATTGACCGCAGCAGTCATATAAAAAAAAACAAAGAGGCATTGATGGAAAAAACCGAAAGCCAAAAATAATATTAGCAAAAGAATACTACCTGCCAGTTGGTAAAGAACAAGATGATTGTTAGTTTGGTTGGTTGCTTGATGAGTGTTGCCAGATGAATTTTGTTTCTTTATTTACTGTATGGGAATTAAAAATCTCAAACATTTTAGGAAAATTAAATTTTCCTAAATATTTTATTGAATGGCAGTAGTAACTTTGACATGGCGTTATAATTGGAGAGGGGAAACTGTCGCAGTTTAAGCATTTTGAGACATGTCACTGAACTAACCCGAAAATATATATTATGTGACGTGTTTCTAAAAATATATTTGAAAAAGGGACTTGTCATGTTTGTCATTGACTCCTTATGACATATCATGGGACTAACCTAGGAATTGTCACAGAAACTTTTCTAAAACACAGTCCGTTGACAAGTCTTAGGATATGTCACAAAACTAATTGGTAATGTCTCCGAACTGTGGTTGAACGTTGAAAGTTATTTCCTATAATATTTGAGAAGGAGTCAATTTAAAGATTTCGCAAGACCCCATTGAAGGGTTGTTTAAATGTTCAAATTCCATGTGGCATTCTTGATCTGACTATTCCAACAAAGATCCCTAAGCTCGGTTGCCACCCGAAAAATTTTAACCAAGAACGACATTATGGAAGATAAGAACTGGGGAATTTAAAACAAACAAACTTATTGGATGAGAGCTCATTTACAACAATGCGGGCATTAAATGACAAAATGTCTTCAGTAGAACGACTTTTACGGAGGTCCTACTGTCAATCATTGAGAAGCAAGTCGGTCTCTCTACAACCGATTTTATTGCCAATCGAATAATTTGGCTATAGTAACTGCATTATATGGTTGTCGCTATCAACTTCATTCCTAGGTAAATTGAGATACGATGTTCCAGCCGAATATTTTATGTGAATTTAATCAATTTTTAACCTTATTTAGATAAAACAAATCCAAAAATTTTTTGCTTAAAATGCACCAAGATCGTTTAGTTCAAACGCTTGTAGGAAACTAAATATGCCTTCCAAAATTTTTTCTTATTTTTGACATCATATGTATTCTGACATGAGTTGGGGCGTTCAGGATGAGCAGGAAGTAAACCAAAGGGAGAATAGTAAAGGAAAAACAAGAACAAAACAAAAAAAAGAAATTGGATTAAAATAAGAAAGAGTAGTCCCTGCTAAGAATTTCCCAGTCTTCCTTATAAACCTGTAAGAATCAGTCAGGGATTTTGAAGAATGCTGGATAGTAACAGACTGACAAATCTTCTGTCGTGTTCTCATCCTCCAAATATGACCCACACAATGGACTACTGGCAATGTCCTTTCCCGCCATATAACGAGCATTAACGTTGTATGGAATATCTTGCCACATTCCTAACTGGTTCTCTTACAAAAAAAAAAACTTAATATCGCAAGACTAAAGTCTGACCTCCTCTCAGTGAAATCAGATTTCAAATATGGGCCGATCCAAGGGACTAGCGATGCATAGTGGTTTCGGATACATGAGAGTCCAAATCGATCAAAAGTTTGCCAACGATTCGGCCATTTTATTGCCCGGAATACCCATAGAAGACAGACCCTGCTTCCCATAAAGGCCCTGGATGAAGTGATCCGAAATTCAAATGCCTTAAGCGCAGCCTGATTGTCACTACAGATACTAAAACTGCACACATAAAAAATATCGAAAATATGTTTCTAAAAACCTGGTCTAAAAACCTGCCCATGGCATAATAGATACCAACCGAACCCAGTACCGTTAAAGGTATTAGATCCACCAATGTAAAAAGTATCACAATAATCGACAAGTAGTTCAGTTGTGTTGCCCTTGCCCTCCCTATTCGTTCCATACTTTCTACAAAATTTGATACAGGGCATTGGAAACATCAGACAAAGTTACAATAGCCTCTCAACGAAAATAATATGCATTGTGTAGTTTGCATATCGTGTCCATACGTAGTCTGCATATCGAGTTCATAGCGTCGCCCTGATCCAGGGGTAGCCATCTCTTTGTAATCTGTTCAGCTTAGCTCGAATGATTTTCACCACTTTTTAGGCCACCACATTACAGATACATATGTCACGAGGGATCTGACAACTGCAAGGTACATCCAGGGTACACCTGCAGATATCAAACCCAGGTATTTCCACAAGCTCTCCGACACTGCCAGAAAATCCTTAGTTCTACATATTTTGTCCACATCAGTTTACTACTTAAAGTCCTCGGCTAAATATTTAACCTCTGAAGACAATGAAAAACGTCCCAGCATTTGCAACCCAAGTGGTATTTAAATGTCTGACCTAAACAAGAATTAAACTCAATGACAGTTAAATTCGATATTAAATATTCTCAATACATCATATAGTTATGAATAAATTGTTTTTTTTTAGTAAAAATCCCCACATTAAAGCCCTATTTATTCTCCCATCTGGCAACACTAAATTAATTATTTACGGTAGATGCTTTTAAGAGTTGAATTCTACAAACTGATACTTTATGTAAAGTTTAAGTTCAAACATCAATACCACCACCATCAACCACATTAACTGCCAACAACCGAAAAAGTTTAGAGTGTGGCAGACAAATCAAAAAATGTATTGATTAAAAAAACCGAACCAGTTTGTGAGATTTAGTTAGATCTTTTTGTTAAAGGTGTTTGCTTTTTATATGAATAGTATTTTTTAGGAGAGCGCGACAAGAAATACTCATTAAGAACTTGTGAAAACAAAAAGTAAAGTATTTATTTTTTTTTTTTGTTTCAAGAAGTTTATTTAGCATGCAGCGGCTATATTAAAAACGATAAATAAAACGCGCCGTAGTCGCATTAATAGTTTAGATTCTCAACAGAACGGTTGTGTAAACGGGGTTAAAAGAAAAGAACAGAACAAACGCGGACGGACGGTGGTTCCAAAAAAAAAAAAACAAGAGACAAAAAATAATAAAAAAAAAAAGTGAAAAAAAAACAATTTTTTATTATGTTTGATTAAGTAAAAATAATTGAAAAGTGAGAAAAAAAATCTTTTAAAAACTTAGAACTTTTGGAAAGTAAAACAATCATGTTTAAATTATGTAAAAAAGTACCCTTAATGGGTTTTATAGCCCTCGTGAGTTTATTAGTGGCCGTCTCTTGGGCACAAGATCGTAATGTAATACTAGAGACTATTGATTTTCTACGCCGCGGGCAAAACGATGTTAATTTGGAAAATTATGATAATAGCATTAACCTGGAAGCAGAATATGATTTTATTGTGGTTGGAGCTGGAACTGCAGGTTGTACTTTGGCTGCAAGATTATCGGAAAATCCCAAATGGAAGGTATTGCTATTGGAGGCTGGTGGTCCGGAAAGTTTAATAATGGATGTACCCATTGTGGCACACTTTTTGCAACTGGGTGAAATGAACTGGAAGTATAGGACACAACCTTCGGATCGTGCTTGTTTGGCCATGAACAACAACAGATGTAATTGGCCCAGAGGCAAGGTGATGGGTGGTTCTTCGGTTTTGAATTATATGATGTATACGCGTGGCAATCGCAAGGATTATGACAGATGGTATGACTTGGGCAATGAGGGTTGGAGTTTTAAAGATGTCCTGCCCTATTTCAAGAAATACGAGGGTTCCAGTGTACCGGATGCTGATCCGGAATTTGTAGGACGTGATGGTCCCGTCAAGGTATCCTATGTTAATTGGCATTCAAAAATTGCTGAAGCTTTTGTGGAATCGGCCCAACAAGATGGTTTAAAATATCGTGATTATAATGGTCGCATACAAAATGGTGTCGCTTTTTTGCACACCACTACCCGCAATTCAACGCGTTGGTCTTCTAATCGTTCTTATCTGTATCCCATCAAGGGCAAACGTCCCAATTTACATGTGAAGAAAAATGCTCTGGTCACCAAAGTGTTGATAGATCCTCAGACAAAGACAGCGTACGGGATTATTGTACAAACTGATGGGAAATCTCACAAAATTATGGCTAGACGTGAAGTTGTTGTCTCTGCCGGTGCCATCAATACTCCCCAATTATTAATGTTATCTGGTGTGGGTCCGGCCAAGCACTTGAGAGAATTGGGCATTAAACCTTTGGCCGATTTAGCTGTGGGCTACAATTTACAAGATCACACTGCTCCAGCTGTAACCTTTACCACCAATGCCACTTCCTTGCATTTTGAAGATTTCACTGAACCCTCGTGGCTAAATAGATTTAATAGACAAGAGGGACCTTATGGTTCGCCGGGTGGTTGTGAAGCTATAGCCTTTTGGGACTTAGATCATCCCAACTTGGAAGATGGTTGGCCCGATATTGAGTTATTCCTGGTCGGAGGTTCCATGTCCTCGAATCCTGCTATTTCTCGTGCTTTCGGTTTAAAGAAATCCATCTACGACAGTATCTTTGCTGAAATTGAAGATCTAGATTTAAATGCTTTCATGATATTCCCCATGATTTTAAGACCGAAAAGTCGTGGTCGTATTTTGTTAAAATCCAACGACCCCAGCAAATATCCCTTAATATATGCCAACTATTTCCAACATCCCTATGACGTCGACATTTCCGTAAGAGGTCTGCTGAAGGCACTTTCTCTGTTGGATCAAAATGGTTTCAAGAAAATCAATGCTAAACTTTGGGAACGCAAGATCCCTACTTGCAAGAAATATCCTTACAAATCGTACGCCTATTGGGAATGTTATGTTAAACATTTCACCTTTACCATCTATCATTATTCGGGTACTTGTAAAATGGGCCCTAAAACGGATAGAGCTGCTGTTGTAGATCCACGTTTGAAGGTGTATGGCATTAAGAATTTAAGAGTTGCTGATGCTAGTATTATGCCGGAAATTATGTCGGGACATCCAAATGGTCCAGTTTTTATGATTGCTGAAAAGGCAGCCGATATGATAAAACAAGATCATGGTTTTATACCGTAGAAGGTTTGTAATGAGAAGAACAAAAAAAGTAGTAGGGGGCGTAATTTAGTTAAGGGGGGCGTAATTTAGTTAATCCCACTAGCATGGGCGGGAATTTCAGTTTATATATATACATATGTATATAAGAAAAAAAGGATACAAATTTATTATAATAATGAGAAAAGAATTGAAGAATTTTGAAAATATTCTAGATAATTACTGAGCTAACGAACGTCGATTAAATTTATTTCGGGGGGGGGGGGCTCCAAAGTAACTTGGGACACTTGTCCCTTACATTTGGAATGATAAATATCAAATAATGTTTTTTAAACATCGAGATAAAAATTACTATTTTTTAAACCTTACCAAAGTAGTACTTTTTCAATTGCAAAAACTTTTTTTTCAAAGAAATTTAGATCTCCAAAACTTAAACGCATTAAAAACTTATAAAATATTTTTCAAAATCATTGTTCTTTAAAAAAATATTTTTAGTTTTTTATTCAGTTGAAATATATTTCAAAATCATTTTCCTTTAAAATAAAAAATATTTTTAGTTTTTTATTCAAAGTCTCACTTTAAAGTTTGGTTCGAAAGTTTCAGCCCCAGCACTGAACACAGCACACTTGTGTATGTTAGCTTTTGAATACCAAAAAAAAATATGTTTTGCATTTATTATAATGAATTTGTATATCAGGCTTAAAAATCTACGCATTTCTAAGTTTTAAGTAGTCATTAGTTTTAACATAGAAACTTGCTTTCAAAACAAAAAGTAAAATCTCCAAAAATTTTTGAAAGAAATTGTAGTAAAACGTATCAAATTGTAAAACATATCAAAATTGGTTAGTTTGTCTATAAACGATACGTTACAAAAACAAAAAAAGTTTCAAAAACGTAATTGCTTGAATCAATTACTTAATTAATTGATTTTGCACACTTTACGAAAATGATAGTATTAATTATAATTTCAATTAAAGCAAAAGCACAATATTTTTCAATTAAAATAGTAATTGCAAATGAGTTTATTATAAAATAATACAGATATAAAAGAAGGTGTTTCTTAAAGATTTTTTTGATAAATTTGATTTCAGAAATTTTCTAGCACGTCTAGATTTCGTTAAAAATTTAGGCTTAAATTTCAAGAAATGTCAGTTTCTAACAAATTCGAAATTTATCAGATAATTTTTCGTAATTTTTTGAAAACCCCATTCTAAAAAAAAATTTTATTTTTATCCTTTTCCTGCATTTTTAATTTCTGCTATGCGACATTTTTAAGTTTATGTTACTGTTACTAAATAGAAAAAACCGGCTCTTTGCTCTGGGAGAAATGAATAAAGAACAAAGTAATAAGTTATTCCAAAGAATTTTGAAAATAAAGAGAACGTAGTTCTCTCAGTTGCTGAGAAAAATGTAACTGCACATAGGAAATATAATCTTTTTTCTCACTTTTTTGAATACATTAATTTATATATTTTTTTTTAATTGAGGTTAAATAATATCGAAATTAGTTTAGCGATTCAAAAGTCGTGAATTAAATTTTTTTAATTAAAAGAATGCATTCATTATTAAAAAAAGTGAATGAGTACAAATAATTTAAATTTGGCGAATGAAGTCGCTAAACAAAAAAAAATTATATGGAGATTTAAATTATAAGGAAAACACTTAAAAAAATTAAGTTGGGTAATTTTTTAACCCCTAAATTCGAGATTGAACCACAAAAAATATACATGTGCATTATTTTTGCCCCTCTATCATATATCCGAATATTATGTATTAAGATCGGAGAAAATTCATTGCGCTAGTTTTCTGGTAAACAAAAGAATGTTGGCAAAGAAAAAACATGGTTCCAACATAATCACTGCTACTATATTATAATTGCTGCTTTCGGGTATGGTTGTCACAATCAAGTTATTAATTTAAAAATAGGTTTGAACCATCAATATGTTTACTATCATCATAATTATAGTAAATATTTTATTATTTCATGATTGCCACTTTCTATTTAATAACATGATTGGCTGTAACCATACTGTGGTAACAAAAATTCTGACTATGAATAAATATGATAATTATGCAACTATAAAATGCTGACATCAATGAATGAATAATTATAAATATAATATAAAACATAATTATAAATCAAATAAACATAATTTACAGTCATAATACTGTCTTATTTTCATAAAAAATTGTATCAGTTCAGTTGCCCATGTAAAAATAATAATATATGATGATTTTCACCTGGGGGGTTTTATTTTCAACGAAAAAAGACTAAGTTTTTCTTTATCAAATATCAAAAATTTATTAAAAGCAGCTTTGGAAAAATTAGTTTTCCAATTAATTTGAAATAGATTTGCTGCAAAATTTAGATTAGAGCCAGAATCACAATTTATTATTACTTATTTTTATAATATAAATATTTAAAACAACAAATTCAAACACCATATTATATTAATTCCTATGCTGGGAACCATAGGAACAAAGAGCCGTCAAAACCATATTATCAAAAATAAATTAAAATTGAATGAATTTTTTCATCATTCCTATAATTTCCATAAAATATGGGAAAACCCCAATTTAAACTTATTTGAACAAAAATCAAATATTTTGATATTTTTTCATATTTTAGTTTTTATATTTTATATTTTTTGTTAGAAAATTGTGAGTATTTAAAAAAAAAAAGAATTAAAAATAAAATATAAAAAAAACTAAGTATATATTTAAGAAACATTAGTGTAATTGTACAAACGAAAAATTTATATTTAAGACATTTATGAGAACTGATTTATTTAATTTTTAAGATTTTTATAAATAAAGATTTTTTTAAATGTTGAACTATTTTATTTAATTTAAAGGAAAAATAAATGTAAGGAAATTAATTTACAGATAAAAACAAAAGGTAAGTAAATTTAAAAAAACATTTTAAAAAAAATGGGAAAGGGGGTCTGTTGTAGTTGCAGCATCTGTCCCGTGATCGAAGCAAACAGGACCGATCTGAAAGCATCTTGCATGGGAACTGTTGCGTGAACGGTAAATACAGGACTCGTCTGAAAGTATCTTTACCCCGTGACTGGCGAACAATGATCGATCATGAAAATGCCTACCAGAGAACTGCAAAATCAACTTTTTTCTTGATTTGATCATACACAAAAATTCTTGTTCACATTTAATTATTCAGCAAAATTCACTGTAGAATAAAATCAGCATCATGTTACTGAACGCGTAATTCGGATCAGTTTGAATCATATGTCGATTATGTTTACTGCAAATGTAATCACTCAACAAAAAGTCAGCGTTGAATAAATCAGAAAAAACAACAAACAACGCGTATGAGTTTATTCATAATTAAAGCAAAATAGAAACACATTTCATAAATGATATTGTTTACATTAGGGTGGGACTTAAATCCGCTTTTTTAGAATTTTGATTGAAAAATTAGGCAATATTTAACTTTAACCGGATTGGGCGAGCCTGAGATGTCGACCTAAATTAAAAAAAAAAAAATCACAAAGAACAATAATTTTGGTATTCCTAATAAAAATTCTAAAAAAAAGTATTTTAGACCCACCCTAATATACATATAACATTTATGAAATGTGTTTCTACAAAACCACCCCCTTTTTATAGATAAGAAACTATTTTGTTTTAATTATGATTACACTCATACACGTTGTTTGTTGTTTTTTCTGATTTATTCTACATCAAAATAATTATTGTTGGCTCGAATGAACAGAATAAAATCAATGGTTTAACAACGACTGATGATTATAAATCAGTGACAAAACAATTTGCACGTCGTTTGATTGATTTAAAATCATCAACAAATATGTGTGTTGGAGTATATTCAACGTTTGAACGCAAACACATATTTATTCTTGTGTTGATTGCGTATGAACGTTTTGCAATCAGCAAATGCAATTATCTGATGCCTACCCTATGATCTGTCCCGTGACTGGTGAAAACACAGCAAATGCAGCATATATCAGTGAAGTGGTACCAATATGCTTCAGAAAACAACAATATTTTTAATCTGCTCGCATTAGATTACGAGAAAAATCGATTCAAACATTTTTAATAAAAATCTATTTAAAAATTTTCAATAAAATTCGATTTTTGTGTTAAGCTCCTATTCGCCCTCGACTTAAAATTTTTTAGTAAAATTTCCTATAAATTTAGATTCTAGGGCGAAAAAATATAGGATTTTAAATTAAGTTCCTTTTTGACCTCCGGGGCTTTGTTAACGATAATAACCATTTAAGCATTTTTAATATAATTTTCTATAAAATTCGGTTTTTGGTTGAAAAAATAGATGATTTCAAAGAAAAGTTGAGCTTAAATAAATTCTAATAAATCCTAAGTAAATTCTTGGAAAATGATGGTGATCATTAATTATAATTTTCTTTTTAATATATGTCGATATTTCAAATTACCGGCCAGTAAATTAAATTTCCTAAATTGAACACTCTTAAATCTAACCACAAAAGAATCGAAAGCTAAACAAGCATAAAACTGTTAATTTTAAATATTAATATTTAACTGGAATTCCTACACCTAACGCACACTCAAATAAATTTGTTTGTTCAAAGTAAATAAAAATAAAAATCAATATTAAATTAATTTTAAATCCTATAAAAAAAGCTATTGTTGATAAAATAAAACAACAAAAAAATCTACCAAAATAAACAAAACTTCAAAATATAAAGACATTTATCATATAATTACCGGCTTCTTTTTCCTGTTGTCCATAATTGGCTTATATCAGTAACAGCAAAAAAAAAAATATATATAAAACACTTAAAAAATAATCAATGCAAATTTTTTTTAAAACTGTGAATATTATTCATTCAGTTATTATTATTAAACGTTTAACATTGACATTGAATTTATTGTTAGTTACTCATATTTTAAAAATCATAATACTGTTAAGATGATTTTGCATACTTCTTCTTAGGGCAGCCGATCCCAAACGGTGTGAAAGGAAAACTTTCTTTGAATCTTTAAAGGCAAAGGCAAAATATAGTTGGGAAGACCCTAATCGTAGATCATTATATATTGTTGGGTTTATGATTGCGGCAATCATATTATTAAATAAATTAAATCGGGAAAATTGTGGGCAAATTTCAGCAAACCGGGTCTGTGAAAACACCTGTGCATGCTCGCCCAGTTCGTTCTGCGGAAAACATTGCTGTTGTTCGCGATAGTGTGTCATAAGGTCGGCCAAGCATTTACCGTGAATGGTGTTCGCTATCGCGAGATGATAACGAACTTATTGTGGCTAGGAATTGAGGATATGACCCTGGACGATATGTGGTTTCAACAGGATGGTGTCACTTGCCGACAAATTCAATGGCTGTGTTATCTCACGTGGTGGCGCCAAGATCATGAGATTTGACACCGTTGGACTTCTTTCTTTCGGATTATTTGAAAGAAACGGTGTACGTCGATAAGCCAGCAACAATTCAAGAGCTAAACAATGAGATAATTCGGCATATTAACGGCATAGAATTATGCCTCAGCGTCATCGAAAATTTGGACCATCGGATGGAGGTGTGCCGCCGAGGTCGCGGCGGCCATATGGCAGATATTTTATTCCATACATAATTGAACCATACCATATTATCATAATAAAAAGAAATGACAATAATTTCCTAAATAATTTGTGTTTCATTCAAAATCAACATCGGCCCTTAAAATTTAACCACCCTTTATAACTGTAGGGACTATATTATGGTTATTTTATTATCATAATATGATAACTCTATTATAGCACGACTATGGTTGGCACAATCATTATCCCAAAAATATATGATGCTCTTCGAATATGATTGCCCCCAACTGCCTTTTCTCTGTTGTTGCATTTTTTCATTGGTATATTTTAATAAGGAAACTTTTCCAAAATTTGAGAATTCATAAAAAGTCAATCTGAGTTTAATAACTTTTTATAGAAAAATGCTTTAAAAATTTAATATAGAAAATTTGAGAAATAATTAAGTGAATTTTGTTGCTACACAAACATAATTGTTTAAGAATCCCCCCCTATCCAAACAATTTGCAAAATTTTCATGATCATCCCTTTCGTATTCAATGTCATTTTTTTTTCTTGATTTTATCTTTTTGTTCAACAATTTTTTTTTAATTTTACAAAGCCTGAACATTTAAACAACAAAAAAAAAAACAGTTGTGTTGTTATGACTTAAATCATTATTCTAATCATCGTGATTCTTTTGTTTAAATAATACAATATCATGGATCATATAATCACAGTATGCTAATTATCATAATTTTGTTTAAATTGTAGTATAAAAATTTACAAAAATCAAATAGTTTTTTTTTTGTTCGATTGGCGTCTTAATAGATATTTAATTCCAAACTTAATTGTTAAGGTTTCAATTTATAATACAGTAAATATTTCTTAAGACGAATTTCAAATCCCCAACGTTTTCACAACAATTTCCATATAATACCAACTCGCTTAAGACAAACCCCCGGCTTAAGCGAACTATTTGCTAAAAAGTGCAACGAACGAAATTTTATATAATTTTCCATATTTAATTGAAACTTTCTAAACTTTCCAAAAATTTTTAATTTTTTTTTAAATTAATTTTTAAAATAATTTTCAATATATTAATGATATATTTTTCTAAAAAGTATCCAAATTCATTTATTTACAATAAACAAATTAACAAACAAAGATTAAACATATTTGACTGCGATTAGTACGATTCTATTTTATAATGAATTCGCTCGCTTCGCCTTAACCAGGTTTTACTGTTAAAACATGTTTTGGCAGTTAACGATTCAACGGCAAATATTGCTGCTGCTGCTGCTGAAGGCGGAAGTAAATGAAAAAATTGATCTGAGTGTTAGAATAAAATTTGACTGTCTTATAATTTCAAAAATATTTAAGTGATGATTTATATTTTGATTTGCAAATTAACTTTAAATATATTGTACCAATGAAATGAAAAGTTTTAAAAAAAAAACTAAATTTAATAATGAAAAGACAAATTTTTGGTATTTCATAGGAATTTTGGTATTTCATAGGAATGATCCTCGTACCATATAGAAAACATTTGCTTGGACGTGTAAAACTTTCAGTCACTAAGTCCCAATAAAAATTCATTAATTTTTGCGATTCATCAATTTTTCGGGAAATCAGAAATCCCTTTATGCCAGCCCTAAAGTGTAAAAAAATTTAGTGTGGCAACTCTAGCTAGCAAGTTGACAATAGCAAAGACCAGAAGCCTTTCTATCAGACATCTGATGGCGACATTATGTTCTGTTAGCATCATCTTATTGCTATCACCAGAATCTTCCACAAAACTCTAGATAAGGCTGAATAAAAACTTCTGGATATTTCTACTACTTTCTACACACAAATATAAAACAACGCCCAGATTTAAGCCTTCAGTTTGAGATAAATCGTTAATACGGCAACAACTCGCCAACATAAAATTGGCGATTAATTTAATTAATTGTGTAAAGAGGTAAATAAAAAGTTGCTATACTAATTTCAACTGGTGTTTCTTAATTGCAATTTAAAACTATTTCGATTTATTTAACAATTAAATAAATCAACAATTTTATTTAATTTTCTTCGATCTTCTTGATTTTTATTTCCGTTTAAAATAAGCTTAAGATATTTTTTATAAAAAAAAAAAAATATTATAATTATTTATTTATTTATTTATTTTTTTTTTTATTTATTTATTTATTTATGTATTTATTTATCCCAATATAATCAACAATTATTAAAGGCTAAAATCACAACACTATTTTAATTTATTTAAATAAAAAAAACAAAAACAATCTGGTCACTCTAAAACAAGTATTAAATTTATAACGCTTTAAGGTATGCTTTATTAAAATAAATAATTTGTTTTATTGCAGTAACTGAAGAAAAGAAATACAAAAGCTGTGCTTATAAACAAATTTAGATTACAAATTTAGTGTTAAACGTTAAATAACATAAGCCAAATTTAATGGCTTGCCGCATACTCAAAGCTATACACTAACCATAATCAGTGTTGCCAGAAAAGTTTTGCCTTATAACCCCAGTTTGCAAGTTTAATTCCCCCCCCCCCCCCTCCCATTTAAACTACAATAACTCAGAATCGGCTGAACCTATTAACATGATCTTGGTATCATTAAAAAGATATTTTAACAGGCTTATTTATTTTACCTGTAAATATAAAATATAAGGGCAATTACTAGAAGTGACACTACTTAATAAATTATATAAAAAAAACTAAAAAAGAACCCATTTTTATTTTTTGATATGGTATAGGTGAAGGATAAACCTTTCTAAAAAATAATACACTGTAAAAAACCCTTGATCTTTTTGGATTTTTCGTTAGTTAAAATTTTCTTTTTGTTATAAACTTTTTACAGTGTAATTTTAAATTAAAATTTTAAACGTGTCATAAAGCCTGTTAAAATATATTTTTAATGATACCAAGATCATGTAAATCGGCCGATTCTGAGTTATTGTAGTTTAAATGGAGCTCTTTTCGACCATTTTCGCGTTTTTTCGAAAACTTTCCCACTGTGCCACGCCAAAAAAATCGCAAAAAAGTTATTTCTAAAAATGAGAGTTTGTTTGTATTGATCAAATTTAGCTATAAACAAAATTTCATCGATATCTGAGGTGGTCCGGTTCAAAATTTCAGTTTTATCTCGATTTTTAAATGAAATTCATCCTTTATAAAATCGTTGATTTATTTACCTTTTAAATAAATCGATTTCTTTCTATATTGCAAATTATAAACACTGTTTGAAATTATTTATAGCTCTATTAAATTATAGCAGTCACAAAAAATTACACTAAAACACTTTAATAGCACACTTTATTTACACGGTGTGGATAGACTAAACGTTAGCCACACTTTAGTTCTTGACAGTCAGCGTTTTATTATCAACTGAACTACTTTGCCACCTTTTTATATATGCGGGTTAAAATAACTAGAATATGGCAGCACCGTCTGGAAGCTGCATACTGGCAACTTTGAGAATGTTCTATTACAGTTTGACATAAGAAACATTAGTTATGGTGAAGGGTTGCAATTTAATTGTTTTACATTTCAGGGCTAACATATGGGGATTTGTGTTTCTACGAGTAAATGGAATTTCTGTAACAATACCTTAAAATAGGCTACAAATACCCTATATTTTTTGAAATCCCTTCCCTATAAAATTTTTCATCAAATCGAAGTTAAAATCCCCAATTTAATGACAAATCCTTTTCAACTGGCAACTCTGAGCCTAATTTAAATTGGTTAAGTTTCAATTAAATTTACTTTAATTTATTTATACATTTTAGCGCATTTCAATGCTTTTGAAGCAAAGTAAAGAAGAAAACGATTTAAAACCCCCTCACCATCCTTTGATGGAAAAAATTCCCTTTTTACGTTTTAGAAAAAGGAAAAAAACAACATATTTTTAATCATCATTGAGACTTGGCGTTATAAGGGTTGTAAGAGTATTAATTTTAACAACGCCATGAAATTGTGCATTGAATTTTATGAAGCTAACTTCTGTAAAGTGGAGTAATGGAGTTTTCAAAAAAAAAAAAAAATAAAAAATCCATATGCAACAAAACAAAACAAAATGCAATAATCACATGGTTGCATGCTTCGTTGACGAATTTAAGTTACGATATTAAAGGATTTGCATGAAAACATGTTATTTTAAGAAAAATTAATATCAATATAATTCTATTCTATTCTATTATTTTTATTTTATTTTTTATTTTTTTGATATAACCCTGAATGGATAATCCCTTTTTGCCATCTGTTAATATGTTTCCTGTGCATACCCCCCCTTCAGTTTTCTTTAAGGCGTAAATACTCAATTGCATCTGCAGCATATTTAATGTATGTTATTTATACTTTTTTTAAGTACCAATTGTTTTGTTTAATTGCTGCTTTGCAAAAATTTTAATTAACAAAGTTTACTTTGTTTGATATCAACTTTATTAAGCGTTTAACTTACCAGGAATTTAAAATTTATAATCGTAATTAAAATAATACGTGAATTCATCTTACCTGAAAAAAAAACAAAATACATAAAATAATATTAATAATAGCACATGATGATGAATAATATTCTGGTTAAAATCTACTCAAATTTCCGAACAAACAACAAGAAAATTGTGAATTTAAAATGGGATTGATGTTTAAAAGCTGCTACACTAACTAGTCAATACTATCTAGAATGCCTCCTCTCCAAACCCTAGAACTATGGGTTAGGGAATCCTCAAAGAGGCCCCCTAGATTGGGGTACCATATTTTGTCACTTTTCTGTCGGAGAAAGATGTAATAAAGGGTGGTCCAAGTGCAAGTACATTTTTAAAAATTACGAGGGCAGGTCAAAAAGTCCGCTACTTTTTGAATGAAACAAAGGTTTTTAATTTTCAGCGTTGGAGTCAAATCTCTTTCCGTCGAGCCATTTATTCAGATTTGAAAACAAGATATAGCCACTCGGGGCTAAGTCTGGAGAATAGGGCGGATAAGGAAACAATTCGTAGCTGAATTCATGCACGGAGAAAAAAAACATAGTTGCAACATGATCACTGCTACTACATTGTGCTTGCTGCAATCGGGTATGGTTGTCACAACCTTATTATTGGTTGTCTAACCATCAACATGGTCGCTACCATCATTATTATAGTAAATATTTCACTATTTTATAATTGCCACCTTCTATTTTATAACATGATTGGCTGTAACCATACTGTGGTAAAAAATATTCTGACTATGGAAAAAAATGATAATTATGCAACCATAATATGGCAACAATCAAAGAATAATTGTACATCAAATAAAACATGACTTTGACATTTACAGTCATAATACGAGTATTGTCTTGTTTTCATAAAAACAAAAATGTGTTAAAAAAACAATCATATATTGTTTTCTAAAACTGGACAAATATCAGATGGGTAGAAAATACCTTTCATGTGGCATTAAAACATCTCATCAATTGACCTATTAAGATCCAGTTTATTTTTTTTTTTAAACTTTAGAAGATTTTTTTTTGAGGGTTTTTATCGAAAATTTCTCATACATGTAATATTATTTACAATAATCAATTCATTGTCAAAAAGATTCTATATAAAGATTTTATATTGATCATATTATGATAATCCAGAAATCATAATATAGTTATGGGGACCATAATGTAATAAAATTTTGAGCATACTATGATTACATGCAATCATATTATGATAAATTCAACATCATAATATGTTTATTTAGAACCATAATATGGTAATTTTTGGATCATAACTGTAGGGTCAGTATTATGGTAAAATTATGGAATTTCATTATCATAATATGATAACCATAATATAGTACGACTATGGGTGGCACAATCATAAACCCAAAAATATATGATGCTCTTCAAATATGATTCTCCCAACCATGTTTTTTCTTTGCGTGTGAATTTTTGCCATGGAAACTGCACAGGCATTTGTGGTCGATTGTTAGCAAACACGGCATGGGTGCCGTGGCGGGAAGGTTTCCCTTACCCAAGTGATCATTCAAAATTGAAACCACTGAGCCATGTGGGATGCCTATGGCTTCTACAATCTGTAGCACTTTCAATCTCCGATCGGGATTGTTTCTGGTGTAGAGACCTCAACTAGGCGTCCAAAATGTTCGGCATCTTCCGTGCTTGTACGGCCACAACGAATTCTGAAAACTTCTTTTTTTCCCATTGAAATTGATGGTGCAGAGTTTACATAGTAAAGGGTGGTTAAATTTTAAGGGCCAATGTTGAATGTGAACCACACCAAAACGTCAAGTTTTTTTCTGCATTTCATTTGACATTTCTCAATTTGAGACTAACTCAATTTGAACGATGGAAAGATACACAATCGAGCAACGCGTTAAAGTTATTCAGGCTTGAAAATGGGCGTTCAAATGTGCCAACAATCGGTATAATTGTGCACATATTTCTGCAAATCGAGTCTGTAGGAAATAAGAAAACACCTGTGCATGCCAGAGAACTGCATTTGCTGATTGCAAAACGTTCATACGCAATCAACACAAGAATAAATATGTGTTTGCATTCAAACGCTGAATATACTCCAACACACATATTTGTTGATGATTTTAAATCAATCAAATGACGTGCAAATTGTTTTGTCACTGATTTATCATCATCGGTCGTTGTTAAACCATTGATTTTATTCTGTTCATTCGAGCCAACAATAATTATTTTGATGTAGAATAAATCAGAAAAAACAACAAACAACGTGTATGAGTGTAATCATAATTAAAACTAAATAGTTTCTTATCTATAAAAAGGGGGTTGTTTTGTAGAAACACATTTCATAAATGTTATATGTATATTGGGGTGGGGTCTAAAATACCTTTTTTTTTAATTTTTATTAGGAATACCAAAAATATTGTTCTTTGTGAATTTTTTTTTTAATTTAGGTCGACATCTCAGGCTCGCCCAATCCAGTTAAAGTTTAATATTGCCTAATTTTCCAATTAAAATAGATGAAAAAAATTTAGACAAAAAAATTTTTTATACAAAAAAATATTTATATTTCACAAAAAATATTTTTATTACTAATAAAAATTCTAAAAAGCGGATTTAAGTCCCACCCTAATGTAAACAATATCATTTATGAAATGTGTTTCTATTTTGTTTTAATTATGAATACACTCATATGCGTTGTTTGTTGTTTTTTCTGATTTATTCAACGCTGACTTTTTGTTGAGTGATTAAATTTGCAGTAAACATAATCGACATATGATTCAAACTGATCCGAATTACGCGTTCAGTAACATTATCCTGATTTTATTCTACAGTGAATTTTGTTGAATTATTAAATGTGAACAAGAATTTTTGTGTATGATTAAATCAAGAAAAAAATTGATTTTGCAGTTCTCTGATGCATGCTCGCCAAGTTCGTTCTGCGGAAAACATTGCTGTTGTTCGCGATAGTGTGGCAGAATAGCCGTCAATCTCGACTCGCCGTCGGTGTTCGCTATCGCGAGCTTATAACGGAATTCTTGAAGCCAGAAATTGAGGACAAGGATGTGCACGATATGTGGTTTCAACAGGACGATGCCACTTGCCACACAGCTAACGAAACAATGGCTCTTTTGCGCGACAAATTCAATGGCCGTTTTATCTCACGTGGTGGCAGCCAAGATCATGTGATTTGACACCGTTGGACTTCTTTATTTGGGGTTATTTGATAGAAAAGGTGTACGTCGATAAGCCAGCAACAATTCAAGAGCTAAACAATGAGATAATTCGGCACATTAACGGCATAGAACCTCAATTATGCCTCAGCGTCATCGAAAATTTGGACCATCGCGACGAGGTCGCGGCGGCCATTTGGCCGATATTTTGTTTCATACATAATTGAACCATACCATATTATCATAATAAAAAAATTACAATAATTTCCGAAATAATTTGTGTTTTATTCAAAATCAACATTTAAATTTAACCACCCTTTATTTATCAAGCTTAGCCTTGGTTTGAGTGATGGATTTTTTTCGCAAAATATAATACTTAATGAACACACGAAGTTCCCTTTTTCCGTTTTCTCCTCAAATCTGCTATCAAACCCACACTAAATGATGCAGCTTGTTCAAATTTTGATCAGGAGTCAACTGACAGATGCCTTTATTTTTAAAAAATGCATATTTTTTAAAAATGTATTTTAAATCTTTTAGATTCCTATAAGGAGCATAAGACTGGTGGGGGGGGGGCATTTAATTGTGTACCAGAACTTATAAAAATACTAAATACTTATTATGCAATCTCAAGGTATTTCGCTTCTTTTTATTTAACAAAAAAAAATCTCTAAATAAATACTCAATTAAATTAAAGTCTTATTAAAGTTTATCAGCGTAGCGTTGGCCATAAAAATTATAACATTCACCATAAAAACGCACAACAATGAAATAATATTAAAGTAAATGCATTAAATATTAAAAAAAAAACAAACTAAAAAGCAGGTGAGAAAACACAAAAACAGAATCATACCCAACGTAATAATTAATGAAGCGATTTATTCATTATAACTACATTTTAAAACAACCGGTTATAGAAAATTTAATTATAATTAACATTTAAAAATAAAAGAAAACAATAATATATTTAATAACACCATTTCACTATTATGAATTGTTTTTAGATTTCTTAAAACTTTAAACATCTTATCAAAATTTGTTCAAAAAATGGCACCCAATACAAGGGACTTAATTAATATTTTTTGTCATCTTTGTGTAAACTGGATCGTGATACAAACTATATTTAACCGTAATTGTACCGATCAGAGTGAACTGGAGGAGGGGAGCAAGGAGGAGGGCCCTGACCGACTGAAGTATATCTCGATTCCTTAGATCGTTGCCTAGTTAAGAAAGAATAAAAACTTTTCTTGATTTTTGTAAACGGACAATCAGTGTGTATATAGGAATTCTTTCGAGCCACTGCCCGATTAGCCAAATCGACTCACTCTCCTGGGAGTTACTGTAGGGGCTATAGGAACGAGGAGCGCGAGACAGTGAAGCATCTGCTTAGCGAGTGTCAGATATCTGGAAATCAGGTTCTTTGATGACCTAGACGGTTTGCGGAATGTGTCTCTCGCAGACTTTTTGAGAAAATCTGGATGATTTCAGGGGATTCTAGTCGTGGTATTTCCTTATGGATGTGACCTTTAAGTGAACTCGTCGAAGCTAATCTTTTGTAAACTCAAAAGAATTGTTGTATAAAGTCAGAGTTAAGCTTTTTTTATATTTTTAGTTCAAACTGGCGCCCCAGCAGGGACTTAATACAATCCGTTAGTTCCAACTTTAAGTAAATAGTTAGAATGCAATTTTGTATATGGATTTCTAATGTCCTAAGAATGAACCTTACCGAAATTGTTTGAAATCAGTTCATGTTTAGAACCAAGTCCAATAAAGAGCTCCCCATAGAATTAAACTTTAATAGCACTTTCTTTTTTCAAATTTGTTTTTCCTATATCTTTTTGTTCAGGTATTTAATCTGATTCGAGTATCCGATTATTCTGAGAAAGCAGGTTTACATTTTGGCAAGTTATTCATCCCTCTCCAATAACTACTCAGTGGATTTGAGTAACCCGTTCGTTATTTATTTACTTATTGCAGTTGCTTTCAAATCACTCTAGGAAATGGTGTGGAAACTTAAATTCACTTATTAAAACCGCTTGTATTATACTGTATATAAACTTAATCGAAAAAAAAATTAAAATAAATTATAAGAAATTTAAAAACAAAATAACAGTAAAGAAGAGTATAGAAAAATCATTAAATTTTAATGGGTTAGATCAGACAACCGGCCCAAAAGAAAGATCACCACCAACTACAACAACAAAAGGCATTCGATAAACTTGAAAATTAGATTAAACAACAAAAAAACAACAATAAATAAAATAATATAATATAAAAGAAAAAAAACAATAGTTGTAGTATGCAGAAATGTTTCTGTTGCTTACGAGCTTAATCAGAATGTTGCCAACCAACATTTGGAATATCACAACATAACGAATAAGACAAGCGCGTCACAATCCTACGCGTAGTAACTTAAATTAAATTAAAAAAAAAACAAGTCGTTTAATTTATTTAAAAATAAGTGAGAATTATAATTAAATAATTAAATACCAGACAGTGTAAAAGTGTTAAAATGAAAAGGATTTTGTTATTCCTAGGCCTAATACAGGTTATAAGAGGCCAACAAAATATTGAGAATATGTTAAATTTAGGTTTAGCAAATATTTTAAAACAAAATCAATATAATGATGGTAAGAAATATTCCAAAAAAAAAATTGATAAATTCAATCATTAGAGAAGCATATACTAAGTGACAAATTTAATCAGTTTTTATCAAAATTTAAATTTAATATATTAAGGCCCAATTGGTGAATGGCCAGTGAAAATTTAATCAAAATGTTAAACTTAAATTTTACATGAGAAACAACAGCAAATGTGTGAGTTATAAACTCCCAAATGTTAGCTAACAGAACATTGTGAAGATGGGTCCATTCATTCTTTGGAGATTTTTTATAGTTTTAAAAATTGGCATAATGAAAACTCTCCACAAAGACGTTAAGCTAGAAATCAGTTAAAATGTTTTTAATACATTCAATAGGATTTTGAACTGGTTTTATTAATTTATATAAAATATTCTTATTTACATATAACATTGTCTAGAAAAATGTTACAAAATTGAAATGTGATATTTTTAAGATTAACTCAGCAAGGTGGCCAGACTATTTAAAAAAAAGTCTTATAATACGTTCAAGCTGAACCCCAAAATATGTATTTTCGTTGTTTTTTTTTAAGTTTTCAACTTTCAAATTCTATACAAATTTTATAAAGAAAAAAAAAAACAAAATAACATAACATATTCTGGGGTTCAGTATACTACCCTAACCACTATAAGTTCGTACAACTTAATTATATTTTAGTATAGAGTTTTCAAAATTAAATTCTACAAATATTTTTAAAATTGTTTGTATTTACAAAAGCTTGTTAACAGTACTTAAAATTACAACTAAGATATTTTTGCAACTAATAATTAATTTAAATGCGACCCTGTTTTTGAAAAGTCCCTTTTAATCATGACTTCAAATTTGACCACAGAAAGTTCGTACAATGAATAAAGTTCCGTTATTTTCATTTAAAAACAAGTTTCCTTGGTATATTTCGTTCATTTTCAAAGTGAAAATAAAAAAGTATATATAAAATAAATTTAAAAAAACAAAATGGCGCGCGGTGTAGCAATTTAAGTCCGTCAGTTAATAATTGATAGAGTAAAAAAACGGAAAATCTTATAAAAAAAAAAAAATAGGCACAGATTCGAATTTATCCAGATCTACAGTGCAATAATGTATTATAAAATCTTACAAAAAAATAACTCGATTGTTAACAATAACAAAAATAAAGGAAAAGTTTCGAGAATAACGCCAAGAGAAGTACGATCGTTGGAAAGAATTATTAAAAAAATCAATGATATACGGTATAGAACTTTGGCGACGATATGGTCATCTTCAATTAAACGACCTATTGGAAGAGAACCTACCAGAAAACAATTAAAAACGCTAAATTATGTCTTCTACAACGTGAGTTAAATGTATAGGAAAATTTGATTTTACCACAGAAAGTGTTTGTACTTTCAGGCAAAAGCAAAACCTTTTCTCACAACGATCAACGACAGTGGAATACGATCATATTTAGTGATGAATCCAAGTTCGAGCTGTGTGTTGGTGATACGCGTACAACAGTCATACGAACCAAGAAGGAAGCATACCATCGTAATTGTCTTAAGCGTTCCGTAGAGTTTCCTGGAAGCGTTATGATATGGGGATGCATGGCTGCCTAGGGGTTAGGTGAACTACATTTGATCGATAATACGGTAAATGCAGTCCGCTACATAAATATTCTTGAAGAACATTTAATGTCAGCTGCAGAAAAATTAAGTTCTTTCGGGGGAATTCACTTTCCAACAAGATGAAGCACCGGCCCATACAGCTAAAGTGACAAAGAAATGGTTCCTGCAGAACAATATAAATGTTCTGGATTGGCCATCATCTAGTCCGGAAATGATCCCCAAACTACAATTGCTGGCTGGAAAAAAATTATAGAGATATAGGATTCCATAACAGCAGATGAATGTCAAGACCTGATAAATTCTATGAACAAAAGAATTATGGGTGTAATTAAGGCTAATGGCGACGTTATCCAATATTTAAACAATCTTTATAAGATGTACGAACTTATAATGGTCAGTATTTAATTTAATGCATTTTAAGTACCTGAAGATTTTATTTTGTTAAAAAAGTTAATTTTTATGAAATAAATATTAAGTTTTTAATTTCAAGAGAGAATAAAATTACATTTGAAATTAAAAAAAAAAAAAAAACTTGGGAAAAAGTGTTATTTTATGGAAAATGCAGTTCTTCAAAGTTGATGAGTTAAAATATAATTAAGCTGTACAAACTTATAGTGGTTAGAGTAGTAAATGCAGTATAATAGTTAAAGCAAAAAAAAAAAAACAACAGCTTTTACTTTAAAGTATATTCACATGCTATCCATCCCAGCTAACTAATATTACCCAGTACTGGGGGCATTAAATGACACTTTCAAAAGAATCGTAATAAAAATTTGACAATTGGAATTCCCAATACTGGGAAATAGTAGATATGGATGAACAGTAAACCAAACCGGAAAGAATTAACTTTTGTAACACCTTCGAATTTAAAAAATTTTTGCAAGGTAATTAAAAAAAATTGCCGAACGTAGGGGTGCCTTTTAAAATTTTTCGTTATATCTTCGGCATTTACAGTCTGATCTTAAAGTATGATATATCGATGATTTTGTCTCGAGGAGCCCATTGTTTTACTCCAAAGGCTCAAGTATCCTAATCTAAATTTACCCCACAGATCTGTGAGAAAAATAACTCTTGCTTAGAAAATATTTCAATAATTTCAGCAGAACAATTAAAAAAAACTGCCGAACGTAGGGGTCGCCTTTTAAAATTTTTCATCGGTGGGGAACTTAAAGTCAATGGCGGTTAGCATAAAATATTGATCTCCTCGAGACAAAAACATCGATATAACACACTTTAAGATCCGAAAATTAACTAAAAATTTAAAAAGACGACCCCTACAATCGGAAAAAAATTTTTTTTTGGAAATTACCTTGCAAAAATATCTTATATTCGAAGGTGTACGGTTCAATTTTTCTGCCTGTAAGATGTTACAGTCTAATGGTCAGGGATGCCACTATTGATTATAAATTTTGTCAATAATCTACAGTCTAAACGCAGTACTACAATTATGTGATGTGTTTTTTTTTTTTAAATTCCAAAGAACACGCAAAAAATATTTATGCAAATTTTAATTTTTTAGTTAATACTACATTGTATTAATAATATTAATGATTTATTGTTTTCATTATTTTTTTTTCTTTGTTTACGACATTTATTACAACAGCACCCCGCCAAAATGCAGAATATGATTTTATAATAGTTGGCGGTGGGCCAGCTGGTTGCGTATTAGCTAATCGTCTGTCAGAAAATCCCAAATGGCAGGTGTATTTAATTGAAGCCGGTGGCTTAGAGAGTTTAATACATGAAGTACCTGCCCTAGCGGCCTTTCTCCAGGGCACACACTCCAATTGGGGCTACAAATCGGTGCCACAGAAATTGTCCTGCTTGGGCATGAATAATAATGAATGTGCTTTGCCCAGAGGCAAGGTGTTGGGCGGTACAAGTTCTATTAACTTTATGATTTATAATAGAGGAAATCGAAATGATTTTGACAGATGGTCTGCTTATGGTAATGAAGGTTGGTCTTATAAAGAGGTGTTGCCATATTTCTTAAAATCTGAAAATGCTCAACTGAAAGGTTTGGAAACTTCACCCTACCACAATCACTCGGGACCCTTAAATGTTGAAGATGTACGGTATAGAACAAAATTTGTGCATGCTTATGTAAAAGCTGCCCAAGAGGCTGGCCACGCTAAGACTGATTATAATGGTGAATCTCAATTGGGTGTATCGTATGTACAAGCTAACACCTTAAATGGTAGAAGACATAGTGCTTTTCGGGCATATATACAACCCATAAGAAATGAAAGAAAAAATTTACATATTGTTACATTAGCCAGAGTTACCAAGGTATTGGTGGATCCACAATCCAAACAGGCTTACGGTGTAAGAGTTTTATACCGTAACACCATTTATACTATACGTGCTCGCAAGGAGGTTATCTTATCAGCAGGAGCTTTTAATTCACCACAAATTTTAATGCTTTCTGGCATAGGACCTAAAGATAATCTACAAGATATAGGGGTGCCCATAATCAAGGAGTTGCCGGTGGGAAAACTACTTTATGATCATATGTGTCATTTTGGTCCCACAATGATTACAAATACCACGGGACAAAGTATATTCACTTCCCGTTTAGATGCCAATGTAATGAAATCTTTTACACTGGGAGATCCTACAACGCCACTCTCATCGATAGGCGGTGTAGAAGCTTTAACATTTGTGAAAATACCCAACTCTCAGGAACCGCACGATATGCCAGATGTAGAATTTATCAATGTAGCCGGCAGTTTAGCATCAGATGATGGTACTGCTCTAACGCAGGGTGCCAACTTTCGTCGTGACATCTATAGCCAGGTTTATGAACCCCTAATGAAGACCCGGCAGGATCATTTCTCTTTTCTCATCATGCAATTCCATCCTAAATCTGTGGGTAGACTATGGTTACACACTCGCAATCCTTTAGAATGGCCTCGAATTAATCCGAAATATTTTCACAATCCCGAAGATGTTGAATTTCTATTGCAGGGCATTAAAGAAGCCATACGCATAACACAAATGCCAGCCATGCAGAGAGTAGGAACACGTTTACATGCCATACCCATACCAGGTTGTGAAAAATATCAATTTGGCTCTGATGATTATTGGCGTTGTTCCATACGTGTCATGTCTTACACGTTGCACCATCAAGTGGCTACCTGTCGCATGGGTCCAGCTAATGATAGCACAGCGGTGGTTAATGCAAAACTTCAAGTTCATGGCATTGGCAAATTACGTGTTGTCGACACTAGTATTATACCATTTCCACCAACTTGTCACACAAATGCGGCTTCATTTATGATTGGCGAAAAGGCAGCTGATATGATACGTGCAGTCTGGTCATAATCATAAACAATGTATGTTAGGTAGAATGAGAAGGATGGTTAAGATGAATTTTTTAAAATTTAGTTTAATTTATTATTTTTTTTTTATTATAAAATAAATATTCTAGTTTTATAGTGTAGTAAATTGTTAATTAAGAATCTGTCACCGTATTTACAAACACAAATTTACATAAGAGAAAGTTAGCAGTTGATTAAAATATATTATTTTTATTTGAATATAAAGGTTTATCACAATTGAGCGGCAGCGGCAATAGAACGTCATTTTTGACATTTAGAAAAAAAGAAAAGCAAAACAATACTTTGGTTGTTTTGTTTAATATTTTTTACCAATTAAATTAGTTTTGCATTCATTTTTGTTTTTTATATTTAATTTTGTTGGTAATTCATTTATTTTTCTTCTGTTAAAAACATGTGTTTTTTTTTGTAAACAAAGTTATAATTTTTGTAGCCTGTATAGCAGTGATCGGCACTCATAGCACTCAGGGGCCGAACACAATCGGCAATTTATACGTACACAACACGAATGTCTACAAATCTCACAGCTAAGAGCACAAAAAGTACAATTATTTTATTCAGTAGTACGCTAACTTTCAACAGAGAAAGTATATGCCGCTTTGTTGAAGAAATAAAGTACACTCCAAAAATTTGTTTTTTTTATTATAGTTATTTTTTTATTGTAGGTATTTTTTTTTTTGTTTTTCGTTTACATTTTAAATTAAAAATGTGGAACGTTGAGTGGGAAGATTATTTTTGAAATATATTAAATGAGGCAAAGTGCCTTGTATGCAATCAAAAAATTATTATTATCATTATTATGAATTATTTTAATTTTTTATTATAGAGAAAACAAAAACATGAATTCAATAAATACGGATATTCTCTTTTCGATTAATTCATTTATTAATTTATTCATTCATTTATTTATCTAGAAAGATAAAATAATTTCTTAAGGTGTAAAATACCAATACAAACATATTCTCTCATTCTGCCGACCACTGCTGTATAGGAATTATTGCAACTCTGTTTTTATATGTAAGAAAGAAAAATATGGCAACAATGTGGCAAATACTTTTAAATGTGTATATTAATGAGACGTCGTAAAAATTTAATATGACGGCAAATAATCGATAGATGAAATGCCAAAAATTTTCTGCTTAAACAAAATATATAAACAAGCGGTCATAGCTGAGCCAACTGTTATTGATTATTCTCCAAAAGTTAGTATAATTTAAGCAGCAATAAAAAAGATTTTAGATATAGAAGGCCAACTTTTACGATTGTTTTTTATTGTCTAGCAAATAAAAAAAAATAAGTTCAGTTTAGAATGCAAAACTATAAAAAAAAATGGGATTTCGTTTAGACGGACAGTATCCCCTAATGGGTTAAGCAAATAAATAATTTGTTATTTTTAACTAATTTGCTTATTCTCAACCACACTCTTAAACAAATTGCTCAAGTTTTATGTAATATTACGCAAATTCAGTAAATATAAACTGTAACATATTTAGAACAGGGTGAGCCACATGATGCCACATTTACCAAGTGTGGTAAGTAAAAAAAAATACCTTTGCCTAAATTTAATATTAAGTGACTCGCCCTGTTCTAAATATAGATATATGGAAGAGTTAAATTTTTCGGTGAGAAAACTTCTCATATACACCCAGAATATTATGTAATTAACTGTTTGTAGTTCAAAAAAAAAAGTTTTCCGTTCCATTTAAAAATAAAGGAAGATACATTTATTTTTCAAAGAAATATCTATATTAACTTTGTTTTACATTTATTCGAAATAATTTACTATCATTTACCGATTTTTTTTAGTTTCATTTATTTTTTTCATTTGTTTGAAATTTAATAAAAATTTACCCACAAAACGGAAACTTGTGGTTAATTTATTTTTTTTAGATTTAAATTTTGTTTGCTGTCTGTTTCAAAACAAAAATATTCAAAAAATTTCAATTTGTTTTTTTATTTAAATTGGTTGTATATATACAAAATTTTTCAATACAAATTACAAGAACTTCATAAACACACATACATACACAAACACATTCACACAAAAAGTGTCTATAGCTATGCATACATACATTTTGTATTATACGAGTATATTAAAAAAAATACAAAGAGGGAAACAATTTCAAATAAATGAAAAAAAAACATTTATTTTTTAAGGATTGGTAAGTAAAATTTTGACATTTATTTTAACTGATTATATCATTTGTTTCTTACGGATGTGTCAGTTGATTAATCAACATTTAAAAATAAATAACAAATGACATTTAATTTAAATGAAAAACATTTATTTTAACTGATTATATCATTTGTTTCTTACGGATGTGTCAGTTGATTAATCAACATTTAAAAATAAATAACAAATGACATTTAATTTAAATGAAAATTAAGTAGACCGGTTTTTAAATTAAATATCATTTCTTTTAAATGATATTTTCAGTTATTTTAACTTACAAACTTTTTTAAGTGTAGTTATAGAGCACCACCACTAAATGGTCTTCATTTAGCATTAACATGATATTACTGTTTATGTTAACTGATTTATGTTACGTGGAGATACCAAGTAAAGGTTTCTTAAGATTTATTAAAATTTAATTTACTTTTACAATAAGTGGGTCAAACATTATCCGGAAACTGTCGCACTACCACAGAAACCTATAAATACATAGATTTATAAATACATACATAGATTTAAATCAAAATCAATTAGGTTACACAAGCCAATGTATGTTAAATTGCCTATTAACCTTCATTGTATGTGTGTATGTATGTATGTATGTATGTAGGTGTAGGTTAAAATATTTTAGACCTGGCAAATGCAATTACAAAAAACGTTTTGTTGCTAAATTTATTCAAAGAAACTTCAATTAAAAGAACTGACCTCTTGTAATATAAATAATATTTATTAACATAAGTTTTTATGGCGTTAAAAAACATTAAAATATGCCAAAAAAAAATATAATACAAGTATAAAAGCAGCAAAATATCTATATCTTTATATTAGCCATTAAAAACAAAATTAAAAAGTTCAGTTACCTTTAAAAAAAATAAACAAATATTTGTTGTGTTTTCAAGCCCTTCACATATGTGAGTGGGGGTATACATATATTATAGTTCGTCATTTTCTTTGCAACACATCGAAATATACAGTCAAGGAAAAAAGTCTACATACACCCTACAATTTTGATTTTTTGACTAATTAGTAGCGATAATTTAAAAAGTTTTTATAGCAATGTTTAAGGCGTGTATAGTATAGACTATTTAAAGAAAAAAAAAGATATGAAAATAATATAAGATAAAAATTATTAGGAAAAAACATAATAATTAGCGGAAAAAAAGTCTGTAAATCTGAAATCAATGGATTTTCCAACAAGATAACGACCTTAAGCATACTGCACACGTAGTTCGAGACTGGCTTCTTTACTATGCCCCAAGACAGCTGAATTCACCACCCCAGTCACCGGACTTAAACCCAATAGAGCACATATGGGACGTTTTGGAAAAATTGCTACGAAAATTCGAAATTAGTAGCCGTGAAACATTAAAAACGGCCCTTATTCGTGCATGAGCCGAAATAACACCCGATAATACAGAGAATTAGGTAACATTAATGCCCCGTCGTCTTCACCTCAACAGTTTTTATTCACCACGAATATTTTTTCTCTTAAAATTTTCTTTCCTCGCCAAAAAAGAAATGTTTTCAAGTCTAAACACACTTTTCACCTCTAAAAATTTTTTATCTGTAACATAAACACGGCTTAGACTCCTAGAGGTGAATAATATTTTATAATCACCAAAATAATTTTTTTTCACCACAAAGATACTTTTCACTTAAAATTTTTTTCTTCATCAAAAAAACATGTTTTCAAGTCAAAAAATACTTTTTACCTGCAAAAATTTTTTATCTGTAACATAAACACGGCTTAAGGTAAAGCCATCGTGTTTATAAAATAAAGAGAATACAAGACTCTCAGTTACTGAGGAAAAAATATTTAAAATGTGGCAAAAAAACATTTTTTTTACAAACTGTTATTACATGAAAACGTGAAAACTTTAAGTTCGGTTGTGCCGAATCTTTTTATACCCCAAACTGTGTTTTTGACAAAAATAATACAAAATAACTAAGTGAAAAAAAAACATTATAAAGGTAAAAAAACTATTTTCAGATGGAAAAACTTTTTTAGGATTTGGAATAAATTTTTGGCATGAACAAAAATGTTTTTGTTTTTGTCATTGTTTAAAAACAAATCAAACAATGAGATTGCTTAAAAAATACAGTAAAAAAAAAAGAACTAAGATGAGCTAGATCAAAAGCCGACGGGAGTTCTGTTACTACATTCAAGCGCCCTGCAGTTGGTATGGTTGAAGCGCTAAAATTATTGTTGAACTGTGTAATAATAGGAATGTGTCTTGTTTTATAATCATTTTAATTTTCTCACAAAAATAAAGTTGTTTAAAAACATTACCGTAATTTTGTTGAATTTAAATGTAATCCATTAAACGTTTGGTACATACCTGCAAAGAAGAAAAATACAAACATTCATTTAGGAAGATCTACATATATTAAAAATTATTTAAAAAGAATTGCTTTAATCCTACTTTTCATCTGATAAATATTTCTAAAGGAATCTGTATTTCTACTACTAATTGTGTACAACTCTGTGTTTTTTTATTGCTGTGTTTGTGCGGCAAGGTGTTAACAAGAACATTCACTATAAACTGATAGCATTCATGTAAATCAGGATGAGAATAACATTCTTTGGCTTTTGATTAAAAATAAATTTAAAAAATATATAAATAATTCTACGCGTTAAATTCTTAACTTGAACAAATATCAAATATTTATGACACAAACTTAGCTTATAACTAAGCTTATACTAGGTAAATCAACGTGAATTATTTCTCATACAGTTTTTTTCTAAGATTTTTTGCCAGGCAAAATCGATGAGTGGTACAAAATGCGTTAAAAGAGTATGCTAAACAAATTTGGAAATGAACCAAATCTCATGTACGAAAACAGGATAATATAATGTATTATAACAAAATTAAATTAAATATGTTTTACAATTCACAAAAAAAAAGTTTAATGATAATTAAAAAAATATTTCATTATTTTGCTACGTAAAAAAATCAAGTTTTTTTTTTATTGAAACACACAAAAAATCACGAAAAAACTTTTAAAAACTCTGGATAATTTGAAAATCCATTATATTATGAATAATAACAGCAAAGTGTTAAAACAAAATATATAAATTATAACGGAGACAATACCGTTAATAACCAAAAAAAAACAAAAACAAAAAATCTCAGTAACAAAAATATGCAAAATAAAGGAAACATTTTTAATTTGTTAATAGTAATTTATAGCGTTTTAGAAACAACTACCAGTTTACAAAATATTATTAATAATGTACTACAATTGGGGTTAACCAACTCAGCCCAACAGATATTGAGACCGCAGAGTAAGTATTTAAAACAAAATGTTTCAATTATATAAATTTGAAAAAAAAAATAAAAAATATTTATTACAGCTCCGGGAAATAATGAAATTTATGATTTTATAGTAGTAGGAGGTGGTACAGCTGGATGTGTTGTTGCCAATCGTCTTTCGGAGAATCCAAATTGGCGTGTTGCTCTTGTAGAAGCTGGTGGTACGGAAAATATTTTAACTCTATTACCAATCTTGTCGGGTTACATGCAAGTTACCCATGCCAATTGGAATTATAACTCGGTACCGCAAAAACGTGCCTGTTTTGGCATGTATAATAATGAATGCTTTCAACCGCGCGGTAAGATATTGGGTGGCTCCAGTTCTATTAATTTTATGATATATAATCGTGGTAATCGTAGAGATTATGATCGTTGGGCTGAAGCTGGCAACTATGGTTGGTCCTATAGTGAAGTGTTGCCATATTTTCTAAAATCTGAGTCTGCCAATTTAGATGGCTTGGAAAACACTGCATATCATAATAAATCGGGGCCCTTAAGTGTGGGTTATGTAAGATTTCGTACCGATATAGTGCATGCCTTTGTTCAAGGAGCTCAACAATCGGGTCATCCATATACTGATTATAATGGTGAATCACAATTGGGCGTTTCTTATGTCCAATCTACCACTCGTTCCGGTCGTCGTCACAGTGCTTATCGTGCTTTTATAGAACCTATAATGTTCAAACGTAAAAATTTAAAAATATTTACTTTTTCTCGAGTCACAAAAGTTTTAATTGATCCTGAATCTAAGGCTGCTTATGGTATTGAATTTCTCTATCGCAAAAAAATCTATAAATTTAAAGCTCGTAAAGAAGTTATTTTATCGGCTGGTTCCTTTAATTCCCCACAAATTTTAATGTTGTCTGGTATAGGACCAGCAGATAACTTGGGTCAATTGGGTATAGATATAATACAGAAACTTCCAGTTGGTTTAAGAATGTACGAACATGCTTCACATTTTGGTCCTACTTTTACCACCAATACCACCAATCAAGCATTATTTCCTACCCGTGTTACTTTAGCAGATGTTCTGGGATTTTTTGCCGGCCGTCCCGATACTCGCTTATCTACCTTAACTGGTGTCGAAGCTTTAGCCTTTCTAAAGGTACCAGGATCAAAACTTCCTCAAGAGTGGCCGGATGTTGAAATTATATTTGCTAGTGGTAGTTTAGCATCGGATGATGGTACGGCTTTAAAACTTGGCGGTAATATAAAAGATGAAGTCTACAATCGCCTGTATCGTCCTCTACAATTAAGTCAACAAGATCATTTTACAGTTTTAATAATGCCATTTCATCCTAAATCTGTGGGACGTTTATGGTTAAGAAATAAAAATCCTTTAACATGGCCTATGATAGATCCAAATTATTTTGATAATCCAGAGGATATAGAATTTATGTTGCACGGCATTAAGGCAGCCATACGTATAGCAGAATCGCCAGCTATGCAGAGGATTGGTACACGAATTGTAGATACTCCTATGCCGGGTTGTGAATCCTTTCTATTCGGCTCAGATGATTATTGGCGCTGTTCTATAAGAACCATGACCTATACTTTACATCATCAAGTGGCTACATGTCGTATGGGTCCCGCCACTGATCCTACAGCTGTCGTAAGTCCTGAATTGAAAGTGCATGGTATACGTAAGCTACGTGTCATAGATGGTGGTATTATACCATTTCCACCCACTGCTCATACTAATGCTCCCATATTTATGATTGGTGAGAAGGGTGCTGATATGATTAGAGGTGATTGGGGGGATTAGTTTATAATTTATGTTATGCTTAAGTATTAATCATTTTCACCAGAAAAATGTTGTATTATTGAAAATTTTATTTAATTAAACCACATTTTTGTTAAAACTCTATTAACAGTTGTTTCTATTAGGAATTTAACCACAATGGTTTAACCACACGTATGTATGTAAAAATAGTTTTACAAGGGCATGGCTGAGTTTTATGTGCACAGAGAGAATTTTATTGTACTAGAATTGATGAAATTTCTTTAATAAACTAATTAAGTTAGTCTTTAAGCAAAAATTAATGAAAAACTTCTTCAGCGAGTGTAGCTCCATTTACAGTTTAATTGATTTTACATTATTCTCAGTGTGTTTTAAAGAATTTTTATAAAACTTGAACAATTTTTGATAATTAGTGATGAGTAAGGCTGGATGGAAAAGGAGGAGGCGCAAGTGAAGATTATTTTCACAGCCTACTCATGTCCAAAATGGGGCATACACTTGCACCAGAAAGTCGGTTTGTTGTGCGCTCTTCTCTTGGGATGTTGCACATCCCTGTCTCTTCCAGGAACTCAATCTTATTGAAGACCTCAGTGGAATGAGATTAACCAAATTTCGAATACTGTTTCCAAATAAGTGTTGAACATTAATTCTTGGAAAGGCTGGATATCAGCAAAGGTAGCCATCTAAGATTTCCTTATCCTTCCCACAGGACCTTTAAGTTACTGACTTCTAAAAAACTCATTCTGAATAGGTGTACTCTCAGCGTTGAATGCCAGGCGACAATATTTATCGTCTTGTCAAGTTCACTTTTACTGAGTTTTGAAAGTCGTCTAATTTCGTCCTTATCTCGACCACCCCATAGCCCTTGTGTTCTCACCTACTCCAGCGTTGTTCCACATTGTTCTATGATCAGTAACAGTTTATTCATATAGTTTATCCTTAAAAGTCCGATAATGTTTCGCGCTCTCCAAGTTGGCTGTCTATATCCTTGAAATTCCTAGAAGTAACATAGGAATTCAAATTGACCGTCTATGCATGGAGATAAATATTTCTTTGTTAATTTGGCAGCAATATCGTTCCCTACAATGTTAAAATTCCCCCGTACCCTTGTTATTTTAATACTGTCCCTTCATTCCGTTTCTGCCATGATCTTTGCCTAAAAGTCGGTATTATGATCCGGGAGGCGCTAGTATTTTCCAGCAAAAAGGTCGTATCTATAGAAACCCAGTGCAGTGAAAGTGTTTTATAACTATGTGAGAAGCTTTCACACCCGAGAAAGCAACTCTACCAAGCTTAGAAGAAGATGAGTCACATGCTGTCAAATTTTCCTATTGGTATGTAATACATTTTTCCCAATGTCTAAATGTCTATTCATGATTTATTTGTCATTATATTCTTTTTCGTACACTTGAATACACTCATTTTGAATACATATTTAAATCCCTTTGGTATGATAATTAGAAAACCGCAGGACAATACTGTTAACGTCAGGGTTATAGTGCAAAACAAAATATGTAAAAGGAATGAAAGTAAATATAAAGTTACGCCCTCGATTTAACAACAATTTGCAATAAATTTGACTCTTTTTTTTAGTGAAAACATTAAGGTGGAACATTCATCAAAGAAACCAATAGATACAACCATTGGGGTGAATCGACAAAGGGCGTCTTGTTGCCAAATTTGAAACATATTATGAAAAATAAACATGACCTTGTTTCGGTCATAATCTTTGGTACACTTAGAGCAGTGATGTTCATTGCATGGGACAATTGTCCCCTGCTCAACTCACATGTATTCTTACGCTCTTGCCTTTAGTCGTCACTGAAACAGCGACATATGAACACGTGTGGCGGATGTATGCTGATTTTACTTTAATGCACTGAAAAAAATTAATACGAAAAATATTTTAATAATACAAGATCTATAAAAATCTTTAATAAACCTAATAAAAAACGCATTTTTTAATATAAAAGTTGAAATGTTCTTAAAAATTTGAGTCCGATCGCTCATTCATTTATTTCGATCGAATGTATTGTATCTTTTTTTTTCCTTCCAAAAATAGCATTTTTTTAATAGAATATCATAATAGATCTATACATATTACAGATATTTTATTAATATGTAAATATAATGAAATCATTAATATTGATGGAAAAAATTTACAACTTTTTGTTTTTTATAAAATGAAAAAAGGCACCCTAATGTATATACATATGTATTTATTATTTTCCTTTCAAAAATTTACTTTTTGTTTAATTCATATTTCTTTAAAACTGTTTTACACAAAACATAACAGTCTTATATTTTATATAAAAAATAAATTCATACAGATACTAACACTGCTATTAACCCATTGAACATTTCTTACAGTGCAATTCTCATTTTCTCACCAACACAACTACATTTTTATTTTTGAACAGCACTGACTTAGAGGCAAAATAAACTGCACATATCGGTAAAAAAAAAAGTGTATAAGGGAATAGCTTTTAAAATATTGCAGTTACTTTTACCTGTTAGTGTAGTTAAAATAACTAAAATATCAGTTAATTTTAAATGCAATTGCAGTGTTCCCTTTTTTTTATTTGCACATAGTTCACATAGTGTAGGGAACTAAAGGTCCCATACAAAATTGATTTTATTGATATTACCACAATCGAAATTTCAATATACACGATGTATATTAATTGCTATAATTTTAAATATAATTTTTAACGGGACACCCTAATCACCATGTATTTAAATTTTTTATCTGAACAAAAGCAGAACACTGCAAAAGAAATAATGGTATTTTACATAGAAATAGTTGACGACAACATAGTATAGTAGGCATGATGCTGCAGGCTGTTTACAATTCGTCTGGACGTCTGCGACAAACAAAAGAAGCATTTTGGAGTACATCAATTGAAGTTCAAGAAATTTATTGTAAGTAATGACAAATGTAATTATATTTTTTAATTTTTTAGTGACAAGTGTAGATTTAAATTTAATTTAATTAAGTTTTCCGAGAAAATTATTTAAAGTGGCTTTATTTGATTTCAATGTAGAATGACGTTCGAGAGATGCCATAGATCATGACGTATGAAGATTTTAAAATATTTAAGTAAACACATACGCGATGAAGGGCTTCAAATACGGCAATACCGCAATTAAAAAATGTGAGAACAGTTGTTATTTTACTTTGTTCAGTTTAGGTGATATAGGAGCATAAAAAGGCTTATACTTCCTCCTCTTCTTCTTTCTCCTCTTTTTAATTTTCCTCTTCCTCTTCGTATTCTTCTTTCTCCCATTCTTCCTCCTCTTCTCCTCCTTCCTCCTCCTCCTTCCTCCTCCTCCTCTTCTTCTTCCTCATATTCTTCTTCTTCCTCATCTTCTTCTTCTTCCTCCTCTTCTTCTTTTTCCTCCTTTTTTTATTTTTCCTCGTTTCCTTCTTCTTCCCTATCTTCTTCTTCCCTCTCTTTTTCTTCTTCCCTCTCTTCTTCTTCTTCTGATTTCCCCGTTTTCTCCTATTCCTCGTTTTCTTATTCTTCTTTCTCCTCTTATTCTTCTTCATCTTTTCCTTCCTCTTTCTCCTCTCCTTTTTCCTCCTCTTCTTCTTTCTTCTCTTCTTCCTATTCATCCTCCTCTTCGTATTATTTTTCTCCTATTCTTCTTCTTCCTCCTCTTCTCCCTCTTTTTCCTCCTCCTCGTCTTCTTTTTCTTCCTTTTCTTCTTTCTCCTCTTCTTCTGCTTCCCTCTCTTCTTCTGCTTCCCTCTCTTCTTCTGCTTGCCCCTCTTCTCCTTTTTCATCTTATTCTTCTGTTATTCTTCCTCCTTTTATTCTCCTCTTTTTCCTCATGTTCTTTTTCCTCCTATTCTTCTTCTTCTTATTCCTCCTATTCTTCTTCTTCTTATTCCTCCATTTCTTCTTTTCTTTTTCTTCTTCTTATTCCTCCTTTTTTTCTTCTCAAATTCTTATTCATCCTTTTCTTCTTCTCATCTTCTTATTCCTCCTTTTCATCTTCTCATCTTCTTATTCCTCCCTTTCCTCTTCCTCTGTCTGTAAAAAGGAGTTAATGATTGAAAGAAGAATTATTAACTCCTTTTTTCAGACACATTCAAATAATTTTTTTATAGAGAGCGAGGTTTTGACAAAGAGCAAGAGATCTTGGTAATCTTTGATAACCCACATGCTTTCTAAGCATTCCCCCTAGCGCGAATTTTACACCCTCTTGACTCATATTAGACAGATTTGCCTAGTGATGCTACAAGTCATTTCATAAGTACATCTTTAATGATAAACCACCTTACTCTTAGTATGACTTAGCTGGATTTAACCGAAATTTTCTCTTTATCTTTACAAATTCAATCTAATCAAAGCATCTGACCTTTATTTTAGTATGAGTCATCATCATCATTTACGGTCTAGCAAAACTTTTTTTGTATTATCTATTGAAAGTTTGATTGTGAAATGGGTATTTGTTATTATTTTCTTTTTCTAATTTACTTTTTTTGAAAATGTTTCATATTACACAAAAATACAAAATGATATTTTACTTTTTTAAGTGTTGTTTACAAACATATTTTTCATAATAATGTCAGTCAGTAACATTAACAACCCATCAAAAATTCTTTCCCTTATTACATGACGATGATGATGATGATGATAATGATGATGCCTCAGGCTAAACAACACACGGTAAAAACAAATCTTTACAAAAACAACCCCACTGTGTTTTATGAAAGAAAACAAAAAAAGACAAACATACTCTTGGGTTAATGCACTTTTAGAAACTAACAGTACTTTGAAGCAGCCAACAAACAAAAAACGTGGTTTGTACCCCATTGACATGATGTGGAGAATATGCAACATTTAATAGATAAATATATAAAGAAGAAGGAAGAAGCTTTTTATATCCAGAACCACCACCATGAACAGTGGGGTGGGATATATACGTTTAGTAGTCAACCCCTATTTAGCTACGCTTTGTATAAATATGGATATTAAGGTGATTTCTATTACTACGATATTTCAAAGATTTATTTTGCTATTTGTAATATAAAAGACCACCTAATAAATATATATTTAACTTTCTAAAAATAGTGTAATAAAAGTAAACATGCTTTCAGAATCCTATATTCCTGACATTACGGTTGGGTGCCATTCGTAATATTTAAGAGCCGACCTAATAAACACATTTATCTTCCTCACGAAAAGCAAAAAAAAAAAAAAATAATTTCATCAGTATGCTTACAGAATCCCAGATTCACTTCATCAGTATGCCAGGTCTCTAGGTTTGTTGTTGAAATAGCAGTTTGTATTTTCACTTTTAATTTTCAATTAAAGGGGTTGAAAAGTTCAAATATGTATTAAGCTAATTAATTTTCAAAAAAGAATAAATAAAGCAAAACTAAACTAAACTGCAACAAAGTGATGAAAGTTTTCAATTAACTTACATTTATTACATCAACTTTTTCAGTGTACTATTAATATATTATATAATTTTCTTCCATATGGTAACCACAAATTTTATACGAGTATATATATTTTTTTAAATGTAATTTGGTAAGATATTTATATCAAGTGGTTTTTATATACCTATAAATTTTGCAAATTTATATTTATTGTGGTTTTATACTTGGTAAAAATGGAATTTATGAGTGCCTGGGGAAATATTTAACTGCAATCAATTTAGAGGTGGAAGTTTGAGTGAAATAGCAACACGGGATAAATACAATTTTTTTAATTGTAGTGAGAAGTTTTTTTGTAAGAACTGACCAGAGAAAAGTTTGATACCTAGACAATGGACAAGTTGGCTGAAGAATGTTTAAGGAGTAGCAAAGAGCCAGTCGAAGAGTTGACCCTAAGAGATGCCTTGATTTATATGGAAAAGTTATTCTAGTTGATCGAAGATCTAGCGGATAGGGACACGAGTGCATGGCGTATGGTCAATGACTACCTGTAGGATATCTTGGACTTTTTGGCCTTTGTTCTACCCAAGAAGAACCAAAACTCTTTTCCGTTTTAGCAAACAGACACATCAGAATAGTTGCAGAAATTTGCATACAAATAAATTCCAGATTAAACATGTGAGCTTTTAGAAATTGCCAGGACCTAATAATATCTAACCTTACTTGCCCTCAAGTAGACAGCGAAATTATTGTCCCACAATTATATTTTTTGATTCAACTCACTCCTGAATTTTGACTCACAACCACATTCAAGAGAGAAACATTTACAATAACTTACGAATAAAATATATAATATAATAAAGGCTGAACACAGGCCGAGTATACCCCGGTACGATAATAATGCCATTGATTAAGTACGCTGCATTGGTCTGATGAACTTAAATTAAGTATGTGACAGTCAATAATATCTATCGGATAGACTGCGTTAGCATCGAAGGGGCAGCACTGCAATATATTTTTCTACCTCACATTTTTGTAAGAGATGGATGAGGGCCTCAGAGGTACTCTTTGTCTTCTGAAATCAAATGATCATACAGGACTGCGTTAGAATCGAAGGGGCAGCACTGCAATATATTTTTCAACCTCACATTCTTGTTAGAGATGGATGAGATCCTCAGAGGTACTCTTTGCCATACATATGATCTTACAGAACATAAATACTATTCCTGTGACCTTAAAGAAAATAATACTGTCCCTATGTGGAATAAACTCCAAGCAGAGCGTCATTGAGAACTGTCCTAGTGTTGCACTTGGAGGCACTGCTATAAATTTCTCCTCTTTACATTCTTGTATGGGATGGATAAGGAGCTCTTTGTCTTCTGAATGTCGGTGATATGCAAGCTAATGATCATACAGAATATAAATATGATCTTGAACATAAATACTATTCCTATGATCTTACAGGAGAAACTCCCAGCAGAGGGTCATTGAGAAGTGTCCTAGTGTTGCACTTGAAGCACGGCTATATATTTCTCCTCTTCACATTCTTGTAATAGATGAATGAAGACCTCAGAAGTACTCTTTGGCTTCTGAATGTTTTAAAAAAGCTTCGAAAATTAGTTGTACTATGTTTTTGTGGAATATACATCCAGCACAGGTCTTTCCTGTCACTTTCAACTTCCAGAAATTTAAGTCCGTGGACAACATTGCTTCCTCTTTCTTTATCCTTTAGCCTGACTTTATCTCTCCAACGCAGTGTACTTTACCAAGTCCAAATGCTTGATTGAAGATGTCGAATAAAATGTTATTCCATCCACTTCAATTGCTTGATCAAACTTACGGCAATAACCACAATTGCTACTGCAATTAAAAGCAATCAAAAAAGAATTCGAGAGAATTTTGGAGCCAGTTTTGAACTCGACTTTCTGAAGGCAAACTATACATCTTGATTTCAAATGGAGGTTTATCTTAGCATGCTTTACGCTTGATCAAACTTACGGCAATAACCACAATTGTGTAACAGGAGTTGATAGCGGATAATTAAAAGCAATCAAAAAAGAATTCGAGAGAATTTTGGAGCCAGTTTTGAACTCGACTTTCTAAAGGCAAACTATACATCTTGATTTCAAATGGAGGTATATCTTAGCTTGCTCTACGAAATGTTTGTGGAGGAAGTTCAAGGTGGCAAATGTTTTATTTATTTATTTTTTATTAGTAACTTATAATATTGTGTTCCTAATCTTTAAATTGCAATTTCTTATACTTATAATCTAATTTTTAATTTTTCCGTTTCTTTTTGTAATTTAAATTGTATTAAAATAGCCACATACGTTGTTATTGATAATATCATCTAAAAGCAAAAAAAATATTGAATACTCTGAACCTGCAATATTTAGATCAAAAGTTAATTACCAAACCAAAATATTTCAAATTTATATCAAAAAATCCAGAACAAGTAAATAACAATTTTTGATGCATTAATTGCAAAGAATACTCTCGAATGCGTAAAGTTAAGGCCACATCCAAAGTATCAATTGTATTGATATTATGTAATATGGAACCAAAACGATTGTACTGAAAGAAAATTAATAGTTCAGAATAAATCTTAAAAAAAGAAATTTTATGATTCATGGCAAACCTTATCCAGACATGATTGACTTAGCCAGCAAGGTATTAGCATATTAATAAAAATCATAATAATGTAATAAAAACGAACTGTAATAAAATAATAAAAAAATATATATAAAGTCCAATTAGGCATTGTTTTGATCCCGCAAATTACTTACAATTTCCACCACGATCGTACCTTCCATTATAATCAAATGATGTTACATATGACCAATTTAAGGTGTGTGTAATGGCAACACCATTATAGAAGAACAACACCAGCATTGGTATGGCAAAATACTCTTCAATATTTGTAACCAAATACCAAATTCGATTTAAAAGAAATTGATTTGCAATTAATTTGCCATGAAATATGCCACCACCTCTGGCTAATTGCAATCTTTCACTTTTAATGATATCAAACTTTAATTGTAGAAGAGATTGTTGCAAAGCCATAATGAATTCATTAACCATTTCAATAATAATACAATATTCTATGCATTTTAATTGTATCAATAAAATACAGAAGAGTGTTAAAATAGTATCGATTATGCCTGCAATATCTGCTACCAAAAATGAATTTATATACGAGAACATCACACTGAATATAATCAAAAATCCTCCAAATCGTATTAGAATATATTTTGTAAATGTTTGACATCTTTGTAGGAAATTCATTTGCGTATCATCATTATCTTGTATGGTCGTGGTCGTCATTTGAGATTCTCTGTAATACAACGAGATATCTTGTTCCAATTGTGCTATCATTTTTAAAATCATATTTAATGAATTCCTTTTAAAGATGGCTACAGATTGTATTACCAATTGCACAAATGCCACTGCCATATTTTGGATTATACTTAAACTACTTGTTATACTATCCAATTCATTATCATCGACTACTATTTCTATAATGTTATTGTTGCTATAAACCATCAAAATCACAAGGACTAATAGAATTATAGAGTGTATTCCATATAATATCGAAAATAATTTCAAATATTTAACCTTATGAGTCAAACTGGGCGGCGGCACACTTATACCAAATATTGAAAATATCCATTGAAAAATTAATGTAGCACGTAGTAAATAAGATTTTTCAATAATATTCTCTTCAAAATTGCATTCCATTTTAACGTTAAGACAATACTAAAGATAATTTTTGTTATAACTTTAGTTAATTTCCTAATAAATGTCACAAATGGTAGATAGGAGCTATTATGAATAGGATGTCGTCAAGAGCAGTTAATTACAATTGAACTATAGGGTGATCCATTTCACAGAAAACTCAAATTTAATGGGGAATGTTTATTATCATTTGAAAGAACATTCTTTGGCATTTATTTTTTGAAGATTATGTCTATCAAATGTTGGCCGTTGCTGGGTCGCAGATGGTCCATCCGTTGAGTCCAATTTTTGATGACTCGTTCGAGCATTTCGACTGGTAACTGGCGAATGACATGCGTGACGCTTTCCTCCAAGGCCTGAATCGAAGCGGGTTTGTCCGCATAAACTTTAGACTTTACATATCCTTACAGGAAAAATTCTAACGGTGTGATATCACACGATCTTGGTGGCCAATCGACCGGCCCAAAACGTGAAATTATGTGCTCACCGAAGTGTTCTCTTAATAAATCCATTGATTGATGCGATGTGTGGGAAGTGGCGCCATTTTGTTGAAACCAAATGTCGCCGAGATCACGAGTTTCAATTTCAGGCATCAAATAGTCGGTTATCATGGCACGATAACGGTCGCCATTGACGGTTACGTTCGCACCGGTCTTCGTGTACACTCTCAGCTACGGCTGCTATATTTTCTTCACAGCGTGCTGGACGTGATCTATTCGATCGAATATTATCCAATAATGAATGCTGGGTCTCAAAATGGGTGATAGTGTTGCGAATAGTACGCTAAGTAGGCCGATTATGTTGACCATAAGTTGAGCGAAGTGCATGAAACACATTCCTCACAGAACGTGAATTTTCGTAATAAAGTTGAACGATTTGTATAAACGTTGTTCAGGCGTAAGTCTTTCCATTATGAAATGCCAAACAATACTAAACAAAAATAGCATGACAAGACTTACACGTGATCAAAAAAAGGCTATTGAAAAAAGTATCTCGAAATGGATCACCCTATATTAACAATTTGCCCAGCAACATTTTTAATAGCAATTTACTCAAGTTTGCTCATTTTCCTTGTGTGAATATCAGTATATGCTATTTTATGGCAAGATTACACTCGGCAAAAAAGTTAGTAGAAAAATTTGTAAACGGTTTTCAATCCCATTTTACTATTGTACTGATTTTTAGAGAAAAAAAATATTATTTAGCAAATCTTTTTGCTATTTACATTTTACAAATTACAGAATTTTCACAGAACATTTACAAATTTTTGTTGGTTATTTCAGAAATCATTTAACAATTTTTTTAAAACCGATTTGCTAAAATTAGCAAAAAAAATTACTAATTTTAAAAAAAGTGTATATTGTAGGAAATATTATTTCTAATTAAAACTTACACCTACAAACTTAAATTGCTTTAAAATGTTACATAGTTTAAAAACGGGATCGGAAGTGAAGATGCCGACTAAAAAGATTTTTTTGGTTCAAAAATTAAGCCCTAAAAAATTTAAATTTGACCTAAAAAGTAAAAAAAAAAAATTTAATAAAATATTTTTCAAAACAGAAATTACTAAATTATGTTTTAATAATTTTTAAATTTTTTAAGTCTTTGATTTTTTTTTTATTTTGTATAAAATATTTTTTTTTTAAATATAATCAAAATTTTTGATGCTCGATAAAAAAAAATAAATTTAAAATTTTGTACTAATATTAATAATATTTAGTATTTTTTTTTCCAATTTTAGCAAACAGATTTTAAATTCCACTTAACAAAAAGTCTACTAAATTTTATTAGCGCCTACTAATTTTTCAACTAATTTCATTGCACTACACGTCAGCAGACATGTGTTGCTAAGATTAGCAAAAAAATACCGCTGGGCTCAAATTAGCAAAATTTCCCGTAATAACAGCAAAATTTTCAGTTGCCATTACAAACTTTATTTCCATGAAATATTTATTTGGGGCGATAACTGAATGCCTACCATTTATTTTTTAAATATTATTTTATGTAAATGTTACAGGTGTTCTATCCGTGAGCTCCAATTTATGCAGCATTTCGGCCGGTATCCAGGGCTGGAATCGCGGCTGGCTTTTCCCTGTACACGAGGGACTTCATGTATCCCAAAAAAAAAATAATCTAGTGGGGTCAAATCGCATGATCTTGGCGGCCAATGCACTGCTTCAAAACGCGAGATTAATTGTTCACCAAACTCGCCTCCCAATAGGTTTATGGCATCGCATGCCGTGTCATGTGGAACCATCTTGTTGAATCCACATGTCAACCAAGTTCAATTCTTCCATTTTGGGCAAAAAAAAACGTAGGTAATTATCGCACGGTACCTTGCTCCATTGACTGTAACGTTGCGATTTTCATTGTTCCTTTGTCAAGAACGATGAAAATCGCAATAATGCCGCCGATCCACAAATTGCACCAAACAGTGTATCTTTCAGGTAGCATTGGCAGCTTTAAACTGCCTCTGGCACTGTTCTTTACACCAAATTCAGCAATTCTGTTTGTTGACGTACCCATTGAGCCAAAAATGAGCTGCGTCGCTGAAGACAATTTTTCAATAGAAAAATGGATCTTTATCCAACCTTCCTAAGGCTCATTCATCAAAAAACCATGTTGTGATACGTCACCTGGCTTCAGTTCTTGCAGCAGCTGTATTTTGTATGGTTTTATACCGAGGTCCTTACGTAAAATCTTCCAGTTGGTCGAATAACGCAAGCAAGGCCAATTGTTGACAACGGCGACGCATCTTTTCCATACGGGTTGATGGATTAATGTGAAACTGTTACGAAATAGCTTGAATAGTCTGTTCGGTGGAACGATTATGACGACCATAAAATGAGCATAATTTATGAAACACATTTGCCACACAGCACAAATTTTGATAATAAAATTCAATGATTTGCAAGCATTGTTCGTTTGTTAGTCTATTCATGGTGAAATGGCAAACCTTTTGACATTGCCGCATATCACCAATCCTTTTCTTTAAACTGAAAAACTAAATAGCAAAAAAAATCACCCTTTATATGAAAAAGGAGACTCTTTAAGATGTGTTAACTTGTTTATGCGTTCAATGGTATTTCCTACAAATATTCCTTTCCGTTGCCATTCATTATTATTCTTATCAAATGACAATGACATTTATTAGGTGAAGACACCTTGAAATATTCATGTAATTTTCTTTTTTATTTACAATTTATTTTCTAAATAGTTTTTAATCGGTTTTGTAGCATTTGGCCGAGGGAATATTACGGCTTCATGCCTGTCTCGCATATTCCAAGCATTTTTCGGCTAATGCTCACTTCAAACAAAACTCTCTATCCTTTTTAAGTATATTTAATTGTTCAGCGCTAGCAGCATTAATTTTTGTCTGCCTGCAGCTTGGCAGCAATTTTCTCGTCACATAAAATATATGGGAGCTACTTCATTTGAGTGTTTAAGAAAAAAACCAAAAAGGAAACTACAAACTAAGTTTGGCATATGAAGAAAAAAATTTTTAACAAGGACAATGTCTTTTGAGGAAAACAATTTGAACTTTTTTTTTGAGGAATATTGATTTTTTGCCTGGTGCTGTTTTATGAATACAGCAACTTCAACTACAACTACATAATAACGTTGAAAAAAGTGATGTTAACTGTACATCTAGAAAGAAGTAACTTGGTTACAACTGGCTTATTGGCTTATTTCATTCCGATGTAAATTTGACATAAGCCAACGTTCAGTATTAACGCTTAACCATACTTATGTCTAATTTGTATGAGAATGACACAAGACAACATTGATAGCTTGCCGCATAAACACAGCTAAAATACAAGTGTGTATAAACATGATTAAATAGAGAAAAAAGTTGCATGTTTTGATATAAAAAAATCACTAAATTGACATCACTGACTGGGGGCTGTTTTAATGTGAGCTTCCTTTATTTTTGTTTTTCCTCTTATTCTTTTGAAAGCAAGATTGTCTAAACATAAATGGCGCCGGCCGGTATTTTTTTTTCTCATTTTCTGTTGTATTCAATTTTTTACTACAAAGTTGTTCTATGAACTTTTAATAGTAAACGCAGTGGTGGAATGGGGTTGATGCTTAATACATATAACACAAAAGTGTTCAGAAAAAATTATGTAAATAATTAGATTGTTCACAAGGAGTGTGCTAAGTGTTGTATTGTCCTATTAAAGAGTTGTTGAGGTTAAATTGAAATTGTACTATACAACATTTGTGTCTACACAGTAAAAAGTTTTGGTTTAATTTTTACACTTAGCGGTGTTCATTGTAAACTTCTTTGGAATTAAATTTGAAATTAATACCTAAATAGTTTATATCTGAAACCATGCGGTATAAATTTAAATACTCAAAGGAATAGTTTTAACACCATTGCGAGTTTTTAATGACTACTTGGAATAGAAATAACACAAAAAAAAAACAATAAAAACTATTCCTCCTGTTAGTTTACAAATAACACCGAAACAGGCATCAGAAATTTTTTTTATTTTTGTTTTATTACTTTCGGTTTAATTTTATTCCTTCAAGTTTAAAAACAACACCTAGAAAAAATTCAAAACATGTGTAAAGTTCTATTTCTCTCATGAACTAGCTGGTTTTGGTTTAAAACTCTCTCTCTCTCTCTCTCTTTTTCTCTATTTCTTACAATTAATACCGATGAAGGTGTTAAAGTTATCTATTTTACAACCGCGCGGTTTAAAAGTTGAAAAGTCATTTAAAAGAAAAGTGTAAAAATGTTCGTAAAAGTAAAAATTGGTGGAAATTTTCAATTGTAAAAATTGAAACATCTGCCAGCTAGGAATGTCTCGTACGTCACTACGGCGCATTTTAAAAAAAGGTTTACAGTTATACCCATATAAGGTGCAATTGATGCAAGAATTAAAACCCGCAGATCATCGGCAACGTCTAAATTTTGCAGTTAAATTTCAACAGTTGGCCAGAAATTAAATCAACTTTATTGAAATTTTGATTATGAGTGTTAATAAGGTTTATGATAGAACATTTTTTACGTCCTGCTCTTGAAAACAGACCTGGTATGTGGTTTCAGCAGGACGGAGCCACTACCCACACTGCCCGAGACACAATGGCACTTTTAAGTCAAATTTTTGGAGAGTGAATAATTTCCAGAAATTCGGAAATTATTTGGCCAGCGCGATCGCCAGATTTGACAGCACCCGACTATTTTCTTTGGAGTTATTTGAAGGAGCGAGGGTATGTGAACAAGCCAGAGACAATCCTTGAACTCAAGGCAAACATTGTTGCAGAAATTCGAACGCTACAGCCACAAATTTTGAAAGATGTTATGGAAAATGCTCTAAAACGAGCCCATCAGTGCGAAGCTGAAAACGGTGGTCATTTAAGTGACATTATTTTTCATACTTAGTGCAAAAAAAATTTCCATTTTGTATATTATATAATCTGAGAAAAAAAATAATAAAAAATTAATAAACGAAAAAGTTATTAAACTTTTAAACTTTATTATTAAATAAAAAATAAATTAAAAAATTACAAAACCCGAAATCAAATTTTTTTTATTTATTTTCAGTGAAATTTTATAAATAAAGAGTGTCAATTTTAGTCCTGCTTTGCTTAAAAACAATACCCGATTAGTATAAAATTCATTCCTATTCAAGAATACAATATATTCCTTATGGTATTAATCCAATTATTGGTCAGGTGTAGAGTCTAATACATATTCGTCAGGGATGCGAAAGTTGGTACAATTGTACCATTTTTGGTACGATTTGGGTCTTAAAAGTACGATGGTACTCCCATGGTTTATTTGGTACAATTTCCAAAGCAACTTTGAAAAGGGATTTAGAAAATTGCACGCAATCAATTTCATCGTATAAATTGTCAGCGGTTTTCAGTCTAGTCCAAACATTCATCGAATTCCCTTTGCTATAATTTTAAAATAACAAATAGTTTGTTACCTACTTTTAAATATGATATTAATCTCATGTTCATTAAATGGTCAACAGATTTTGATAATTTATGACGCATATTCAAAATGGATGGAAGCTATTTATTATACTACAACGACGGCCTAGGAAAACTACGATCGTAGTAAGTGACAATGGACCTCCATTTAGTTGTAAAGAATTTGTGGAGTTTTGCAAATCAAATGGTATAACGGCACTAAAATTTCCTCCATATCACACACAGTCCAACGGCAGTGCGGAAAGAGCAGTAGAAACTTTAAAAATTGGATTACGTAAATCTCTTTTGAACAGTAGGGAAAAGAATACACCTTTACAGATACGAATAGATAGATTTTTGTTAAAGTATCGAACAACTCTGACTTTGTCAACTGGCCTAACCCCAGCGCACATGATTTTTTAAAACAAACCCCGAACTTTACTCACAACTTTAACTTTTAATAAATCAGATTCAAAATTTGGAAAAATTCAGAGTCAGTCAAACAGAGTAGTTAAATGGGAATTACCATGTTTTAAGAAGGGGGAAGAGGTATGGTACAGGAAGGTTTATTCAAATTTGGTAAAATGGGTGAAGGGAAAGGTCATGAGAAAACTGAGTAGCTATTGGTATATGGTGTTGATTAGTGGCGTGTTAGGGCAGGCACACACGGATCAGATAAGAAGATATTCTACTCGGAGTAGGGATATTATATTATCACCATTAGGCATGTCTGAGGATGAGGAACAGGAGAGCTTTGGTGATGACGGAGATAGGAGGGTTATTACGCGTATCATGTCTAAGAAGAGAAAGGTTGTTAATGGGGAGTGAATTATTTAAGTTGTTTCCTTTAATAATATTTTTACTTGGAAATTAGGAAAACTAACTAGTTTGTTTTTAATTTATTGTTTTTTTTTTAATAGATTATTAAAAATAAGTTAAATGTTTTCCAACAAAAAAAATCCTATACCAAATTTTATTATTTTTTTAAAAATTAGAAAACTTTAACTTGAAAAAAAGAATATTTTATTAAAATTTTCCCTAGAAATAGTTCATCAGTCTCTAAAACCAAATAAAGTTAAATACGAAAGTTATCGAAAGTTAAATTCGATAACTTTGACTCCAAGTGTGAAGTTAAATTCGGAAAAAAAGAAAAAAATGCGGAAAACATTAAAGTTAATGCTAATTGAAAAATAAGATTTAAAAAACACCGGGAAAAGACAAAAGTGACGCTAAGTGTGAAGTTAAATTCGAAAAAAATTAAAAATTAAAAAATATGGAAAAAACGAAATCGTTACGCTAAAATGCTGATAATAAAATATCTCTGAAGAATTTTGGCCACTGTGGTCAAACTGGACGAGGTACACATATGACTGATACCTCAAATCAAAGGTCTGACCGAGCCCTATATTAATGTAAAAACGCTTTTTCTGAATTGATTTTCAGAAAATTTTTTAAATTTTTTTTAATTTCACTCTTACTACTGATTGTTGGGTACGAAATTTCTCTAAAGGATTTTGTCCACTGTGGCCAAAATGCACGAGTCACATATATGAGTTATACCTCAAATCAAAGGTGTGACTGTCCTCTATTAAAATCTAAAAGCGCTTTTCCTGAAGTGATTTTCAGAAAATTTTTAACATTTTTTTGAATTTTACTCTTATTACTGATTGTTGGGTACGAAATTCTTCTGAAGGATTTTGGTCACTGTGTGGGTGATACCTCAAATTAAAGGTCTGACTGTCCCCTATTTAAATGTAAAAACGCTTTTCCTGAATTGATTTTCAGAAAAATTTTAAAATTTTTTTAATTTTACTCTTATTACAGATTGTTGGGTACGAAATTCCTCTGAAGGATTTTGGTCACTGTGGCCAAACTGGACGAGGTACACATATGAGTGATACCTCAAATTAAAGGTCTGACCGTACCCTATTTAAATATAAAGCGGTTTTTCCGAATTGATTTTCAGAAAATTTTTAAAATTTTTTTAATTTCACTCTTACCACTGATTGTTGGGCAACCCAGTTGCGGCGTTCGAGTCAATATCAGAAACTAACACAAACATTTTTACATAATGAACCACAGATGGTTTAAAGTTATTTGGCAAAAATTAAGCATGCCCGGGTGAAAAAAAAATAATCTGGCACAACAATATTTAGTCATATCCAATTTTATATTCCTTAATATCTTATTTGATCCGAAAAATGGCAGATCAAATTTGATCCAAAAATATATTTGGGGATTTAGGAGGATGTGAATTGATCCGAAAAATGGCAGATCAAATTAGACCCAATAATATATTTATCCGAAAAAAGTCAGATCTAATTGTATCAGATTATATCCAACAATATAATATACACGAAAACTACACTTTTTCCAATTGTTTTTTAGAAATAGTCAATTGTATTTGAGAATAGTTAAATGTATTTTAGAAATAGACAATTGTATTTTAGAAATAGTCAATTGTATTTCAGTTATTGTCAATTGTATCTCAGAAATAGACAATTGTATTTTAGAAATAAAAAAAAATCAGCACACCTTACGTATTGGAGTTGTTACATTTAATTTCGTTATTATTGTCTTGTATTTTAATAATTTTTGTATTTTCAAATGCTGAAACTAGAAAGTTTAAATTCTCCAAGTAGATAACAGCTTTGGTGTGACTTTTGCTAAATTCCTCATCCAATGTAAATGTTCAAAAGACCAAATGTACAAATTTGTAAATGTGAAAGTGTGCAAATGAGAACATGTGCAAATTTGCAAAAGTGAAAACTTTCAAAAGTGCAAATTTGCCAAAGGTCAAATGTGTATATGTGCAAATGTAAAAATGTGCAAAAGTGAAAATGGGCAAATTTGCCAAAAGTGCAAATGTGCAAAAGTGAAAATTTGATTGATTGTTTTATGTATTGATTTGATAGATTGATGGTTTGATGGATCGATGGGTTGATGGTAATGTAAATGTGCAAAGATGCAAATATGCAAATGGGCAAATGTGCAATATGGTTCTGTATAATCCATATATAAGTATATATAGTTCTGTACAAGCCATATATAAATATATACAGTGTATACAGGAGTGTATATTATACACTCCTGTGTAACCCATATATAATTAATATAGTGTTATATACAATTTTATATGATATAATAACAGACCAAATGAGAAGTCCCCGGCCTGACACATAGATGATGATTTTCAGTTAGCCCTAACCTTCAAAAGACACGCGTATAAATTTGACAGCTGTCGGATCATTAGTTTTTTGAGTGAAGCAACTTTTGTTATTGTGAAAAAAATGGATAAAAAGGAATTTCGCGCGTTGATAAAATATTGCTTTTTGAAGGGAAAAAATACTGTTGAAGCAAAAACTTGGCTTGATGACGAGTTTCCGGACACTGCCACAGGAAAATCAACTATAAGGGATTGGTATGCTAAGTTTAGACGTGGTCAGTTCAGATCGTGGTCAGTTTGTATCCTCGGGTGTTGATGTTTCTAATGTTATACCAGCCATAAGTGGTGTCCCACAGGGATCCGTTATTGGTCCCCTTCTGTTTACTATGTTCGTAAATGATTTTTTTAATATATTGGATGTTGGAAGATATTATCTCTTTGGGTATGCGAATGATATTCAAGTTTTATTTTGTGGTAGAAATAATAATTTAAATGTACTTCAGTCTGTGTTAAATTATTCTACAAACTGTATTTCAAATTGGATGATTAATAATTACTTATCAATTAATGCAATGAAGACAAAGGCAATGTTATTTTCGACCTCACATAATTATGTTAAGGATGTTTATTTATCTATTAATGGAACTAATATTGAATTTGTACACAATTTATCTATCTTAGGTGTAGTTATTGACTGCAATTTGACATTTGAATATCATATTAGATATCTTACGTCAAGGGTATTTTTTATTTTGAGGAGATTATATAATACAAATATTATTATTCCATAATCAAGGAAAGAATTGTTCACAGTACTAGAATGCCTCTTTTTCTATATTGTTTGGAGGTATTTTTAGGTACTTGGGGTTATAATATTAGGGACATTCAGTTACTATTTAACAGAGTTATAAGATATGTATATTCAGTACGAATTCGTGAACATATTACAGAACATGTTATTCGTTTTCTTGGATCATCGTTTCGTGATTTTATTAAAATACGTCTACTATTATATTTCTATCGAGTTTTTAGTATAAATTGTCCATAGTCTTATTGCACCTTTTAATACTCCTTGGGTAAGTCGGTCTTTTCATAGGCGTGTGGTTTTATTATTTAATGCGCTGCCAGCATCTTTAAGGCAATTCAATTATAGCGTTCATGTTTATAAAAGAAAACTTTTATAGCCTGTTTCTCTATTTCGAAAGAACACGTTCGTTCGCTTTCTAGTCGAAAGAAAACTGATTTGGGTTTCACTAACTCTATTTCTATGCGAACGATGACTCGAACGACAAGTCGAATGAAAACGTAATTGTTTTCATACAAAATTTGGTTTCTCTATTTCGAACAGCTCGAACGCAAATGTCAAAATCAGTCACTTGCTTTTTTTTGTCGAGTAAATATATATTTGATATTTTTAAAAGCAAAATGAAGTAAAAAAAGCAATGGATAACAAAAGTAAGTACAAAATAATACAAATATTTATAGTTTATTAAGAATTTTAGTTAAAAAAAATCAACAATGCACGAAGACGCTTGTATTTTATATGGAAGAAAGGCCTGATTTTGCCTGAAGGACTCTAGTGTTCGGAGAAAACAAATTTTCCGCATAGGAGGAACATTTGACCAGAAAACTAAACTCCGTTTCACCCCCTATTACGCTGTTGCTGAGTGGTAAAAGGTATGTGTGTGTTGTTTGTGACTTACGTTTGCCCAAGAAGCTCATATTTACATTTTTTATTTTACAAGGACTTTAGCAGTGACCGCACCGAATAGACAACAGGCAACAGAAAGCTCTCCAAACAACAATTCCACCCACAACCAATCGATAACAAAAATTTTCACAAATAAACACACTTTCCGAATAAAAATTGATTTGTTTATTGTTATTTTTTTATTTCATTTGTCATATACAGCTGATCACTGTTAAACAGGGTTGTTTTTGTCTTTAAGCAGTTTAGTAGTATTTTTGCTACTTTTAAAGAAAACTGTAACAAATGCTCAAAATATATGATCTGGCATCTCTGTGATTTGTAAATGCGTAAGAAACAAAAATTGACACACGTAAGTCAAGTCGATCGAAGGCTTTCGAAATAGAGAAACCCAAATTGATTCGAATTCGAGTGACTTGCTTTCGTTCGACTAGTTTTTTGTTCGAGATCGAGGAACTGGCTATTAAATAACTTTCCATAATTACAACAATTTTCTTTTTGATAATTTTTTATTACAACATTTTTCTTTTTCTCGTTTCAATTTGGGATAGCAAAATGTTATATATTTTATTTATACAGTATCAAATAAATAGTTATCAGGGTTTTAATTTATAAATTTTAGGGTAACCTTGAGTGGAATATTGTAATTTATTAATTGGCCTCTAGGCTTTGAAATTACAAAATGTTGAAAAAATAAAAAAAAAATGAGCACCGAAGACGGTGGACGCCCATAAGAGGTTGTTACGGACGAAACAAACGCCGACACTTGGTGCTCACCGTGTGCTCCCCGAGAGCTCCCCGTGTTGTCCCCGTGTTCTCCCCGTGTGCTCCACGGGTGCTCTCCGAGTGCTCCGCGGGTGTTCCCCAGGTGCATGTCTAGTTCTCTCCAGCTGCTCCCCGGGTTCTGCCTCGATTTCGAACGCCGCCAAAAACATTATCCAACGCCGCCACTGGAAAAATTTCCAACGCCACCACTGGAAAAATTCCTGACGCCGCCACTAGAAAAATTTCTAACGCCGCCACTGGAAAAATTTCCAACACCGCCACTAGAAAAATTTCCAACGCCGCCACTGGAAAAATTTCTAACGCCGCCACTTGAAAAATTTCTAACGCCGCCACTGGAAAAGTTCCCAACGCCGCCACTAGAAAAATTTCTAGCGCCGCCACTGGAAAAATTCTGACGCCGCCACTGGAAAAATTTCTAACGCCGCCACTAGAAAAATTCCTAACGCCGCCATTGAAAATTTTCCAACGCCGCCACTGGAAAAATTTTCAACGCCGCCACTGGAAAAATTTCCAACGCCGCCACTAGAAAAATTTCCAACGCCGCCACTGGAAAAATTTACAACGCCGCCACTGAAAAAATTTACAACGCCGCCGTCCCAGGAAACACCTGGGATCAACAGGGTACCTGGGGAGGGGACAGGTAACTGGGAGTCAGGTACCTGGGGCAGGTACCTAAGGTGGGTCAGGTACATGGGTGCCTGGGTGGGTCAGATACCTGGGGAGGGGATATGTACCTTGGGGGTCAGGTACCTGGGGGGTACCTGGGTGGGTCAGGTACCTGGGGGGTACCTGGGTGGGTCAGATACCTGGTGGGCCAGGTACCTTGGGAGGAAGGTACCTGGGGGTCGGCAGGTACCTGAGGGTGCAGGTAACTGGGGGTCAGGTACCTGGTGGGTCAGGTACCTGGGGCAGGTACGTTGGGGGTCAGGTACCTGGTGGGTTAGGTACCTGGGGCAGGTACCTGGGGAGCGGCTGCTGGGGGCAGGTACCTGGGGGACAGGTACCTAAGGGTGCAGAAACCTGGGGGGACAGGTACCTAGGGGGTAGGTACCTGGGGGTAGGTACCTGGGAAGGGGGCAGGTACGTGGGGAGGTACCTGGGGGGTACATGGGTGGGTCAGGTACATGGGTGCGTGGTGGAGAGGGGCTAGGTACCTGGGGGGTACCTGGGTGGGTCAGATACCTGTTGGTAGGTACCTAGAGGGCAGGTATCTGGGGGGTCGGCAGGTACCTGGGGGGACAGGTACCTAAGGGTGCAGGTACCTGGGAGGACAGGTACCTGGAGGGTAGGAACCTGGGGGTAGATACCTGGGAAGGGGGCAGGTATCTGGGTGAGTCAGATACATAGGGCAGGTACCTGGGGAGGGGTCAGGTAAGTGGGGAGGTGCCTGTGGGGTACATGGGTGCCTGGGTGGGTCAGATACCTGGGGAGGGGACAGGTACCTTGGGGGTCAGGTACCTGGGTGGTACATGGTGGGTCAGGTACTTGGGGAGCGGCTGCTGGGGGCAGGTACCTGGGGGGGACAGGTACCTGGGGGGTAGGTACCTGGGGGACAGGTACCTGGGGGGTAGGTACCGGGGGGGACAGGTACCTGGGGGGAAGGTAACTGGGGGTAGGTACCTGGGAAGGGGGCAGATACGTGGAGAGGTACCTGGGGGGTACATGGGTGGGTCAGGTACATGGGTGCGTGGTGGAGAGGGGCCAGGTACCTAGGGGGGTACCTGGGTAGGTACCTGGGGGTAGGTACCTGGAAAGGGGGCAGGTACGTGGGGAGGTACCTGGGGGTACATGGGTGGGTCAGGTACATGTGTGCGCGGTGGAGAAAGGCCAGGTACCTGGGGGGTACCTGGGTGGGTCAGATACCTGTAGGTAGGTACCTGGGAAGGGGGCTAATATCTGGGGGGGCAGGTATCTGGGTGAGTCAGGTACATAGGGCAGGTACCTGGGGGGTACATGGGTGGGTCAGGTACATGGGTGCGTTGATGAGAGGGGCCAGGTACCTGGGGGGTACCTGGGTGGGTCAGATACCTGGGTGGGTGATAAAAAGCAGGTACCTGACCTGATAAAAAGCAGATACCTGGGGCAGGTACCTGGGGGCAGGTCCGTGGGGAGTCAGGTACATGGGGCAGGTACCTTGTATATATGTATATATATATATATATATATATATATACATATATATATATATATATATATATATATATATGTATGTATATGTATATATATATATGTATATATATATTTATATATACATTTATATATACATATATATATATATATATATATATATATATATATATATGTATGTATATGTATATATATATGTATATATTTATATATACATTTATATATATTTATATATACATTTATATATACATACATACATACATATATATATATATATATATATATATATATATATATATATATATATATATATATATATATATATATTTATATATACATTTATATATACATATATATATATATATATTTATATTTATATATACATACATACATATATATATATATATATATATATATATATATATATATATATATATATACATATATATATATATACATATATATATATACATATATATATATATATATATAACAAGAAGAAAGTAAAACAATAAGTAGAGTATAAAAATATTTGAGTTGAAATTTAAAGGATTTTTAAAGGATATACAATATAGAAGGGATATGAAATCAAACAAGTATTTGACATTTGACTAATCGAATTTAAAGTACCCTTCTGGAGTTAGAATAACAAAAAATAAACAGGGTACTCGTACTTGAACTCAAAAAAGTTTGTTAATAGAATCTAATGACAATTACAGTTAAAACTAAGGCATATGCAGTTGAAAAGGCGACAAAAGTATCAACCTTTAAATTATCTAAAAATGTAGTTATTTTTATCTGTTAGAAAACAACTAACAAATGCAGTACAAGCAACTAATTCTTTTCGGTCCTTGAGACACACTAGGAAGCAATTTAGTTTACATCATACTACTGAAAGTGAAGTCTATGACTTGATTACTAAATTAGACTTGAACAAAAGCCCTGGAAGTGACAGATTAACCTCGAAGTGTGTTTTTGAATGTAGAGAACTTTTAGCACCTTTATTTGCTAAAAATTTAAACTCTTTAATCAGACAATCAATTTATCCAAATGTACTCAAAATTCACGAGATTATTCCGATCCCTAAGGAAATTTATAGCTATTCAATTGAGAAATTTAGACCTTTTGCAGTTTTTTAGACAAAGTATTTGAAACGATTTTAAACAGTCAATTTTCAACATTTTTGGAGAGTGAAAAATTAATATATCCAAACCAATACGGCTTCCGTGAAGGTTTTGGTACAGATGAAACTGTGATAAACGTCGTCAATTATATCTGTGATGGCTTGGATATAGGGTTCAGTGCAGTTGTTGCTATATTTTATGATTGTTCTAAGGTCACTCAATAATGATTTAAAAACTTATGTACGATCGAAAATAACTCCAGCACTTGGTATTTTATTTATACTTAAGTATAAACTTGATGAGAAAATTAATGGTAGGAAAATAGGGCAAAGGTTTGTGGTAATACCATTTTTCGATACTTTTTGCTTTTTTGAGTTTTCTGTTGTAAAATAAAAATTTTAAAAGCATTGAGAACTTTATATGAAGTAAATATACTGTTATGCCTGATAAATTCACATATTTTATTTCTTATTAAATTTCAGAGGACAAAACAAGAGTTCTCCTCTAGCTCTCTCTCTGTCTCACTATCTCCAACAATCACTTACCAAGGAGATAATTACTTGTCGATTTTTGACAGGTGTAATAAATATCAGTGTTGCCGTTTTGGTTATTTTTAACCAAATTTGGTTATTTTTTTTTCCAATGTGGAGATGTGAACTTTTTTTTTCATTTTGATAACTTTTTTGGCAATCAAAAATATAAATTGTTTTTTTCTTTGTTTTTAAATTTTATTTAACAGTAAAGATTTTTATATACGCGTTTTTATTACGTTGATTACGTTGCACAAAATATGGTAATTAGCTCGGGATCACCAAAATATGCATGACTGTTTTAATTGGCGACATTCTACCGATGAGAACAAGGATTGAACAGTTGCTATGTAAACTTATGTGTTGGTGGTAAAAAAAAGCAAAAAAACATTAAATAAATGTAGAATGGATATGTATTTGAATTTTACATGTTTGAATGTGTGAATTGAAAAAAAATTTTTAACTTTACAAGAAACATTTTTACGAACTCTCCAACACATACGGAATCATGAATCCGGATTTTGCGAGACGTTTATGTCCGTAAAACACGCATCCGTCAAAGCTTGTACGTAAACGGAATATTAACGTAGCGCATAATCGGGTTTTCGAAAACACTACATTTTTACTCCGTTTTCGTGCCGTTAAAACGTACTTCACCGTTTTTCATCAGTCTTGATTTCGTAACAAACGGTGTTGTTTATTGATTTTGTAAAAATATGCCAAAAATAATATAATATATATCTAAAATCGTGCAACCCTTCTGTTAAATTTAAAATTGCATGAATGCAAATAAATGGATAGTAGTTGCTTTTTCGAATGTTTTCTGTGTTGTTTAAAATCTAAAAAAAAATAATAGAACCAAAAACTCAAGACCGTTTTTACACGACACAACTGTCCGTAACCGGTCCTTCAATGACTGGCTTCCAACGGATTCAACTCCGGTTTTCACGCCACACAGATACAAATTTGAATAAGTTTCGATGTTCCTTTAAATCCGTTTTCTGGTACGTTTACGGATGCAGAAAACGGTACGTAACCGGAGTTGGATTCGATATCCAAAGATTTATCATTTGAATGCGACAATGAAAGCAGGTAATTTAATTTTTTATAAATTTTTGCTATAAAATAATTTTTCCAGAAAAAATTGAATGGATTAATATACGAGTATTTAAATAAAAACATAAAATTTTAAGTTTTGGTTATATTTGTTCTCATTTAGTAACTTTTTTTTTTAAATTTGGTTACAAAAATTTTTGTCCGTGGCAACACTGATAAACATTTAAAATTAAAAAAAAAACAAGTAAAAAAGGGCTAAATTCGGCTGTGCCGAATCTTTGAATACCCTCCACCAAAGGGGATGAAGATGATATACGTATATACTAAATTTTGCATGAACTGTAATATGAATATGTTTTGTCAATTTATGTAACGAACTTTTGTTATTTAGTTTTAGCAATGTTATTTACAGAGGTCTGCTCTGTTAGCGACTTTAACATTGTTCATTTTTACGTTAACTTAGTTATCATAGTATGTAAGACAATAAATGTAATCGAACAATAAGAAGACTTAATAACATTTTTACTTACTTAACAGAAAAAAAAATAGATACAGAAAAATTGTACAAATTTGTATGGAAAATTTAGAGGTACCTTCACATTTTCACTCATAACTTTTGAACCGCTTGACCGATTTTGCTCATTTTAAATACCAAACTGCTCGGGAGGATGTTCAATAATCTGGGTAAAAATAGGCACCCCCGCTTGCGTCTTCGCTTCGTGATCGTGATTTCAACAGACAGACAGACGGACATCGCTAAATCGACTTAAAATTGCATAAGGATCACGAATATATATACTTTATGGGGTCTTAAACCTATATTTCGACATGTTACAAACGGAATGACAAACTGATATATACCCTCACCATATATGGTGGAGGGTATAATAAAATGTTCCAAAATCAGCAGCCTGTCAAAACCCTTTCACTAGAAATCTACAGGCACTTTCTCTTATGAGAAAATGTTGTGTTTAAAAAAAAAATTTAATAAAAGACTAAGTATGAAAAAAGTTATGTCATAATTTATAAATAATCTACAAAATAGAATGTGTTCCCTGAGGTATGCCATAATGCACTAAAGATATATTTTTGATAAAATAACGAGCGTTTAAAAGGAAAAAAACGCACCCTTTATTGATGTGGGGCAAACTTTTTACCCTATAAAACTTGAAAAGTTAAGAGTATTTCACAACAACAAAAAAAACTTACCTGAAACAATTAAAGCCTCATTGGGACCTGTTGTATGAACGTTGCCCATGGTCGATGTTGTTAATCAATAAATGCAGCTGTTAATCCTTTGATAGAGTCAATTAAAATAAATTGAAATGATTTTTTATATTTAAAAAAAGATTTCACCACTTCACTTAAAAAAAAACAAGTTCTGCAAATTTTAGAATTTTTATTGATTTACCACAAAATTCATACTTTCAAATTAAACATTAATTTTAAATAATTCTAAACCATAAAGAAAACTGCTAGAGATAGTGCAAAACAAAGCCTACGCCAAGACGAGTGTCGTTTATCGGTCACTTTTGAAGTTAAATGTCTACCGTATTACCAAATCTACCATATTAAACTGTTGTTACAAATTTGGTAAAATATAAAAAAATTTTAATCTTATATTGCAACAGTTCGGTAAGTAACATCTTTAAAACGACAGAATTTTAACTTCGAAAGTAAACGATAATCGTCGCTTGTCTTATAGAATCTGGGCACTGTTAACCGCTATTTCTAGCATATTTTCTCTTAAGATTTTTAAGGTTGAAACTATTCGATGCAGTACTGACGAAGCAAGTCATAACTATTTTTAAACAGTCCCAAAAACAGCTTCATTTTAAACTTACTATACCTTTTTTTACAATTGTTTTAATAAAATTGTAAATTTTTTCGTTTGTAAATAGCTTTAAAAAAAGATATCTAAAGTCCTAAATAAAGGTGTTTTTGAAAACTTCTACTTCTGCACGTGACATGTTTCGTCAGCACACCGCGCATCAAAAATTTATAAAATTTCAATTTATTTTTTGTATTTTTCACAAAATTTTGAAAAAGTTCTTGATAAAAGCCAAAAAAGACTAATTTATTTAAAAAAAATCTAAAATTTTTGTGAATTGACAAGTAAAATATTATGAATTGAAAAATTTATTAACATATGAATTTAAGTGGTTTTTATTATTAATTTATAAAACTTTTTTATTGTAATATTTTCTATTTATGGAATATCACACTTGTCTTTAAATTTTCCTTAAAATAGACACCGATTTTTTTTTTTAATTTATACACAACAAATCATTTTAATTTAATTTTTATTCAAAATACAAAACTTTAAATTGATATTGTGTGCATCAATTTTATATAATATTTTAAGTGGAATTTATTACATTAATTTGATGCTTTTTTTTTATTTAATAAACAAATTTTTTTTAATAAGAAACTTCGATTTTTATTTTTTGAAAATCGCTGAATTAAAACTATTAAACACGTGGGCAACACTGTATAATTTATTTGTTTTGCTACTCCTTCAATTATGCTTTAAAATTTACTTTACACAATTATGACAAGAAGAGAAGAGTCTCCATTGCTTATTTTTTAATTCCTTTTTGTTACAACTTTTCGTTCGAAAAGAAATAAATAATAAAGCAAAATTCCTAAAAATTTAATATTTTTGAATTTAATTTAATACACTTGTGTATATTTTACTATTCTATTAGAACTTGTATTAATGAAAAATATGTTATAACAATAACAAATAGACCCCACCCAACACACTTGCTGTTATTAACTTTTTCAATGGAGACGTCACTGCCGGGCATGAGCTAACAATTCCAAACAAATATCACTATTTCTTATCAGATTGAACACTATTAACAATTATTAGTTTTGTTTTGCAAGTAATTTCTTGTAAAATTTATTTATTTAATACGCTATAACATATTTTTCCAATTAATTTCTCACTATTTTTATTTGTATATATGTATACACACTTTATTTTATTAGTAAAAACACGTTGCCGATTTTAATTTTTTTATATAGTATTTGACAAATTATGCCAATAATAAATACTTTTCCGCACGCACAATTAACAACTTCACGAGAAGAAAGCACAAACAATTCTAAAAAGAAAACATCCACAAAATAGAATTTGTTCTCTAGCAGAGGCTTGCCAGATTCTGTTTTTCATTATCTCCCACACAAATCTGAAAATGCCCTACAAAAAAATCCCCCCAATTAAAATAAAAGGCAAAAAGGGGTAATAGTGCTTGAAACAAAAAATTTTAAAAAGGTTTTTTGTAAAGAAAATTTAAATCTTTTCTATAAAAAAGATTTATAATTCTGAAACAATTAGAAAAAATATTTACGAATCAAAATCACTTTAAAAAAAGTTTTAGCTATATTTTTTTAGCAATAAGCTAATTTTGAACTAATGTTTTTCTTCATTGAGGAGAACAATGATGGTAGAGTTCGCAGATTAGGATTACCCTCCTGACTAAAATTTTGCTGACGCTGCAAAATTTTTTGCCGAGTTTATTTAATTTTTGTTTTTGAAGTTTGGTGAGATATTTTTTCTTCTTCTTAACCTCAAAGCCCTACTGGCATAAAAGTATTGTTTTTTTACCTTACAAATTTAAATGGTTTTTTTCTGAAAACTACACAAAATTAGTAAAAATTTGAAATATCCCCAAAAAAAATCTCCAAAGTATTTTTCCAAAAACAAATCCCCAGTACACAAATGAAAAACTTTGGGACAAAACCCTCAATGCCTGGCAGGCCTGCTATAGCCGATTGATCCGTTGGTGCCGATTGTTCGGTTTCAAGTCAATAATTTTACGTGTTAAAACTTAACGTAAACAATGTCAAATTTATATTGGCTTTTCAAACATAAATTTAACGCACAAAAACATCAGCTGTAGTATCGTGTACAGCCCTGTCTATAATTCTTCATAGCACATAAGCTACCCTGTTATTTTCTGCCTTTTTAAAGCATAACTGTACATTACTATAATTTGTTGGAACTATAATAATACTTATTTTTGCAACGTTGCAACCAAGCGTTGAGTGGCAGTGATGTCAACTATAACGCAAGTATCAAAACAGACTAGAACCTGTATTGCCGATATTGTCATCGATAAATGAAACCCCAAAAAATCGCCATAAAATCATTGATACATAAATTTTGTTCTTAAAAAAGTATGATAAATTTGTTTCTGTACTCATATAAAATACTGTAATCTTTTAAATGTTTTAATATCTCGACAGAGAGTGTTTTACTTATATGTGTTGTCGAAATAAGGAGATTTTATAAATAAATCTTTAAAAGTTAGTTAAAAATGCAAGTTTCATAACAGTTTTGCTACTCACAACATTTCCCGCTAGAGGCAAGCTAAAATCGCTAGATCTGAAGAGGAAATCGACAATTTGGCAACACTGTTGAGTGGTCACGATAATTTCTTTTGTTTTTTTCTCTAACTTTACAATAAGAAAGTTTTTATTAATTTTAATAAGAAACCCACAAAAAAAATGCTGAGGAAAAATCAAACTTTCTGTAAATAAATCCAAGAAATTACGTATAAAATTAAAACATTGACAGAAAGTTACGAAAAGCAAAGAAATTTGCAAAAAAAAGGTTAGTAGAAAAGTAAAATTTTACATTGAAGGTGAGCAGCGAAGTCGGCATACGTATGTGTATTGCTGGATTTCACAAAAAAAATGGCTGGATGGAGTTGAAAAATTGGAGACGATTGCTGGGAAAAAATGGTCATATTGAAGAAGACAAGTAGACTTTTTACAACATTTTTAAAAACAAATTGTACTGTAGCATAATTATAAATGTTGAATATCTTGAAGTGTTAACATAAATTTTCATTTGTTTTTATTACAGTGCCGTCTCGCTACCCTCCGCACTACTATCATCGTCGTTTGATTTTGTGTAAAAGAAACCTGTCATTTGTGTAGTTATTTGTGTCATCTTTAGTGAACATCTGCTTGGCTGCCCACTTTTTTACGTTTCTTCGATACTTTTTTTAGCCTTGTTCCAACACACACACACTCGCTCACACAATGACAGACTACAGCGATCTTGATCGCCAAATTGAACAGTTGAAACGATGTGAAATTATCAAGGAAAATGAAGTTAAAGCTTTGTGTGCTAAGGCTCGAGAGATTTTGGTGGAAGAGGGTAATGTCCAACGGGTCGATTCTCCCGTCACAGTTTGTGGTGATATTCATGGCCAGTTTTATGATCTCAAAGAACTCTTCAAAGTTGGTGGTGATGTGCCCGAAAAAAATTATCTATTTATGGGTGATTTTGTCGATCGTGGCTATTACAGTGTAGAAACATTTTTATTACTACTCGCTCTTAAAGTTCGCTATCCCGATCGCATTACTCTGATACGTGGTAATCATGAATCTCGCCAAATTACACAAGTCTATGGTTTTTACGATGAATGTCTGCGAAAATATGGTTCCACTGCCGTTTGGCGATATTGTACCGAAATCTTCGATTATCTGTCACTTTCGGCTATTATTGATGGTAAAATCTTTTGCGTCCATGGTGGTCTATCGCCTTCCATACAGTATTTAGATCAAATTCGCACCATTGATCGTAAACAGGAGGTGCCTCATGATGGTCCCATGTGTGATCTGTTATGGTCCGATCCTGAAGATCAAACTGGTTGGGGTGTTTCACCACGTGGAGCTGGTTATTTATTTGGAGCCGATGTTGTAATGCAATTCACTCGAACGAATGATATCGATATGATTTGTCGTGCTCATCAATTGGTAATGGAGGGTTTTAAATGGCATTTCGGTGAGGCTGTATTAACAGTGTGGTCAGCTCCTAACTATTGTTATAGGTAAGTTAAGACATTAATCAACAGTTATACTTATTTTTCTATTTAAAAATACAAAAATAGTTTTCTTTGGACTTTCTATATTTTCAAATAAAATCTAATAAGATAATAATATCATATTATATTTTGGACTTAAGGTAGAAAAATATTCTAACTAAATGTACGAGATTGAAAACTTTTACAACATCAAAAAGATTATTTATTATTATTAAGTCAATATCTGGCCTCACGGCCGTCACTGCGACCCGTATGGATCTTTTCTACCAACAAATTACAAAAATATAGTAGGTAAAAAGATTTTTCAAAAACTTAAAGTTAAATTAATAGAAAAAGATAAAGTCTTAACATATCAGGTGCACACACGGTTTAAACTTTATGTATAATATCACTAGAGGGCGCGATAAAAGTATAAAAGCAAATTTCCTCAAATGCAATAATTCGCACGGCATCGAAGAGTGATGTAAAACGGGTTATTGCTAATAGCCTTTTTCCACAGAGCTACATCTTTCATCAATTTGCAAAGATGTTAACATCTTCCCATAAGAATTATACGGGCCAAAAATTCTACATATTTGTTCATCTGCAAAAGATGATACATTATCATTCAATTTCATCTTACACCTTTCGTTATTTTAAGTGTCATTACTTAAAAATGACAAAAAAAATCGATTTTCTTTGTGTCATCTCTAGCAAATTGACATTGCAGAAAAAATTCTTCTCTAAACCCATTTTTTATTTTTAACAAAAAATATTAGTCTTTTTGACAGTTGAATAAATGACAGATGAAAGATGTTGCCAATGTAAAAACATGTTTCACGTTTTCAACACCTTTCACGCGTTTCACAAAGATGTTGTTCAATGTAACAAGCCTATAAAGGTCTTATCTGATATTTACCAAAACAAATATTGATAATATATTTTATTTTTTTAATTCTATAATTAAAAAAAAAAACGTGTTCAAGTCTACTTTTTCAAAATAAAAAATCTAGCCTTTAGTGAAAAAATGCAATTCACTATTAAAATTGAAACCTATCGCAGCAATGGTAGGTCTTATTTTTTCTATTTTAAAGGGAAACAATTGGTATTGCTGATTGAAACACTTTATTATTTTTTCCAACACAAATGATCAGTAACTATTAAAATATCTATTTATATATTTCAGATGTGGTAATGTGGCAGCTATTTTGGAATTAAATGAGTACCTGCATCGTGATTTTGTAATATTCGAAGCAGCACCTCAAGAAAGTCGAGGTATACCCTCTAAAAAGCCTCAAGCTGATTATTTCCTTTAAAAACAACAAACAAAATATCATCATTGTCGTCGTCATCATTAACCACAAAAACAAAACTAGAAATCTTAATATTTTATCATTAAGAAATATTTTGTGAAATTGTAAACACTACTACAAAATAATAATTAAAAAAAAATAAATAAAACTCTTCAATTAAAAATTCCTTTACACAAAATTAATTGGATAAAAAAAGAAGTTTTAACAAAAAAAAAAAAAGTAAAAATAAAGAAATTTATAATTAACTTAAAACGGATTCTTTTAATAAATGTTAGTTATAGTCACCTAAGTATTAAGTTAGCAAAACCACAAACAAATTAATTAAAAAAATAATATAACAACATAATTTAATTTGATTTCTTTTAAAACAGTTTTTTTTGCTTTTACTTTTGTACAAAAAAATTTACTTATTCAAGCAATTATGAAAACAAAATATAAAAAATACAAAACATACTTTTAATTTTTTGGTTTATTAAATTTTCTGTAAGAAAAAAAAAATAAGAAACTGCCCGCTGCATTCTTGAAAATATATATATACAAAAATATTACGTTTACTTTTAATATGGAGTGTTTTTGAATAAATTAAAAATTTTAAATTATTAAAAAAAAATTAAAAACAAAATCATACAAAATTTTATTAAAAATCGAGTTTATTTTTGGATGTAATTTAATTCAATGCAGATTGTTAGTAAAATACTGTTTTTAAAAAGGAAAAGTTGTTGCGATTTTGATTAACTGACATTCCAAAAACTCAACCAAAATCATAAAAAATAGAAAGCTAAATGCTGAAATCTTTATTAAGAAAAAAATACAACTACAGAATTTGAACTAGTATGATCTACTAAAGTTAATAGTTTACTGCAAACGAAATCCTGTTAGAATAGGAATTCGAGTTTACTATACAAAATACTATTAACTAGTGTATGAATATTTTTAATCTTGCTATCCATGTAAAAATCGAAATATATATGAACATACATGATCATACATGGGCTTGTATATGATCATACATGGGCATACATGGTCATATACATCCATACATGATCTCATATATGACCATATATCTTCGGATCCGAAATTTGAGGGTATATATGATAATATATGCACATATATCACGTGCATATATTATCATACATGCTCATATATTATTCATGTATGCTCGTATATGATCATATACGTCCATATACGCTCAAATTTCAGATCCGAAGATATATGATCATATATGAGATCATGTATGGTCATATATTGAACAATGTATGGACGTATATGACCATGTATGCCCATGTATGATCATATACAGGCTCATGTATGATCATGTATGCTCATATATTTCGATTTTTACATGGGTAGCAAGATTAAAAATATTCATACACTAGTTAATAGTATTTTGTATATTTTTAATGATATACATTTTATAACCAAAATTCTGCTTATTAATCTCTTTCAAATGGAATTTATTTCCAAACTATTTAAGGACAAACTATTCTATTCATAATTTTTAATTGTGGAATTGGAAATGACTTTTAATTTCTATCAAATTTTATTTTTGATAGAGACTGTATAATTTAGAATTTTTCAATTTTTATAATTTGAAAAATTTTATTTATTATTTTTTTTTTATTTTTCTTAGAATTTATCAAATTTTATTTTAAAATTAATAAAAATTTCTCTGAAAATTATTCAATATATATTTAAGATATTAAAGAAACTTGTAAATCTGAATTTAGTTACACCTTTACCTTAATTTAAAAAAAAAATTCAATTTATATGTCTTAAGACCTGCTAACTTAACTCAGAATAACCAAAGCTTGATGCTCAACCATAGTAATGAATGTTAAATTTATATGAAAATAACTCTGGTTAACGTTTTACTCTGGTTATATATTACATAAGTTACCCGCTCTAAATTATTTTTGTAACATTTTTATTTCAATACTCACTTTTTTTAAATTCAAATGAAAAATTCTAAAAAATATAATTAATCTGTATGATAACAGGGTCTTAAGTGGGAAGCATTTGAATCTTACTCCAAAGACGGTACTGATGTATCAGAATACAATTATAAATTGTAGTTTGAAAATTCCCACTTTACTCCATATTCCCCTGCTTTGAATACAAATCTCGAAATCACGTACTCCTCAGACGCTTTCATTTTGAATTTGTCTTTTAAATTTTATTTTATAATTTACAGTGTTAATTCATAAACACTTTATAAAGTTAAGGGAGAGATTTACAAAACAAATTTTTCATATAAAATGTCTGCCATGAACGGTGTAAAACTTTATAAAGCATTTATGAATTCTTTTAAAATTTAGTTCCATTTAATTTTAATGTTTTTTTTTTTTTTTTGTTTAATGTAAAAATAAAAATATATGAAATCCAATCAATCAATTTAATAAACCTTTTTTTTATAAAAAAAAAATTTAAGAAAAATCCTTGAAACATCTATATACATAAATCTTTAAAGCCTTTAACTTTATAAAATGTTTTAGTTTTTAATTGTTTGATTATTATAATTAAAAGAAAATTTATTTGTGAAAATAAAAATCACTTAATTATCAAGTTTTTGTTTATTTTTCTTTTTTTGATAAGAAATACAAAATATGCATAGAAAGAAAAAAGAAAAAGAAAGTAAAATAAAGAATAATAAACAAAATTCGAAAGAAATTATTTGTGTTAAAGCATTTTTAATTAATATACACCGCATCAGGGTACCGATTCCGAATGGTTTGCGATATCACTTCACAGTGATAAAATCATTCAGAATCGGTATCCAGCACCTGGTTTCTGTATTTTTCGCATCGACAAAGTTTTAGGAAAAAAGCAGGTAAAACTCAAACCTGTTCTATATGCTCAGAAAAAAAAGTTAGTAGAAAAATTTGTAAACAGTTTTCAATCCCACTTTACTATTTTTGTACTGATTTTTAGTAAAAAAAATTATTATTTAGCAAATCATTTTGTTATTTACATTTTAAAAATTACAGAATATTTACAAATTTTCGTTGCTAATTTCAGAAATCATTTTAAAAAATTTTGAAAACCGATTTGCTAAAATTAGCAAAAAAAAATTACTAATTTTAAATAAGTAGATATTGAAGGAAATGTTATTTCTAATAATTAAAACTTATACATACAAACTTAAATTGCCCTAACATGTTACATAGGTTTAAAAAAGGGATCGTAAGTGAAGATATCGACTCATGTCTAAAAAGAGGACATCCACTTAAAGTAGCACTAAAAAATTTTTTTAGGTTCCAAAAATCAGCCCTAAAAACAATTAAAATTTTACCTAATGAGTAAAAAAAAAGTTTACTAAAATTTAGTAGCGGCTACTAATTTTTCTACTAATGTCACTACACGCCAGCAGACATATGTTTGCTAAGATTAGCAAAAAATACCGCTGGGCCCAAATTAGCAAAATTTTCAGTTGCCATTACAAGCTTTTTTGGTGAGTGTAGGGTGAGTCACATGCAATTAAATACACGAGGGCGGATCAATAAGTCCGTGACTTTTCGAACTTCCCTCGTAGTTATATGAAATGCAACACTGCTACCATCAAGTTCTGTCTTGCCCAAAATTTGACTATTGTCCAATTCATCAATCATTTACTTTGCGTTTAACAGCTGTTCAAAACATACAACCTCTTGGATTCGAGTGCTCATTAAAAATTTTTTTGACAAAAAAAAACGTCAATCAAACCAAGGAAAAGCTTGATAAATACTATGGGAACTCTGCACCATCGATTTCAATGTTAAACAAGTAAAAAAAGGCTTAAATTCGGCTGTGCCGAATCTTTGAATACCCTCCACCAATATCCTAAAAAAATGTTCTGTACTGTTTTTGATACAAATAATGTAAAAAAACTTTTGAAGTAAAATTATGGTGAAAAAAATTTTTTAAGGTGAATACAAAATATTATTAATATCTAAGCGACAGATGAAAAAATATGAAAAAATATATTTTATACCTGTCGCTTCTATGAAATTGTACTAAAATTTGTATGTGTATGGAAAATTTGTATTTGTATGGAAAATTTAGAGGTATCTTCACATTTTCACTCATAACTTTTTAACCGCTGGACCGATTTTGCTCATTTTCAATACCAAACTGCTCGGGAGGATTTACAATAATCTGGGTAAAAATAGGCACCCCCGCTAGTGTCTTAACGTCGTGATCGCCATTTCAACAGACAGACGGACATCGCTAAATCGACTTAAAATTGCATAAGGATCACGAATATATATACTTTATGGGGGTCTTAGACCTATATTTCGAGATGTTACAAACGGAATGACAAACTGATATATACCCTCACCATATATGGTGGAGGGTATAAAAAGTGTTTTACTGACTTTCGTTGTGGCTTTACAAGCACGGAAGATGACGAACGTTCTGGACGCCCAGTTGAGGTCTCTACACCCAAAACAATTGAAAAAATTCACGATATGGTGTTGGCCGATCGGAAATTAAATGTGCGTTAGATTGTGGTTTCAATTTTTAACGATCACTTGGGTATGAGAAAGCTTTCCGCAAGATGGCTGCCGCGTTTGCTCACAATCGCCAACCAACAAAATCGTGTGACAGCTTCGTTTCCATGGCATAAATCCATGAAGTAGACTACGAATTGCCCCCTCATTCGCCTTATTCTCCAGATTTAGCCCCCAGTGACTAAAGAAATGGCTCGGTGGAAGGAGATTTACTTGCAACGATGAAATTATTGATCAAACAAATGCCTATTTTATGGAAATATCGTATAAAATCGAGTTAAATTCAGTTTAAAATTACCCACGTTTACACTGTGAAATTTAACAGCTAAACTGGATTTCGATTTGACAACAACATCAACATTTTGTTAACAAAATAAAAAATAAAACCTTAAATTGAATATGTCTTGCTGGCACTATTCCAATATTGTTTGCAAAGAATTTATTCGTCGAAGGTAAAAAATAAAAAAAACTGGGTGCTGCATTTAACATTACTTTTAATTAAGAAAACAACTTTATTGCATCTACAACTCATATTATAAAGTTTCCTAAAATAATTGAAATTAATTTTTTTTTTTGCACAAGTTGATGATGAAACAAGATTTTCCAAAAATCTAATTGTGAAACTGAATTTCTTTATAATTTTAAATCCAGTCTAAACAAGATTTCGGGCATAGTGTAAATGCCGTATAAAGCAAATGATGCTTAAACAAATGTTAAATATACATGAATGATGTATAACTGATTTGCAAACAATTTGATTGACTGATTACCAGTGTGAAGTTAATGTTTTGAGTGACTGGTAATGGTTTGGAGAAATGTAACATTATTGACACTAGTCCACAAGGTGTTTACTCAGACTTCTAAACATTTTTTTTGTATTATTTTGACTTTCTAAACACTAATCTGAATTAAAAAAAAATTCCCAAAAATCATCTATTTTTTCTTTAACTCCTAACATCAGTATTGTGAAGAAGTATGTCTAAAAGATTACGTTTACATTACGCTTAAAATCTAGTTAAAACTAGAATTTTTTTATATACAATGGGGGATGCCCCCTGCATTGTATTATTTTTTAGGAAAATATCACTTAAAATAGTTGGTAAGTTAAAATAACTGAAAATATCATTTAAAAGAAATGATAATTCATTTAAAAACCGGTCTACTTAATTTTCATTTAAATTAAATGCCTTTTGTTATTTATTTTTAAATGTTGATTAATCAACTGACACATCCGTAAGAAACAAATGATATAATCAGTTAAAATAAATGTCAAAATTTTACCTACCAATTCCTTAAAAAAATAAATGTTTTTTTTTATTTATTTGAAATTGTTTCCCTTTTTGTATTTTTTTTAATATACTCGTACAATACAAAATGTATGTATGCAAAGCTATAGACACTTTTTGTGTGAATGTGTTTGTGTATGTATGTGTGTTTATGAAGTTCTTGTAATTTGTATTGAAATAAATTTGTATATATACAACCAATTTAAATAAAAAAAACAAATTGAAATTTTTTGAATATTTTTTTTTTGAAACAGACAGCAAACAAAATTTATATAAACCACAAGTTTCCGTTTTGTGGGTAATTTTTTATTAAATTTCAAACAAATGAAAAAAATAAATGAAACTGAAAAAAAACGGTAAATGTTAGTAAATTATTTCGAATAAATGTATAAAAAAGTTAATATAGATATTTCTTTGAAAAGTAAATGTATGTTCCTTTGTTTTTAAAAATGGAACGGAAACTTTTTTATTAAACTACAAACAGTTAACTATATAATATTCTAAGTGATGTTATCGGAAAGAGGAAAGAGGGAGTATTTTATGTAGATTTTTGATTTGAATCTTTTCAAAGGAAAGATATCTGCCAGCAGTTTACGTATTTCACATACTGGTGGGGCAACTTATGAAAGAATTTTCCCTGTGATGCTTTGAGTGATTAATTGAGCAATTGACCTTAAACGTTTGTTCTGAACAAATTTACAGTCCCCTGGGAAAAGTTCACTTATCTCAGCAGAACACTTCCCATAGTAATATCCGTAAAACAGTGTAACACAACCCACATTCCAACGATGCTTTTTTATGAGGGCAGACGTCCTAAGACATTCGGGAGCGTACAGCAGAATGCAATTGGGCGGTAAATTGAATTTCAGGGATTAACTGAATATTGGTAACCTGCCAGCAAAACTTTGATAATGGGTGCGATATTATCATGCGTTACCTTGTAATGATAGCTCGTTAGCTTTTGCATTATTTGCAAGCATAAAGTAATAAGTTACTCATTATTGATTACGTAATATATGAATTATAAATGTAAAGTAATAATTTAAATATTTTTGAAAATCTATTTTTAGATACATTACTTTGTGTTTTTTTGTATACAAAAGGGTAATGTATGTTTGTATTGACAACACTAGCGAAAAAACGAAGTGCAAAAGCGTCGATAGCTCAGTGGGTACATAGAGTTCTTGGCTGGCAACCAGATTTCCCTGGTTCGATTCCCATCATGACCACATTATTTTTAATTACAAATAATTTAAATAAAATATTTGTAATAATTTTTTTTAATAAAAATTCCTCTTTTTTAAAAACCTATTTTTAGACACATTACTTTTTCCATTCTCGTAACCATATAAGTAACCCCTTACATTATCACCTCTAAAATAATGGGTATATACATTACTTTGAGGCTCATTGCCTGTAAAATTCATCAATGAAGTAAGGTAAGGTGTAAAATAATCCATCGGCCCCTATGGCTATACATTACTTTAACCATTATTTGGTAATGTATGGTTTTGCTGGGCTTCCAACACAAAGACAAAATACCAATTCGGATCGTCAAGCTACAGCAGCGTTACGGAACACAAAAACTAATGGAACCTTTGAATTACATACAATGGATCCAAATGACTCTTCATGGTACACTGTCAGTGAAATCACTACTGATCAAACTTGAACAGTCCCCATAAATGTTGATAATTTATAATCGTTGAGATTTATACCTTTGATCACAATTGACTGTATGCAATTTCCTTTAATAATTTATCATTTCTACAGCATGTTAGGTAAAACATTATTAACAATTGTTTGTAACAGTCAGATAACTTTAAATTTAATTACCAATAATTTTTATTACACCTTACGTGTGGCGATAAAAAATATATATTTACTGGATAGGCACACTCGAAAAGTTTGTTAGTTACTGCTACAATAGTTTATATGTATAAGAATCGGCAGTTGTTGTATTTAGCTGTAATAACAGTTTTTTTTTTTTTTTTTTTGGGGGGGGGGCGAGGGAAATACAAAATAACGATTATTACAGTTATTTTAAAAAGCAACTAACAAAAAGTACGGTATTTTGTAACAGTTATTTTTAATATTATAATAAACAAGTAAGAGCGACTAAATTCGGCTATGCCCTTCACCATGGTTGGGAAAAAAGTGAACGTTATATATGGACATATATGGAATGGACAGATTTATATACGGACATCTTTAAGAGGAAATTTACCATTTAGTTTGGTGATAAAACTTGGACTCTGAAAGATTTATGGTTCCCGAAAATAGGTATTTAAAAATATGTATGTTTTGGTCATAACTACACTTAAAAAAGTTTGTAAGTTAAAATAACTGAAAATATCATTTAAAAGAAATGATATTTCATTTAAAACCCGGTCAACTTAATTTTCATTTAAATTAAATGCCATTTGTTATTTGTTTTTAAATGTTGATTAAACAACTGACACATCCGTAAGAAACAAATGATATAATCAGTTAAAATAAATGTCAAAGTTTTACCTACCAATCATTAAAAAATAAATGTTTTTTTCATTTATTTGAAATTATTTCCGTTTTTGTATTTTTTGTTTTTTTTTTTTAATATATTCGTACAATACAAAATGTATGCATATGAAGCTATAAATACTTTTTGTATGAATGTCTTTCTATATGTATGTGTGTTTATGAAGTTCTTGTAAATTGTATTGAAAAATTTTGTATATATACAACCAATTTAAATAAAAAAACAAATTGAAATTTTTTGAATATTTTTTTTTGAAACAGACAGCAAACAAAATTTAAATTTGTAATAACTGTTACGGACACAACTAAACCACAAGTTTCCGTTTTGTGGGTAAATTTTTATTAAATTTCAAACAAATGAAAAAAATAAATGAAACTGAAAAAAATCGGTAAATGATAGTAAATTATTTCGAATAAATGTATAAAAAAGTTAATATAGATATTTATTTGAAAAATAAATGTATGTTCCTTTATTTTTAAATGAAACGGAAAACTTTTTTATTAAACTACAAACAGTTAACTACATAATATTCTGAGTGTATTTTCAGCAAATATGTTTTACTAAAGATTTTCGATCTTTGGATATATAAGAAATATCCATATATATATCCATATATTTTGTGCAACGTCCAATTCAAGGATCCCGCCCACATTTGGGCAGATGTTGTGTATTGATAACCAAGATGCTTGCACCTTATTTGGAAACTTTTCCTCTTTTCGTTCTCCAATTATACAGAAAAGCTGACCGACATCGTTAAGCCAACTGTGCAGGTCGTATTTGTTTTGTTAAAAAAATAACAAAAAAAGAAAATAAAAAATTGTACAAAAAAAGTTAATAGACGGGGCTCGATCGTGCGACTAAAAGAAAAAAAGTATTTGTGACAAAGCGCTTAGACAACTGAGCCATTGAAGGACATAAGCAAACGTCGTTTATAGAAGTAAATAAATAGTTTGTGTATAAAAGGTGAAGAGGTGAAAAACAAAAAGTTCAACAAATAAAATAAAAATAACAACAATCACGATCATAATGCCAATCAGCGTTGTCATATTTTTTTTTTTCAAAAATGTTTTTAGTTCTAAAAAAAGCTCTTTTTAATTTTAAAAATTTTAAGGAAAAAAGTTTATAAAAATTTGTTTTATAAATTATTATCAGTTATGACCTAAAATAGTTGCACTCAAAAAGAAATTATGTATAAAATTTTCTTAATATATGAGAAATAAAATGGTTTAAAAATCTTTTTATAAATTCTTTTAAATCGGAGCAAAAAAATGAAAGAAAACTGCTTTGTATCAGAGGGTTTTTATAAAAATTTTGATGTTTTTAGCCTATTTATAGATTATTTAATTATTAATTTAAAATTTTATTAAAATTAGTTATTAATGTAAAAAAAGTCTTAAAAAACTATAAAAAAAAATTGTACACAAAAGTTGAAAAGACGGGGGGGATTGATCTCCGGCCTAAGAGAAAAAAAAGTATTTGTGACATAGCGCTTAGACAACTGAGCCATTGAAGCTCATGTGCAATCATCGTTAATAGAAGTAAATAAACAGTTTTCGTTCAATATAGATTTGTTTGGTTTTTATTTAAATGACAAATCTTTGTATTGGTTTGTTGTTTGTGTATAAAAGGTGAAGAGGTGAAAGAAAAGAATTTCAACAAATGGATGTGTTTGTTATGCGTAAAATTCTACATACATATTAAACAAAGGGATTTTACGGAAAATAAAAGAGTTAGTCCTGGTTTTTTGCTAATATCTCAGCCATTTATTAACCGATCTGGCTGATTTTCAATAGCAAACAGAAATGGATCACATGTGTCAGAAATATATAACAAGCAAGTCCTCGTCATGTCTGGGGTCTTCGGAAAACCCCTTTCAACACACAGACGGACATCGTTAAATCAACTTCGCTCTTCATAAGGACCCAGAATATATATACTTTATAGGGTCTAAGATCAATATTGTAGAAATTACAAACGGAATGACAAACTTATATATACCCTTCCACCTGTAGTGAAGGGTATAACAATTACTAAAACAGTACTTTTACAGTAAAAAGTTAATTTTTGATAAGCAAAAAAAAATCACAACAATTAAAGTACCATTTCAAATATTGACTTCAAATTTTAAGTAGCATGAAGTAATGACACATTTTTTTGTAATTAAGAAAACATTTTTTTTATTAAAAAACCAAAAAAAAAAATGACTAGCTGAATATTTAGGTATTTTTAACCAACAGTAAATATATCTAGCGATATCGTAAAAATATTATCATTATTAATTTTACTGTATTTGTTAGTTAGTTTTTAACATTTTAAAATAATTAAATTTTTAGTTATTTTACCTTTGTTTACACAAATACTCAGTAAAGAGAGAGCAAAAATAGAGAGTGAAATGACAGTTAAATGCAAGAGTACTTATTACTGGGTTTTACTGGATAAATTTTTATCAGTAAGAATTTGCAAGAAAAAAAAACTGCTGTTTGGAAAAAAAAATATATTTGAAAAACAAAGAATTTGTAAAAACACATTAAATATTTTTTTAAACCCATTTTCAGTAGGTTTTTACCGACAAACTATTTTGAGTGCCTTACTGTCTACATATCGATCACATTGTAGGTGTCATTAAGCGTCATTCAAATATTCCTAGATAATATATAAAAGTCTAGTTAAATTTATTTAATTTTTTTTTGTGGAAAATTTAATTGTCTTTTTTTTAAGTATATTTTCTAATAAACAAATTCTCAAGCAATTAAAAAGATACTGAAATAATAATAATAATAAAAAAATTAATTTGATTATAATTTTTATTTTTGAGATACACATATAAATAAAACTTGGAAAATTTGAAATTTTAGTTCATTTCACATTAAAAGTTAGTGCAAAGAACTTGAATTTTATTATTTTGTATACTTTAAATTTAAAATAAATAAAATGAAGTTCCTGATAGTGTTTGCATTTATAGCTATGGCTGTGTGTAATATACAGGTAATAAATTATTATTTATAGAAATAAAAATTCATTTCATTTTAATAAGAATTTTGTATTTTGTCATAAAATTAATGTAAATCCATATTAAATAATTAAAAAACATACAAACAAATTGAAATTGGAGTCTTTTACAAAAGCTGTATGTGTCTTAAGTCTTTTGTTTTAAAACTGTATCTCAATTCAGTGGTACAAAGAACCAACAACAACAGCTACATTTCCTAACGGGACATTGGGAAAATGAGGCTAAAGCCTGATTACTGAATGTCCTGTTGAAAGTTAAATTGAAAATTTATTCGAAAACATCAAAAGATTCCATTTTTTACTTAACCATAAGAACTGCTTTAGATGCAATGAAAAAGGATCATAAAAGAAATCTTCCACCCTATGACACCTGTATTGGTTCCGATCCAAATTTTCACAACGGTATTAAAATCAATTTGGCAGAATTTGTTTTTTTTTCTCACCAACGTATTACTCGTATTTTAATTGCCTGAATATTATTTAAGGACAACATTTTAAAGTATAATTAATTCTTTTATTTTTGTAGGCTGAATTAACCAAAGAAGAAGCAATTGCTATAATGAACGAGTGTAAAGAAGCAGTGGGTGCTTCAGATGGTAAATACACTTAAAAAAAATGAAATAATAAAATTTGTCACATAATTAACCTTCAAATTTCATTTTAAATATATTTAGCTGATTTTGAAGCCATGATGAAGCATGAAACAGCCAATACCAAGGAAGGTAAATGTATGCGAGCTTGTGCCTTTAAGAAATTCGGTGTTGTAAGTAACAAATAAAGTTTAAAATATAATTATCAAAGTACTTGGGTAAAATACAACTTCAACTTGCCTTAGTTAAGTAATGTAAGATCTTTTCTACATAAAAACCTTTTAGCCCAGAGAAAAAACTCCTTGGTCCGGCAATTGGGTTAATGACATGTTACCTTTCGTTGGCTTGATAAATGCTTTTACTCGATTTGTTATTTTATTAAAAGGGGAAGAAAAAATTGTTATTTTAATCAAAATTTAATGAAGTACTTCGATAATTATAAACTTTTTTAAATATGTTTTTTTTTTTAAATTATAATGATTTAAATAAAATTTTTTAAAATTTCAATTTCATTTCAGCTCAGCGATGACGGTAAACTAATAAAAGATGCCTCTATTGAATTAACAAAAGAAATTATTAAAGATGAAGATAAAAAGGCCCTAGCCGCCGAAATAATTGAAGCTTGTGTAGCTTTAGAAGTAGATGATGATCCGTAAGTCTATCAATAGCTAAAGAATTTATACAATTTAAAATTAAATTTTATTATCTAATTTCCTTAGATGTGAAGCTGCATCCGAATATGGCGCTTGCGTCAAAAAAGAATTTGAATCCAGAGACTTAGATTCGGATGAAATTTAAATTTACTTTCGATTACACTCACTCATATGAAATTCATGGCCCTTCGTTTTGCATACTGTATGTGATGGACATAAATATATATTTTGAATTTTTGAAAAAACATTTCTGGAAACTTAAATTTATTGTGTCAACAAACTATTTTAAATTATAATTTTAAATGTGCATATGAAAAAAAAAAAATTTACTGTTGTAAATAAAAAAAATAATAAATAAAATTTCTTATCTAAATTAAACCTTTTACTCTTGTAAGTTTTTGTTGAAATTTATCCAATTAATAGTAGGTAACTTTTTATCTAATATAATATTGGTAAAATTTTTCTATGTAAGAAAAATATACACGCACATAATGTGTAATGCTGCATTTAGATTTGGCTTAAGATCCCAAGATTTTCCCAGGTTATTGGCAAATTTTCCGAAATTCTTGAAAAATGTTCCCAATATTTTGGTAAATTTTCCCAAGTTTTTGGTAAATTTTTCCAGGTTATTGGTAAATTTTCCCAAGTTTTTGGAAAGTTTTCTCAGGTTATTGGTTAATTTTCCGAACTTCTGAGAAATTTTCCCAAGTTTTTGTTTAAATTTTCCCAAGTTTTTGGTAAATTTTCCCAGGTTATTGGTAAATTTTTCCAAGTTTTTGGAAAGTTTTCTCAGATTATTGGTTAATTTTCCGAAATTCTTGAGAAATTTCCCCAAGTTTTTGTTTAAATTTTCCCAAGTTTTTTGTTAATTTTTTCCAAGTTTTTGGTAAATTTTCCGAACTTCTTGGGAAATTTTCCCAAGTGTAGTAATTTGCTTTTTGACAACTCTGAACTCTGATATAAGCACAGATGTTTTGTAATGGCGGCCAACTTCAGTCAATTTCAACAAATAGAGATCCCAAGATTTTCCCAGGTTATTGGCCAATTTTCCGAAATTCTTGAAAAATTTTCCCAATATTTTGCTTAATTTTCCCAAAGTTTTTGGTAAATTTTCCCAAGTTTTTGGAAAGTTTTCTCAGGTTATTGGTTAATTTTCCGAACTTCTTGAGAAATTTCTCCAAGTTTTTGTTTAAATTTTTCCAAGTTTTTGGTAAATTTTCCCAGGTTATTGGTAAACTTTCCCAAGTTCATGAGAAATGTTCTCAAGTGTAGTAATCTGCATTTTGGCATCTGGCTGCCAACCTCAAAGTCAATTTGAACAAGTGGAGTTTTTGTAACAAGAAATTTTTCTTTTTAAGAAACTTTGTAAAGGAAGAAGATAATCTTATTAAAAAATATAAAATAAAATCGAATAAATAAAAATATAGTTGCTTAACAAGTTTTTGTTAAATGTTCACCAGTTTTTGAATAAATTTTCCCAAGTTTTTGGTAAATTTTACTAAGACATTGGTAAATTTTACCAAGTTTTTGGTAAACTTTAAAAAGTTTTTGTTAAATTTTCCACAATTTTTTGATAAATTTTCCCAAGTTTTTGTTAAATTTTCCGAAGTTTTTGGTAAATTTTCCCAGGTTTTTGGTAAATTTTCCCATGTTTTTCCATGGAAATCTGGCACATTTGCACCCGACGAGATTTCAATTTGACTTTTGATTGTCAATCCACATGAAAAATAACCTTAAATTAAAAACCATTTCCAAAAAGCACTTTATTCTTTGGCGAAATACAATTTTTTAGAATTTTGTGTAAAAAATCGTATTCTAGTTATGTTAGTAAATTAATTTTTCTGTTAGAAATACAAGCCAGATCACAGAATATTCAGAATATTGGTGGAAAGATAATTAGTAATTTTCAAAACTTTGTTCATTTCCTCCGATAGAAGTAAAAATTAGAAGCACGCAATACTTCATTTGATTAGTAACATATTTTGTGATATTTTTGTTAACTTTCTTTGTCAGCTGTTGACCAGCGTTGCCACTTTTTCATGCAAAAAGTTTACAAAATACCTGAAAGGCAGTGTTGTATTCTGTAAATGTCTAAACATTGGGGAGCTTATCATGAGATTTCTTACAAATCTCGTGAATATGCGGGAATTCATTTGTATGGAAAATCTTAAGATTTTACATGAATATAAATTGAATGCAGATGTAAACAAGGCATGAGGTATTTTTTTTATATATATAAGACTATTTAGTAGGGATACTGTTGCAATACAGAGTGGGCGACGGGGTATCAAAATAAGCCGCCTTATAGGTAAAAAAATCTTTAAGGATGTAAACTTGTTAACTTAGGGATTTGCGAACGCAAATCAAAAGTTTTTTGATTTAAAAAATCAACAATTTAAAAGTCATTGTTTCGAATTTTTTTATTTCATAATAATTGGATTCCTTGTTATACATATAGTATAATAAAAAGTTTTAATAAAAAAAATCATTGCGAATTATTTAAATAATTTTTTATATAGAAATTACAAAATCAAGTTTAGAAACTTCAAAATTACATAATATATCATAATTCAAGAAAAACTTATTATTAAAGATACTTTCTTTACTTTCCACCACCACCACCGCCGCCGCCACCACCACCAAATGGACCGCCGCCGCCACCGCCACCACCACCACCACTTGGTTGAGGATTTGGTTGAGGATTGGGATTAGGATTTCCTAAGTAATAATACAAAAGTTTTATTTATTAACGCCTTGAAAAAACAAATGCCACCAAATTTAATAAAATAATAAAAATTTAATTTGAAATTAATTTTATTTAATTAAATTTGAGCCTTCATATCAAAAGTCCTTCTTACCCAAAGCAACAGCTATTAAAGCTAAAACAAAAGCGAATAAAGCACAGAATTTCATCTTGTTGAAGAAGACAATGTCACAATGATGTTAATTCATTTTTTAAAACTATTATTTATACCAAGATTTAACTACAATTTAGCAATAACAAATTGCAATAAAAGTAATACGTTAATTCTAAGAATATTTCTATAAATAATCTATAGATTACACTGTGCTACAATTTTCTATTTTTGTTCTTACCCATGGAAATATCGAAATAGGTACACGTGAAAGTTGAGACCAAGTATAGTATGGAACTATGCACCCAGCGTTTCTTTATCATGTCAGATGTCCCTTTTAAATGACTTTAAAATGTTAAAATAGTCTATAATGATAATATTTTTCTATTTCTCTTAAATTAATTTTTGACGTAAAATTGACGTTTCCACAATAGATATCAAATAATGTAAAATTTAACATAAAAAGAAAAAAAAAAATTTTCAATTTTTCCTCATAGAATGTGTAAAATTTTTAAATAAAAATTTTAAGTTCTGAAGTGATCATAAAAAACTGAGTATGTAGTTTCATGGGTGATTATGTCTGTTGCACAGTGTAATTATTATTACTACAAACATACATACATATATAATAGAAAATTCGATGACATTCTACGATAACTTTTGTTAAAAAAAATATGGTTTTATTAATGGGATTTACATAAAACCCAAAGCTAAATGCCGAGAATAACGTTGTAAGCGACAAAATTAAAATTGTTGAGAAAGCGAAAAAAACGTTTTAGAACTTATAGGTGTATCCCACTGACTGACTTCTTTAGATTGCATTTTTATAACGAAATCCTGCATAATTTTGCCTAATTTGATTTTTAAATTATAAAAGAGAGTTATTCTAAAGGTAATCTGGAAAAAAACTGGTTTTGTAATAATTGTCGCTTAAAACGTTAATCGCGGCTCCGCTTCAAATGAATTAATCTAAATATATTAAACGCACACGTGTTAAATGACATTTTCTTAGGAAATTAACTATAATTCAAAATAAATTCAATACTTATGAGAAAGTTTATCCAACCGATTATCAAATATCTTACAATAGAAACTTTTTTGTTTATTCAATTTTTTAGAATTGAATATTTTTTTAAGATTCTCCAAAACACAAAAAATATAATCCCAGATTCTTAGAATCGGAATCAGATACTTCCCAACAGGAGCTTTGCCTATAGAAGGGGTAAGTCATCCTCCTCATGTTTGAATGAAATGCTTCACAACATTGCAGTGCTCAAGAACAATGGATTTAAGGTGGTAATTCTGGTACTTGATATTAGTAATGCATACAACTGTGTCAATAACAAAAAGCTTAAGCGTATTTTAAACAATCTAGGAGTTTCTGAGATGTATGTTGATTGGATAGAAAATTTTCTGGCTAGCCGGACTTTGAAGCTGGGTAGGGACACGATCACTGTTGATGATGGACTACCAAAGGGGAGCTGTCTATCACCATTATTATTTAATGTATATACTAGAGCCCTTCATGATGTGCAAGACCAGAATGCCATGGCCTACCAATTTGCTGATGACTTTACACTGGTCTCGTTTGATAGGGATTTTGATACTGCTGTTGGAAACTTGGGAGATAAGTTCAATAACTTCATGACAACGTGTCGATCTTTAAATCTGTCTTTTGATCTCGAGAAGACAAGTGTTATGTACATGGCGAACGGGAACAGGAAAAAGGTTGATGTGAAAATTAATAACATTGAGATTGAGCAGGTTAATAAATTGAAATTACTAGGAAGAACTATCTATTCTTCAATCACGGTAGGAAAGCATAATGATCGTGTGTTAGCGGAGGCGAAAAGCAGCTCCTGTTTGATAAGTAAACTGACTACGATTAGGGGTGATCTATCCCCAAAGACCTCGGTCAATCTTTATAAGAGTTGTGTACGCTCTAAAATTGAGTACGCTCGCACTACGGCTGCACATACTCCGAAATCAATTTATCTGAAAATAACAACGTATCAGAATAGGATTTTGCGCAGGTGTCTGGGACTAAGGAAGTCAACTTCTGTACAGATATTGTATGTTCTGGCAAATGAACTTCCCCCTTGTGAACGTAGTAGATATCTTGCAGCGCGAAAGCTGATGAAACTTAAAAGGGAGAATAGTCCCATATTTTGCCTGGTTGCTGATGGTCCCAAAGTTAAATCTAGCTACAGTGTAATCTACAACGAGTTTAAAGAAACTTTTGATCGAGTCAATGTGCAATGTCACTTCTCTAGACATGGAGGATTTGTGTCCCGTAGCAATATACTCCCAGGTTGGAAAAATAATGTATCCAGTGAACACATTAGAGCCTTGGTTCATTGTGAAGTCAATGAGTATAGAAAGGATGGTTTCATAATCTTTGCCACAGATGCCTCCCTAACGGACAATGCCACTGGGTGTGGTGTTTTCAATGTAGCGCCTGAATAGGAAGTCATATTTCAGAATAAGTCACAAAGCCTCTAGCATGTTTGGTGAACTGTGGGCGATTATACAAGCAGTAGAGGAAGCTACACAGAGTGGAGTGAACATATTGGCTATTTTTACTGATAGCATGATGGCCTGTAGGGCCTTAAATGTTAAATTACTGTGTTGCATATTTTCACAACAAATTGGCGGAGTCTAGAGTGGAGATGTATCATATAATTTGGACCCCAAGTCATGTCGGCATCAATTTCAATGAAACGGTTGACGGAATGGCTAAACGGGCAACAACAATGGGCATTTGTTTATATGTTGATCTCACCCCAAATGAAGCACTTTTGATAATACGTTAAAAACTAACAGAGGACTGGAATCGGAAATACATTAACACCTCCAGCCAGACAGGAAATTTTTTGCCGAAATTTTTCCATCTATTTCTGAGAAAACTTGGTACTTCAAGTGTGACATGAAACCTTAGGAGATTAAAACCATTAACAGACCACTCCTCTCTGGCATGTCTATGACAACAAATATGCTCGTGAAACCGATTCTAATAACACGTACATATGTTCGGTCTGCAGCGTTGAAAAAACAGCAAACCATTTGATTTTTGAGTGCCCTGGATTTAACGTCGTCAGGACCAGAGAACTGCAAAATCAATTTTTTTCTTAATTTAATCATACACAAAAATTCTTGTTCACATTTAATAATTCAACAAAATTCACTGTAGAATAAAATCAGCATCATGTTACTGAACGCGTAATTGGGATCAGTGTGGACCATATGTCGATTATGTTTACTGCAAATGTAATCACTCAACAAAAAGTCAGCGTTAAATAAATCAGAAAAAACAACAAACAACGCATATGAGTTTATTCATAATTACAACAAAATAGAAACACACATTAGGGTGCGACTTAAACCCGCTTTTTTAGAATTTTTATTAGTAATACAATACTAAAAATATTCTTCTTTGTGAAATATGAATATTTTTTTGGAAAAAAAATTTAGGTCGATATCTCAGGCTTGCCTAATCCGGAAAAATTTAAATATTGTCTAAATTTTTTTTTCATCTATTTTGATTGGAAAATTAGGCAATATTTAACTTTAACCGGATTGGGAGAGCCTGAGATATCGACCTAAATTAAAAAAAAATAAATTTCACAAAGAACAATATTTTTGGTATTACTAATAAAAATTCTAAAAAAACGGATTTGAGACCCAGCCTAATATACATATAACATATATGAATGTGTTTCCACAAAATCTTCCCCTTTTTATAGATAAGAAACTATTTTGTTTTAATTATGAATACACACACACGTTGTTTTGTTTTTTTATTTATTCTATAATAATTATTGTTGACCCGAAGGAACAAGAATACAATGAATGGTATGAAAACAACCGTTGAAACCGTACGTTGGCGTTGAATAATATGAAATTGTTTTATATACATATATGCATTTCGTGTATAAATTAAAGCATTAGTTACATTTAACAGGGTGGGGTCTAAAATCCGCTTTTTTAGAATTTTTATTAGTAATAAAAATATTCTTCTTTGTGAAATATAAATATTTTTTTGGAAAAAAAATTTAGGTCGATATCTCAGGCTTGCCTAATCCGGAAAAATTTAAATATTGTCTAAATTTTTTTGTATCTATTTTGATTGGAAAATTAGTCAATATTTAACTTTAACCGGATTGGGCGAGCCTGAGATGTCGAGCTAAATTAAAAAAAAAAAAAATATTCACAAAGAACAATATTTTTGGTATTCCTAATAAAAATTCTAAAAAAACGTATTTTAGACCCACCCTAATATACATATAACATTTATGAAATGTGTTTCTAAAAAACCACCCCCTTTTTATAGATAAGAAACTATTTTGTTTTAATTATGATTACACTCATACACGTTGTTTGTTGTTTTTTCTGATTTATTCTACATCAAAATAATTATTGTTGGCTCGAATGAACAGAATAAAATCAATGATGATTATAAACCAGTGACAAAATAATTTGCACATCGTTTGATTGATTTAAAATCATCAACGAATATGTGTGTTGGAGTATATTCAGCGTTTGAACGCAAACACATATTTATTCTTGTGTTGATTGCGTATGAACGTTTTGCAATCAGCAAATGCAGTTCTCTGGTCAGGACTAGGCATTCCTTGTTTAGTTCCTATGATAATTTACAGAATGTTTTAAAAACTAAGAATATCAATATCTACCAATTGCTTATTCAATTAATGAAGGAGGCTGATATTGAACTCAAATTATCAAATTAAACCGCTTAGATACAATTTTAATCGTTCGAAAACTTAACTCGCTAAGAAAAATGTTTGCACCGAAAGCCTTAAGTTTTGAGTTATCTCGAGAAGTCTTCATTGAAGAGAGAGAGAGGGAGAGCTATACCTAGATCTAGAGTTAAGATAATGCTATTTATGTTATGATTTGCCCCATATTTAAAATTTTTACTATTTATGTAGAATGAAAAACTTTCACATAAAATTTACCCGGTAAGTCCAAATGAAGTTGAGATTATAATCATTTCCTTATAAAAAAAAACAAACCTTAAGCTCAAAGAATAAATAAATTATAAATAAACGAAAAAGGTTAAATAAAAGATTAAAAATATTGTGATTTATTTTTATTAAAATATTTTTATCCAAAAAATATATAACATTTTAATTTTCAACGCAAAACAACTTAGCGGCCTTATCCGCTAAAATAATAAATAAATACTATTTATATAATTTTTATTTTTTTTGGAAATATGTATGTATTTTTAAATATGTTTCATGCCACTTTCATTAAGTTGTTGTAAAATACACGTATTAGCCATATAAGCTCGTTGTTCACATCTATCAGTTTCGTTTGAAATTATATCATTACATTCGGCTACAATCCTTTTGAGATGATTATTATCAATTGAGTGGTTAAATAAATATGCAAAAAATGGTATAATTTCAGATTCATTTAAAGAATTATCTGTGGAAAACTTAAGAAAACAACAATTAAACATGTTGAAATAATTTTTAAATAAATAAATAAAATAATTACCAAATTATGCTTTCTCATAATACAATAACGTATACATTTGGCATTTCTTTTAGCATCACGGGATCCATTTGCAATATCTTCAAAACCAGCTAAAATGTAAATAAATACATTACATGTTTATGGAGCTTTTTGTGAATACCCCTCCCCCCCCCCCCCCCAAATATTTTTAAAAGCCTACCCTCAGTTATTTCAATTTTCTTAGTATTTGCTTCATCTTCATAACAATTTATCACTGATGCTTTGGCAATTTCCATTAAACCATCAATAGATTGCTTTATAAAAATTTAAGTTTTTCATTAAAATAATAAAAAATTACTTTCAAATGTCCAGACCTGCATTGCATTTTCTATACAAACTATAACACATATCAATGCAAATATTTTCATATTTTTTATTTAAAAATAATAATTTATTTCTTATAAAATTTGCTGTAATATCAACACAGTGATAGATGCTACTAAAAGGTTTTTAACAATTTGCAATTGTTTTATATTAAAAACCTTTTAATTTCCATTTTGGGTTAATTTCACATCAATTTCAATTGTATGCCAATTCTAAAAAAAAAAACAATAGGCTACAGGAACTCAAAATAATTTGAGGCCTTTGCAATCAATAATAAATTATGTTAATTAATCAGACAATAGAATCCAGGGGTATCCAGATAGTGGTACGCTCTAGACTTTCTCGGTTGGGTCCGCCAGTTATTTGAAAGTTTTAATGTTTTTATAAAATATGATTTACCAGAGCATATTGTGCTATTGGTAACAAATATATTCCGAAACAGGCTATTGAATTCAGAAAATTCTACACTTTTCATATATTGTATGTATGAAATAGCCACATTCCCATGTATGACAATTTTATGTATTGGCTCACAATGGGCTGAAATTTTTGCAGGAATCTAGACGTATTTCTGACTTGCAACTGTTAACAATTTTTTTTAACAAGTAGTAGAACAAAAATATTCTGATACAAGCTTCAGAATCTAAAAACTTCTTTCTATTGAAAGAAAAAAAAGGCATGAACTTATATGTAATCAAAAATTTCCTTCAAAATAGTTTATAAATTGGCCTCAATTTAAGTAAAATTTTATTAAAACTTTTCTAAAAGAGAATAAAAATTCCTAAGTTTGAGGAAAAACGAAATAGTTTATAACTCAGAAATAGTTCATATTTTTTCTAAGTAATATTTCTTGATTTAAGCAAAAAAAACAAGTCAATTAAATAAAAATGTATTAATTTTAAGAAAAAACATCTTAGTTTTAAGAAAATTTCATACTCAAATGTAATAAAATTAAGTTCAGCTCAAAAAAAAAAAAATTAAGGACATAATTTACTCCCATTCAGTTCAAAAAATGTGTCTAACTTAAATCGAGAAAGTACTTGAATTTAATGTGTGTTCATTTTTTGTTCGCAAGTAGTAAAATTAACTAAATTTTAGAAAGCCATTTCCAAATTCAATTTTCAAGTATACCATTTTCTAATTTTGAAGAATTGTTTTCTAAAAATTAGTTCAGACAATTAGAAACAAAAAGTAATAACTTGTTTCCTATGTAATAATAAAAATTTACTTGATTTTAGAAACTGATGAACTATTTCTAAGGAAAATTTTCATGCAACTTAGTTCAGATAAATTTTAAAAATTTTAATAAAGTATTGTTTTTTTTCAAGTAAAAGTTTTCTAATTTTTAAAAAATAATAAAATTTGGTATAGGATTTATTTTTGTTGGAAAACGTTTAAATTATTTTTAATATTCTATTCCAAAAATAAAAACAATTAATTAAAAACAAACCAGTTAGTTTTTCTAATTTTCAAGAAATAAATAAAAGAAATTAAAGTAACCATTTAAAAAAAACGATCGTGCATGATTGTAATTTTTGGTTCGTTATCGTGCGTGAGTCAAAAATCTGTCACGTGCCCATCCATCTCTTATCTTAACAGTCTTTAACATTGAACTTAAAGTAGCTTAAAATATTATTTAAAATTTTGTTAGCAAAGGGTAAAAAATTTCGAATTTGCGCTTTTATGTAATAAATTTGTTTGTTGACTACAATACAAAATATCGCAGGCACATTTAATACATTACGGCATAATGGCTTTCCTATAATTGACGTAGCGCTTATTATCGACCTATTTTTTTCACTTAATAATGAAAAGTTTAAATTTGTATATGTCAAATAAAGTTTAAGCTAAAAGTCCCATAAAAAACAAGAAATGTAACTGTGATATTTTGTTTTTTTGCAACAATTTCCCTAAATTAGTTAATTTAAGAAGACAAAGGACCCCCAGTGTTCCTTAGCCATAGATGCCATGTGTCACGAAGGGCGTCCCTTTTTGTAGTTCTCTCAAGCAGAACCGTTAGTTAACTACGAAAAGGATCTGACTTTGTCCCAATTTATTACGTTTCTGTATATCCTGCAGTACATTTTTTTAATTTGTTTACCTTTCTGCTAATAAAGAGGAAGTCCTCTGAAAGTGGGAAAATACCTACTCAATGAGTGTTAAGTACTTTAAAATATATGGTAAAATATATTACCTTTACCATAGAAGCAGGATAAGGATGATATTCACTAAAAAGAAGTGCTATTTAACTTGATGTTAGAAAATATTTTCTTATTTTTAGGGAGTTAAGTCCTAGTTTTTAGTTAAAAAAATTATCTAATGAACTTAAATAAAATAAAATTTTTCTTAAAACCAAGGAAACATTTCCTAACTAACAGAACAATTTAAAATGATGTATGAACTAATTAGGAGGAAATTTTACTGTTTTCTAATAAAAATTTACTTCTCAGTAGTAAAATTTTTTTATAATTTAGAAATTATTACCAAATTTTAAGTAAAATTTGTTTCTTAATTTCAAGGAAAATTTTATTATTGATAAAAAGTGTCTTTGGCCCCTATTTCATTTCAATTTTTCCTCTAAATAAGTTAATTTTTCTAAGTTCTAGTTCATTTTTTTTTGAGTGCTCAATCTAGAAAAAGAAAAAGTCCCCGATTTTAAGTATGTTTTCCTATAGAAGAATTCTGAGATTCTAATAACTTTTACTACCCAGTAAAAATGTAAACTTCTAAGAACGGGTTGCAGAACACCTTGTACTGCTTTAGCATAAGCGTTTAAAGTTTCCAATCTAACCTGACTACTGAGAACGCTTTTGGACACCACTCAATGAGAGAAAGAGATATCAGTATCATTTTTTTCTTCTTTAGTTCTCTTTTTCTCACTCTCTCTCTCCCTCTTTCTTCTTTCTGTATACTGAAGGGATTCACAATGGACTGCATAACCCTTCTTAACCTAACCATTATTTTTTGCTATGTTTTACATTATGGTGTGACCCATATTTCTACCAGTGGCGTAAAATAGTGGTCGCTGGGTGGTGCACTGCACAATGGCCCATTGCCGACAGGGGCCCTAGTAAATAGTTTTATTTTTTATGAATTTATTTATTTGTGTACTTTAGTAGTTCCAAAAAATAATCACAGCCCCGTCATGCAAAACTGTAAAAAACAAATCTTTATTGAATTAATTCGCGAAAAAAATAATTCTCTTTATAAACCAGCGAATTGATTCAATATTTTATAAATCAGATTTAAAATCACAATTGATTAATCGATTTCATTTGAATATTTTTTGATTCAATTAAATCAAAGCCCTTCAAACATAATTCTATGATTGATTTGAATTGCGAATTAAAACAAAATAGAAAAACATTTAAATTTACTTGCAAGTCCCGCTTATTTTTTTTTTTTTACATATTCGCCATTTTGTAAAATGCCAAATTTTTAAAATTGCCGGTATCTCGAAAACTAGGCGAGTTAGGGCAAAACTGACAAAAGGCTTGACCCATTTTTATACGAACAAAATGGAACGCGAAATTTGTATTATCGGAGTGAGTTAATTTATATTATCATATTATTTGATAACAAAATAGTCACTTTGTGGCTGTTTTATAAAAACCTAATTAAAGGATAACCTTTGACAAACTTTGTGAAAATTTCCGCAATCTCGTTTGGATTCGGAGATATTCGCCATTTTGTAAAATGGCCATTTTTTAAATGGCCGGTATCTCGAAAACTTAGCGAGATAGGGAAAAACGGCAAAATGTTTGCCGTTAATAAATATAGACCAGGTTGCGGAGATATCCCAAGTGATCCATTTTATAAAACACCCTATGTAAAGCAAGTTAAATACCCAGAAAATTTCATTGTAAATTTGGCATAAGCATAATTCAACTAATGCTAATGAAATTTCAGTGCCAATGAAAAATTCCAAGTATGATAACAATCTAAAATATAAATTAGTCGTGATTAAAAAAAAAAATCATGATTTTTTGTACTTGTTTGTGATTTTTAAATATTTTTGTTGGGGGTACAATTTGATGTTTTGCACACGGGCCCTTGATGACTCAGCTACGCCACTGATTTCAACATCATTAACTTTAAAATCATGTTTTTTGAGTTATAGCGATATCAGTTTAAAATTGAAACATCTTACTATGCTTAAAGTGGAATTGGAATTAGTAGCGATTGTAAATATTTTTTTTTTATAAATATTATAAAGATTTTTGTAAAACTTTTTTATAAATTTCAAAATTTTATTAAAAATATTTTTTTTTTATATTCAAATTAAAATTATTTGCGACCATAGGAACCACCTCCTCCACCACCGCCACCTAGTCGGCCTCCTGCACCGCCATAAGGACCACCTCCCCCACCACCACCACCTAGTGGGCCTCCTCCGCCGCCATAAGGACCACCTCCCCCACCACCTCCTCCACCTAAAGAACCTCCACCAGCTCCACCATAAGGACCTCCTCCCCCACCACCCCCACTATTTGGACCGCCGCCTCCACCTCCCCCTCCTAGTGGACCACCTCCAGCTCCACCATATAAGCCGCCGCCATTGCCACCCCTATATTGGGCGTTGCATCTTAAGCTGCTTACAATTAAAACGCAAAAAACTAATAACTTTTTCATTATGCTTACAATGTGTTACTATTTTTTATTGCAAAACAAACCCATTTATATACTTTTGTTAAAAAAAAAAAATCTAAAAATAATACGTCCATTAGGGCACCTTAGAAAAAAAATTTAGCTGTCACTTTTCAAAAATTAATCTTAATTTTATCTTTAAAATGTGTATTTAGATTTAAGACCAAATTAGTTTGGAATCATTGTACTCAGTCTTCAAAATAGCCGTATGACAATCAAAATTTGTCACAACTAGGCACGGTACATTAGATTTAGATTTCAGCAATAAACTTGTGTGAACTGTACTGTTTTGAGAAAATTTCGTAGCCGGGTTTTGCTATCTTTTTTTATCAAATAATTATCGAATAATTTTCCCAAAAATTGGAACTAAACTGTATAATTTTTAAAGAAATATATTAATTTATTGAAATTTATTAAAATTTTTTTAATTCTTTCCATAGAATCAAGCGAATTTATTTAAATTTAATAAATCAACTTATTCACAAAATGGTTGTCTTGATTTACACTTAGTTTGTGAATTAAATCGTAAAATATATTAGTCCGGTAGGCTAGTTAGTAGCGTGCTAGCTTATCTGTGCGGGGGTCGTGTGTTCGATTCCCACCAGAGGCTCTGGTCTGTTTTCGCTACAACGAGCCGATAGCCTTCGTTGCTAGTGCTCGGTTAGGGTATTAAAATATAATTTGTAATCATATGTTTAATAAAATAAATAAATAAATATTAGTCACAGAGAAAATGAAATCATTGTAACAATATAGTAGAATTTCTTTAGTATAGAAGATCACCGACATATTTGTTTGTGCCAACAGAAATTATATTAGTGCAACAAAATTTCGGTTAAAGCAAGTTTTTTTTTTTCAATTCTGCAAGGAATATATTTTAGTATGATATTCAAATTATTCGGTTGCTGCAACCAAGTCATTCAGTTGGAAAGAAATTCGACTCTCACAACGAATCTCTCAAATCAAAATAACTTGAATTAAATCTTTACTCATTTAAGCTAATTTCAAATTATTGATTTTAAATGTTGCAGCAACCGAATTTTTCAATTGTGAAGGTTTTGCTGAGGCAACTCAAAATTTTGTTGTTTTATTAAATTTTCTCCTAAATTTTAATTTTCAAAAATGTCAGTTACCATAAGCGAAAATATATAAATTCTTTTTGGAATAAATTCACAACAAATTTAATTCAATTTATGAATCTTTTTGGAATAAATTCACAACAAATTTAATTCAATTTATGAATCAAATTTGTTGTGAATTTATTCCAAAAAGAATTTATATATTTTTCTAGTTTGTGGAGGCACCTTAATATATGCACTTCGACACATATTTACATATGATATAATTTTAGCTAGAACTTGGGATTTTTTGTCAATCGTAACTTATAACTTTTTTCTTCTCACACCCTATTTCTCGTGGTATAAAGTAATTTACAACAATGTAAGTATTCCAATTGTATAGGGGCTTCACCTGATTGCTTACAGCTTGCAATGCTGTGAGTATCGATTCCACTAGGTTCCTGCTTACTTTGGAAGTGGTTCTTTTGCTATTCTTCCACTATCACTGATTTTACAGAGTCCGTGCTGTGAATTGTTCTTTTTCTTAACCTGCGGGGAAAAACGGGGTGAGTTGGGAATTGGTACCGGTCCCGTGATAGGTGAAAACTGGACCGGTTCCGAAAATTCATATCACAAGAGAGGTGAAAAGAGAACCGGTTTAATGACATGACCGCCCATGACATATTCTTTTGTGTTGGTTCTGTGATGTATTTCGTTGGGGTTAGTTGTGTGACATATCCTTTTAGACCTATCCCGTGACATGTCACATATGGCAATTGGCATCCTTCCAGGTTAAGCGCACGTCAAAGTGACCAGTGCTATCACAATAAATCGGTTACGTGACGTGCCCTAGGTCTTTTACCCGTAGGGTTTTTGCAGATGCTTCCCACAAATGTTCAATGGGGTTGAGCTCGGGTAACTGGGGGAATGATCCAACTGTTTGCGAGTACGATAAACCAGTCATTTCTTAACTATTATGTTGGTGTGCTTGGAATCAATTCGGAAAATAGAATATCCCACCTAACACCTTATACCAGGATGGTGGGTTTATATGTGGATTAGGTCAAAATATGGTCCGATATAGAGGCATAACGTATAGTGTCATATAATATTCACAACTCAATTTCCAACCAGATATCTACGATTTTGTGTGTCTTAACACTATTAAGCCCATTTCAGAAAGGAGCTTCTATGGGAGGTAGGTCTGAGTATAGACCGATTCTAACCAATTAAGTTGTGGTCGCCCAATAAAAACTTATGTTTAAAATTTTAATTCCAATATCTTTATATTGGTCACCTGTAGTTTAATTAAAGTTCACTTAAGCAAATATCGGGAAGGGGAATTTGTATGGCGACTAGATCGAAATAAGGGCCTATTAAAAATTTTAAGCAATTATTTATGATTCCATATAAAGTTCACAACCCAAACTTCAAACAAATATTTAGGGGTTTGTGTGTTATAAACAATTTAAGCCAAATTAAGAAAGAACCTTTCTAAGCAAATTTAATAGAATTCATGTAGTTCTGTACCTGCAGAATTACCCTTTAGAGGCAGAACATTGTTCTTAAGACACAATTTCCAGCTTGATATGAATTCATTTATTTTAAAAGAAAATTAAAAAATCGTTTTCCGGGCTACTGCCATACTTTTGAGAGTGAAAATTAAAATAAAAATGTTGTACTCCCTGATTTTCGCTAAATAGTGGAAACGAAAAAAAACATTACGAAAATGATATAGGGTAAGGTTTTGTACCTTGGAACTTTTCAAATAAAGAAAAAAAACAAAATTAACCGTAGTTAAAATTAGAGAAAAATTAAATATTTTACGGTACAACATTTTTCCTGTAAAGCTTTCGAAAATTAGACCGCTTAAACCGAGGGCTACTTGTGTTTGCTAAAATTACCAAAAAATTATAAACAAAATTTGTTTTTTTTTTTGGCAAAACTTTTGAAAACATAATCAGCCAGATTACGGTTGTCGAATTTGTAGTTGAAATTTTCGATTCCATACACTCAGAACATTATGTAGTTAACTGTTTGTAGTTTAATAAAAAAGTTTTCCGTTCCATTTAAAAATAAAGGAACATACATTTATTTTTCAAAGAAATATCTATATTAACTTTTTTATACATTTATTCGAAATAATTTACAATCATTTACCATTTTTTTCCAGTTTCATTTAATAATTTCATTTGTTTGAAATTTAATAAAAATTTACCCACAAAACGGAAACTTGTGGTTAATTTGTGTCCGTAACAGTTATTACAAATTTAAATTTTGTTTGCTGTCTGTTTCAAAAAAAAAAAAAAATATTCAAAAAATTTAAATTTTGTTTGTTTATTTAAATTGGTTGTATATATACAAAATTTTTCAATACAAATTACAAGAACTTCATAAACACACATACATACACAAACACATTCACACAAAAAGTGTCTATAGCTTTGCATACATACATTTTGTATTGTACGAGTATATTAAAAAAAATACAAAGAGGGAAACAATTTCAAATAAATGAAAAAAACATTTATTTTTTTAAGGAATTGGTAGGTAAAATTTTGACATTTATTTTAACTGATTATATCATTTGTTTCTTACGGATGTGTCAGTTGATTAATCAACATTTAAAAATAAATAACAAATGGCATTTAATTTAAATGAAAATTAAGTAGACTTGGTTTTAAATGAAATATCATTTCTTTTAAATAATATTTTCAGTTATTTTAACTTACAAACTTTTTTAAGTGTACAAATTGGTTTTGCGTAAATTGAAAATTATAAAGAAATTAAATTCTAATTGTAAATGTTTTACAACTCTATTGTTATTTATAAAAAATTCAGAGGTAAAATCTTTTAAAAGTTATGTTTTTAACGACTTTTAAGCAAATTCGACTAACTGTCGAATTCGACTACGACAACCGTAATAAGGCCGAATTTTTTTTTGGGAAAAATCCTACCATTTTATGGCTGCTCTTTTTTTTTTTTTGATAAATAATTTACGATCAACACCTTTTTTTAATAAGAATCAAAAATTCTGTTTGTTTTATTATGTTAAAAAATATATTTTTTCTATTTAAATAATAAGTTTATTAAGATGAGTAACCATAGCCATTTCCGCTCGATCCACTACCTCTTCTGCCATCAGATGAAGCATATCCATATCCTCCATTACCGCCAGCACCACCGAATCCACCATTTGGTCCAAAACCACCATATCCGTAACCTCCATCAGGACCACCTCCGCCTCCTCCGCCACCCCCTCCACCAAACGAACCACCGTCTCCCCCTCTGGCTCCAAAAGGTCCCCCACCACCGCCTCCACCACCAGGGAAGGGACCACCACCTCCTCCACCGCCGCCATATTGAGCTTTACAAATTAAGCTACACCACAGTAATATTCCAATGAACACTAATGATTTCATATTAAATTATTTGCTGCTACTAAAACTATGCAAGATTTAGCTCTATTTATATACTCTGCCAAAAGTTGAAAGGTGTTTACAGAATTGCTTTCAAACAGATAATCAAACAATAAGTAATATTAATTTTAAATAAATATTAAAAAATAAACGAAACTTGCATCGTTTATAAACGGCTTTGAATTAATATATACCCGGGCTGGCGAAACTAGTGGCACGCTAGTGGATTTTCGATGGCACACGATGTGTTATTGTATATTTTATTTATTTTAGTCCAAAGAAATAATTAGTGAAAAAATTATCACTAAAAAAATGTATGCTTTAATCAGGTAAAAACAATCTAAATTAATAATTTAATCTACATCAAATTCCAATTATTATCAGTAAAAACGAGTTTATAAAAAAAAAAAAATTAAAAGCAAAGAAATTTAAAACAAAAAAGTGCAAAAATTTAAAAAAAAACAAGTAAAAATACTTAAAAATGAAATACCAACGGTGGGAAAATGTGACCCTTTTGCAATGTCTTCACATGCAATAAAATGATAGTAAGCAATTGTCAAAATGATGTCATCTCAAGTGAAGACACTTTATTTACATTAAATTGAATTATAATGATAACGTGGAAATGCATTAAATGTCAATTTAAATTATCATTTTAATTTAGAAAGAAATCCAGGAAACATTTAATTATTTATTATTTAAGCATAGTAAATTGTTTTTGCCGTGAAAAATTTTTACTCGAACTTAAAGGACTTCAAGATGTAATTGTAAAAAATTATTTTTTTTATTTCCTAAGGAAAACCCCCTGCGGGAAAAAGGGGTCAGTTGGGAATTGGGACCTAGACCGTGATAGGTGAAAACTGGACCGGTTCCGAAAATACATATCACGAGATAGGTAAAAAGAGGACCGGTTCCTAAAGCAACTACCACGTGACCGGTTTAAAAGTCATGACATGTTCTTTTAGACCAGTCCCGTGACATGTCAATGAGGGCAATTGACCCCCTCCTAGAACAAGCCCATGTTAAAGTGACCGGTCCCTATCGCAATGAACCGGTCACGTGACGTGCCCTGGGATAGGTCCTTTTCCCGCAGGGACAATTACAATAAGCTCAAAATGCCAGAAAAATAATAGTTTATATAAAATTTACGTGAAAACAAAGTGTGCAAAATTTTCAGGTGAAATGCATTATCGTTTATATTGTTTGATAAGACATCGAAACAACTTACTATGCCTCATAGAAGGAAAAAATAAATTTAATTTAATTTTGTATAAAGTGGATTACACAGTTTCAATAAAGTTGATAATTTTTTTTGAAAATTAAACAATTCGAACATAAATTTAGCAACTTTATTGATTTTTGTGTTTTACGAAGAAGAAATTATGACATTTCTTAGCAATTAAAGTGTTTTCCGCTACACTCAAAAAAAAATGAACTAGAATTTAGAAAAATTAACTTATTCAAAGGAAAAATTGAAATGAAAACGGCGCCAGACACTTTTTACAAATATTTAATAAAATTTTCCTTGAAATTAAGAATCAAATTTTACTTCAAATTTGGTCAAAAGTTCTAAATTATAGAAAAATTTTACTACTGAGAAGTAAATTTTTATTAGAAAACAGTAAAATTTCCTCTCAAATGGTTCATACATTCATCTAAAATTAGGAAATGTTTCCTTGGTTTTAAGAGAACTTTTATTTTAAGTTCATTAGATAATTTTTTTTTACTAAAAACTAGGACTTAACTCTCTAAAAATAAGAAAATATTTTCTAACAACAAGTTAAATAGCACTTCTTTTAAGTGAATTTCATCCTTATCCTCTGCTTCTATGGTAAAGGTAATATATATAACCATATATTTTAAAGTACTTAACACTCATTGAGTAGGTATTTTCCCATTTTCAGAGGACTTCCTCTTTATGAGGACACTGCTCTTAACAAGCTTTCTGTACTAAATTGAATTTTACTAAATTCATGTATTTAAAATATAAATTAAATTTCATTAGCAAAAAGGTAAATAAATTTAAAAAATGTACTGCAGGATATCCTGAAACGTAATAAATTGTGACAAAGTCATATTCTTTTCGTAGTTAATTAACGGTTCTGCTTGAGAGAACTACAAAAAGGGACGCCCTACATGACACACGGCATCTATGGCTAAGGAACACTGGGGGTCCTTTTTTGGAATAGAATATTAAAAATAATTTAAACGTTTTCCAAAAAAAATAAATCCTATACCAAATTTTATTATTTTTTAAAAATTAGAAAAGTTTTACTTAAAAAAAACAATATTTTATTCAAATTTTTAAAATTTATCTGAACTAAGTTGCATACAAATTTTCCTTAGAAATAGTTTATCAGTTTCTAAAATCAAGTTATTTTTATTATTACATAGGAAAAAATTTATTACTTTTTGTTGTTAATTGTCTGAACTAATTTTTAGAAACAATTCTTCAAAATTAGAAAGTGGTTTATTTAAAAACTGAATTTGGAAATGGCTTTCTAAAATTTAGTTAATTTTACTACTCGCGAACAAAAAATGAACACACATTAAATTCAAGTACTTTCTCGATTTAAGTTAGACACATTTTTAAACTAAATGGAAGTAAATTATGTCCTAAGTTTTTTTTTTTTTTTAACTGAACTTAATTTTATTACCTTTGAAAATGTAAATTTCTTAAAACTAAGATGTTTTTTCTTAAAATTAATAAATTTTTATTTAATTGACTTGTTTTTTCCTAAAATCATGAAATATTATTTAGGAAAAATTTGAACTATTTCTGGGTATATAAACTATTTCGTTTTTCCTCAAACTTAGGAATTTTTATTCTTTTTAAAGAAAATTTATCTAAGTTTTAATAAAATTTAACTTAAATTGAGGACAATTTATAATCAATTCTGAAGAAAATTTTGATTACATTTTAGTTCATGTCTTTTTTTTTTTTTTTTTGAGTGTACAGTTCAACTGACGTTATTTTTGACATTTCTCTGTAAATGATTTGGCAGTTGCTGTTAATTATTCTTTTTTTTTGCATGTGAAGATATTAAGTTATGGCTTTTGGTTTTTTACTAGTGCGGCCCCGTTAAAATTTAAAAATCCGTATTTTTTAAAAAAAATTTTTTTTTGAATTTTTTTCATAAAATTTTTAGTTTAATTATTCACTTTACTAATATGTGTTGGATCTGACATGTTTTCACCAGTAACTGGGTGGGTTTTTTCAGACCGATCTTCTTTTCAGGGGTCACAAGACAGGTCACAGGGTAGGCACTTTCCAAACGATTCCATTTCACCAGTCACGGTGTAGGTGCTTCAGACAGGTCCTGTTTACACCGGTCAAGGGTCATTTTTTTCCACTAACCCCTTTTTTCCACAAAGAGTTTAAATATTTCGACTCGCAATACTATAAAAATCTTCAAAAGAGTTAATTTTTGACATTTCCTTTTAATTATACTTTACGCATATAATTTATTTTTAAATTGTTATCCTATGATTTTAAATATTTACTAAGAGTTTTTCTACAATTTGAAAAGCAAAAACTCTCGTTTTAATCTTAAGCCGATTTTACGTATTAAAATCAGGGGAACAGGTTATATTGATAAGAAAGATTTGGTTCATATTAATATTTTAAGAATATGACAATTTATTGAATTAACTTTAATTTAATCAGTTAATTACATTTGTTTATTACAACAAAAAACATAATTATAACTAAATATAGATTTAATATGGGTTTAAGTAAATCCCCATAATTACAGCAATTTATATCTTTGTTTACTACGAGTATATAATTACAATTTCCAAGAAACAAATAATAAAAAAAAAAAAAAAAAACAGTCAAAAATGACCAATAAATCTTGGTATAAATAATAGTTTTAGCAATTAAATTGACATCATTGTTGCATTGACACTTACAAAATGAAATTCTACGCTTTGTTTATTTTTGTATTAGCTTTAATAGCTGTAGCTTTGGGTAAGTATGACTTTGAAATATTATTTAATGTTTCATTTTTATTAAACCTTTGTCTAATTGTGTATAGGAAATCCTAATCCCAATCCTCAACCGAATCCTAAACCTTTAGGCGGTGGCGGAGGAGGTGGCGGCGGTGGTGGTTACTTCGGAGGTGGTGGTGGCGGCGGCGGCGGCGGTGGTGGAAAGTAGATGCGCTTTCACACTGAGGGAAATGTTTGATATTATATAATCTATATTACAACCAACGTATGTGTATACCTAATGATTTTTTATTGAGTTGAAATAAATTTGTATTAATTACAAAATAAATAACCTTTTATGTACATTATTTTAATTGCTGTAAAATAGGAAATTGAGGCGGCTAATAAGGATGGAATCCTTTGGGGGGAAACGTTAAAATTTTACTCAATGTACACTCTTAAAATAAATCTAAAGTTCTAAAGTCTGTTTAGCGCTATCCTGTTGAGACCATATCCTATTTTCAAACAAAAAATTATTGATCATGATGCGGTAACTATCTCCGTAGATCGTAATGCAAACTCCAGCTTCATTTTTAAAGAAATAAGTTCCAATGATACCACCAACGTGTAAACCGCACCAAACGGTGCATCTTTATAGATGTAATATTGTGGATTGATTTCAATCCATATGCGGCAATCTTGTTTATTAAGAAACCCGTTAAGCCAAAAATGAGCCTAATCGCTGAACATAATTTTGCGATAAAACATGGATCAGTTTGAGCGAATTGATGTCTGATTTTCAAAGTAAATCTGAATAATTTGGTAGCCTTGTTCAAGCGTCAATCTATTCATGATGATTTGCCAGAGTATACTGATCATTTATATCAAAAACCGAGCACAGTAAGACAGTTCGTTTGACACTAAACCCAAAAATTATATCGGGCTTAAAAAACATCCTTTATTAACTAAACAAGAATTAAAAAAAAAAACTCAAGTAAATGTTGTATATTTTAAATATCTAACTGTTTACTGTGTTGTTTATACAGGTTGGTTGAAAAGTTCCTGCGCTCACCAAGAGATGGCACTGCTAGTTCCAAACTTTTTTTTCTCAAGTTGCTATAACTGTCCTGAGAACACATGCGAAGTTGCAAGTCATTCTGTCAATTGTTTCTTTGTTTACAAGCCATTTGAAGTTGACGTGTCATTGATTTTTTTTAATATGGAAAAAATTTAATATCGTGCAGTCATTAGATTCTTTGTTTTGAAGGGTTTAAAAGCAAAGGAAGTTTATGAACAATTGTTAGAAGTGTATAAGGAGTCCTCACCTTCAAAACGCACGTTGAATTTTGGGCTGGTAAATTTAAATGTGGTCGTACCAGCCTTAAAGACGATCCACACGAAGGACGACCAAAAACTGCAACCACAACAGAAATCATTGAGCAGGTACATAATATGGTTAGTTAAGATCCAAGTTTGACTTAGCGTGAAATTGCTAATGCCATAGGCATCTCAGACGAACGAGTACTCCATATTTTACATGAAGAATTACGTATGAAAAAACTGTTTGGAAAGTTAGTGCCGCACACATTAACAATTCAACAAAAACGGGATCGAAAACAAATTTCTCAGCGTAATTTGGAGCGTTTTAAGCCGAATAAAACCGACTTCTTGCGTCGTTTTATAACTATGGATGAGACTTGGATCTACCACCATGATCCTAAATTGAAACAACAACGTTTACAGTGGACTGAAGCTGGTTGTTCAGCTCCAAAGCAGGTGAAGTCACAACGATCAGCAAAGAAGGTTATGGCATCAGTTTTTTGAGATGCAAAAGGAATTTTGTTGATTGATTATCTTCAGAAAGGTAAAACAATCAACTATGAATATTTTGGCAGCCTTTTGGATCAGCTGGATGAAAAAATTCGTGAGAAAAGACCTGGTTTAAAGAAGAAAAAAATCATTTTTCATCAAGACAATGCACCTGCTCACAAAAGTGTTTGGACGATGGCTAAATTAAAGTACGAATTGCTTGAACATCCACCGTATTCACCAGATTTCGCTCCCAGTGACAACTATCTCTTCAGAAATTTCAAACAATTCCTTCGTGGAAAGCATTTTTCGTCGAATGACGAACCGTCTACGGCCATAGCAGCCGTAGACGGTTATTTTGCAGAGCTTCCGGAAAACCATTATAAGGATGGGATAAAATTATTGGAAGATCATTGGAACAAGTGTTCAATACACTTCTAGGAGATTATATTGAATAAAAAAATATATTTCGTAACAAAAACAGTATTCTTTCATTTCGAGCGCAGGAACTTTTCAACCAACCTGTAATAATAACTAGATTTACGCACCTGCTACAAAATACAGTAATTTTCTTAAGATGTGTTTAAAAAAAAACCTTGATAACAGTTTTACATTTTTTAAAACTCAGAGTCGAAAGTCTATATATAATTCATAGTTTAAGGGACACCCTAACGGTAGTGAGATGTGGGCCATGATTGTTAAATGTGCCAACATTGAAAGCTCTGACACTGGGTACGTTCGTAAATGCAATATTTGCGCATCACTGCAGCATAATATAAACAAAACATTTAAAAAAGCATCACTTGGCAGCACTTATTTACGTCAAACGTTTTTTTATACAAACATTTGGCAGTGCTGGCGCAAATTTTTGCAACTACGGCATCATTAAAGTGTCTGATGCAATTGTGCAAAATCAGTCTTCCTTTTCGTTTTAATTGATTTTTAATAATCAAAAGTAGTGTCATCTTTCTAATAATTTTTTGTTATTATAAATTAACAATGTTATTGCGGTGAACATAATTTTATCTTTTGCAAAACGTTCTAAATAGCAATCTGTGCAGTTGTTGAGCAGTAGCAAAGCATCTGCAACAGATGATCAAGCATCAGCATCAAAAATTAGCATAACTGCCGCAGTGATGCACAAATTTTCTGCATTTACGAACGTACCCACTATTATTCGAATTTATGACAAAAAAAAATATGGATTTAGTACCACGGTCCACCGTAGTGAAGATCCTGAATATCTGAACACTTTTTAAAATAATACAAAAGCGTTTATAATAAAAATTATAATTTGTTTAAAAGTAATTCTCAACAGAACAAATTTGTATGAATTTATGGATCGGCGATAACTTTTGATTTACATAATTTTGTTTTTATTTTAGATAACTTACCGGCCTTTGCCGTATAATTTTGTTTTTAGCAAAAAAATAAACTCACCTGTAAAGAAACAATAGAGAAAAATAAACAATTATTAATATATATTTTAACAAAATTTTTCAATTAAATACAGAAGGTTCCCCCATACGGATAGAATTTGATTGGACGAGAAATTTAGAAAATTTTTTAGTAAACTTATAAAATTATTTGTGACAAAAATGTCAAACATATTACATTTTAGAGCAACTATTAAAAAACAGAGTACACAGACCGGAAACAGCTGATTGCATCAAAATGGCGACTAGAAAATGACTAAAAGGAAATGTCAAAATTGTTGTGATACACAGAAAGGGATAGATATACAAAATAATATATATCCAATACAAAATATATGGAATTAATTTTGAAAATCACTACAAGATCAAAATAAACATACGGTGTATGCAGCATATCCTTATTTGACTGCTTATTATTTAATTATTAGTAATGAGCAGGCACCCATTACTGAGATTTTACTGGGAAGTTTTTAGTTAGATAAGTAAAAAATTAGAAACTGATCGAAATCAGTTAATCCGCCTGCGGTCCACAAAGTTGAAAAACATTCAATTCTGTTTTTGTACCACTGAGGAAAAATTGTGGAAAAATATTTTAAATGACTGAAAACCGGATTTCCAAATTTCGAAAAATCATTTAAATTTACGGTTAATTTATATCGTTTGATATACAGTAGTGGTCTTATAATTAGCACACCGATCCATGCAATTTTTCTTCCCCAAAAAACATTATTAAAAGAAAATTATTAAATTAATTTATTACTGTCAAATATTCATTGTGGTATACTTAAAGCGATGTATAGAATAAAAAAAAACTTAAAAAAACAATTCAACAAAAAAGGATACTTTAAACTTAAAAATCAAAAAATTCACTGGACTCATAATTTTTTTTTATATTTTGTCGGGTACCCCTTTTGCTTGATCACCAGTTCTAATCTTCTTGGAATACTTTCCACCAGTGACTGACATCTTGCTAGTAATATAGCATACCATGCCGCACGGACCACTTCCCAGAGTTCGTTGAGATTTTTTGGTTTTTTAAGCTCAACTTTTTTCTCAATATCATTCCATAAATTCTCAATTGGATTGAGATCAGGACTTTGGGCTGGCAAAACATCAACTGATTGGTCCTCCAAATATTTTTTTTAATAATCGCAGGTGTGCTTGGGATCATTATCGTGCATAAAAACCCATTTGACACACAAGTTTTCTTCAGCGAATGGAATCATATGATTCTCTAAAATATGTTTATATAAATGTTGATCCATTTTAGAGTAAATTTTAACGATTGGGCCCACTCTATGCCATGTAAATGCTGCCCATACCATTATACACCCACCTCCGTGTTTAATGGTTTTCACAGTATAGCGAGGATTAAAGTCTTGCTTGGGGGGACGCCAAACATGTTTCTTTCCGTCCGACCCAAATCGATTAAATTTTGATTCATCACTCCAAAAAACATTTTTCCAGAATGATATTGGCTTTTGTTTATACATTTTAGCGAACTTGAAACTAGAGGCTTGTGTTGTGCTACATACTCAATTAAGTTACTTTCACTTAGTCTGCGGCGGTTGGTTTTTGTGCAAATTGATATTTTATGTTCCTCTATAATATTTTTGGAATTTCCGAAGATGCTGTGAAGGGATTTTTCTTTGCATAAGAAATTATTAATCTGTCCTCAGCACTAGAGGTCTTTTTTGGTCGCGGCTTTCTTCTGACGGCTTCACAAGTTTCGTGCTTTTTTTGATATTATAATGCATTTTGGACGATTTTGCGGGATCTGCCAATGATTCTAGCAATTTCAGAAATATTTTTACCTTTATTGTGCATATTTATTATAATTTTCCGAAGATCTGGGGTACGATAAATTTTTACCCATTTTCACACAAATTTTATTTTTTTGCAAAAACCACATTAGTGTAATAGAATTAATACTAAACTACAGGTTCGTTGAAAAGTTCCTGCGCTCGAAATGAAAGAATACTGTTTTTGTTACGAAATATATTTTTTTATTCAATATAATCTCCTAGAAGCTCAATACACTTGTTCCAATGATCTTCCAATAATTTTATCCCATCCTTATAATGGTTTTCCAGAAGCTCTGCAAAATAACCGTCTACGGCTGCTATGGCCTCTTCATTCGACGAAAAATGCTTTCTACGAAGGAATTGTTTGAGATTTCTGTCACTGGGAGCCAAATCTGGTGAATACGGTGGATGTTCAAGCGATTCGTACTTCAATTCTTTGAATTTAGCCATCGTCAAAACACTTTTGTGAGCAGGTGTATTGTCTTGATGAAAAATCATTTTGTTCTTCTTTAAACCAGGTCTTTTCTCACGAATTTTTTCATCCAGCTGATCCAAAAGGCTGCCAAAATATTCATAGTTGATTGTTTTACCTTTCTGAAGATAATCAATCAACAAAATTCCTTTTGCATCCCAAAAAACTGATGCCATAACCTTCTTTGCTGATCGTTTTACTTCACCTGCTTTGGAGCTGAACAACCAGCTTCAGTCCACTGTAAACGTTCTTGTTTCAATTTAGGATCATGGTGGTAGATCCAAGTCTCATCCATAGTTATAAAACGACGCAAGAAGTCGGTTTTATTCGGCTTAAAACGCTCCAAATTACGCTGAGAAATTTGTTTTCGATACAGTTTTTGTTGAATTGTTAATGTGTGCGGCACTAACTTTCCAAACAGTTTTTTCACTCGTAATTCTTCATGTAAAATATGGAGTACTCATTCGTCTCAGATGCCTATGGCATTAGCAATTTCACGCTTAGTCAAACTTGGATCTTCACTAACCATATTGTGGTTGCAGTTGTGGTTGCAGTTTTTGGTCGTCCTTCGCGTGGATCGTCTTTAAGGCTGGTACGACCAAGTTAAAATTCACCAGTCCAAAATTCAACGGTGCGTTTTGAAGGTGAGGACTCCTTATACACTTCCAACAATTGTTCATAAATTTCCTTTGCTTTAAGCCCTTCAAAACAAAGAATCTAATGACGGCACGATATTCAATTTTCTCCATATTAAAAAAAATCAATGACACGTCAACTTCAAATGGCTTGTAAACAAAGAAAGAATTGACAGAATGACTTGCAACTTTGCATGTGTTCTCAGAACAGTTATACCAACTTGAGAAAAAAAAAGTTTGGAGTTAGCAGTGCCATCTCTTGGTGAGCGCAGGAACTTTTCAACCAACCTGTATGTGATTCTAATAATCCAACCTGTATGTGATTCTAATAATCTTTGCTTAAAGTTATTGAGAAAACAAAAAAAAAAATTATAGTGTAAGTCTCTTTGATTTTAGAGTTTTGCTTTGTTTAGTAGCGTTATTTTTAACAATAGTTGTTGGTTGTACTCTTTATTTGTTTTGTTTTGTAAAGTACAGCCTAGTAAATTATTTTAAATAATAAGAGACATAAAACTACTCTAATAAAAAAACAAAATTAAAGTCAAAGATGTGGGTGTGCTAATTATAAGACCACTACTGTATGATTTGTACGTTGGTACGTAGAATTCGAATATTTTTAAAATGCATTACAAAATTTTTAAAATATGGCAACACTTATTTTGTATAATTTTTAGATAAAGAGAATAGAAACATACCAAATTTTTGTACATAATTTATTTATATTTTTATGAATTTCGTATTAAATCTTAATTTTAAAGGGAAAACCCGTCAAAGCGTCATTTAGTTATTAGTAATAGTAAAAATCGATAAAATTGCGATAAATCGTCAATCCTGGCATTGCTGATTCTCGCATATTTCAGTAATATTGTAAAAAGATTATTTGGTTGGGAAGTTTGCACAAAATAAAATTATAGACAAAGATTAGATAAAGTTTTTGTACAAATTTGCAAGATTTTTGTCCGCGAAATCGTGCGCTTATGTATTGCTTTGACCTATACGCCAAATAGTTGTTATCCAGAAAAATTATAAAATTTTTTTTTTTAATTTCTTTCACATTTGTATGCAAGACTAATACGAAATATCTGGTTTTAGAATCAGAAGGAGGATATTTACATTCCTAATTCAATTAATTTTGTTGAAAATGGTCAGTGGGTCAAACAAATAATAATGTGACGAAATACGCAACACCCTCAATAGTATGTTATGCACAATTTAATGGGCAAAAATAACAAGTTTTGCGCGTTAAATTTTTGCTCTATCTTCTCAATAATCTGGAATTAAACTCAGCTTGAAATGAAACTCAAAAATATTTAATTTTTTTTGTTGTAAAAATAGTCTATGTATTTATTTTTAATCATTTAAACATGATACCTGTATATAAATATAAGATTCTTAATCATTAACTCTATTAAAACTAAATTAAGTCTTTTCATTGTCTTATGCTAAATTAATAAGTAAATGTTTAATTTTAACTTAAAAATAAATATTTCCATATGTCAAAACTATTAAATACTGAATTAAAATGTATATTATCGATTAATTGTGACATGCAAGTATTAAAATCCATAATAGCATTGATAAAATCATTTGGAACTTCTAAAGAGTTATCCATTTTTTTTTTTTATTTTTCTTTGTTAAAATTAATTACAACAAGTATTTTATTTTTAAAGTTAATATTAAAAGTTATTTATAATTTATATTTAACAATATGAATGCACAAATTTTGTAGCATTTCCTGTTTTATATCATAAAAATACAAGTTTTGGGTAAAATGAAAAATGTATTTATTTTAAAAATTTATTTAAGAACATTTAGCAACAAGTTTTCAGCAAATATTTCCAATAAAGAAACTCTGCAACATTATTGTTTAATTTCACTTGATTTGAAATTTTTTTCTTTTTCTTTTTTTTTTGTATTATAAACTGATAATTTATTTTACATAAATTTATACTTTTTTATTGTTGTTAATGTATTTTCTTTAACTTTCACATTTGTTAAAATTTTTTTAAGTTTTTGCTTTCGTTTTTGTTAATTTATTGCGCATCTGAAAAATACGTGCACCTGCGCACAGAATTGTAAATAAACTGATAAGAATTCCACAATTGCCACCAAATTCATACGTTTAAATTTCTTAAGACGGAAACAGTGAGTTCGATCGCATCTTATGTTTGTATCTGTCTGCTGGTATGCACTTTGTAAAAAAATTTAACAAGGGAAGTTAACGGCAAAAAATTCTATACATACAAACAAACAACTTTACTAAAACTCAAAACTATGTTACTGTATCAAGTAAATACAAGTATTTTTAGCGGTTAACCATTGCAGTGTTGCCAGATGTTGCAAAATATTGTTTTCTTTTTTTTTTGTTTGAATCTATGGGAATCTTGGGGAAATAGAGTGGATTGCAAAGTGTCGAGGGTGTTATGGCCCGGACTGGACGCAGGGGCAAACAGGATTCTACTAGGATTGGATAGGAGTGGTCTCAGGACCCTTGTAGGGTTCTAACGGCGCATTGTTCTGTTAGGGCTTTTAAGAGTAAATCGGATAATGCCATACCGGACTTCTGCAGACTGTGCGGGGATGTTGAGAAGCTACACTCACCAAAAAAAGTCTGTAATGGCAACTGAAAATTTTGCTGTTATTACGGGAAATTCTGCTAATTTGAGCCCAGCGGTATTTTTGCTAATCTTAGCAACACATGTCTGCTGATATGTAGTCTAATGAAATTAGTAGAAAAATTAGTAGCTGCTACTAAATTTTAGTAAACTTTTTGCAAAATGGAATTTAAAATCTGTTTGCTAAAATCAGCAAACAAAATTACTAAATATTATTAGTATTAGTACAAAATTTAATTTTTTTTCGAGCATGAAAATTTTTTTATTTTATTTATTTTTTTCAAAAAATCAAAGGCTTAGAAATCTTAAAAATTGTTAATAAATGGACGAATTTATTATTTTGTTTTAATTTGGTAATTTCTTTTTGAAAATATTTTAGTCAATTTTTTTACTTTTAAGATCAAATTTTAATTGTTTTTAGGGCTGATTTTTAGAACTAAAAAACTTTTTAGTGCTACTTTAAATTTATGTCAGTATATTCACTTCCGACCCTTTGTAGGTGTAAGTTTTAAATAGAAATAACATTTCCCTCCACTTTTTTAAAATTCGTAATTTTTTTTGCTGCAATTAGCAACAAAAATTTGTAAATATTCTGTAAAAATTCTGTAATTTGTAAAATTTAAATAGCAAAAATATTTGCTAAATAATAATTTTTTTACTAAAAATCAGTACAAAAATAGTAAAGTGGGATTGAAAACCGTTTACAAATTTTTCTACTAACTTTTTCTTCTGAGTGTAGAGACGGTAGAGCATGTACTATGCCACTGTCCTAGGATGCAGGGCCTCAGGCAGAAATGGTTAGGGGATAGGTTTCACAACGAACTGGGGTGTATCGCTGGATGTAATCCAACAGATCTACTAGGGTTTGTCAGGGAAATAGGACGGCAGTTTCTGATGAGGGGACTGTAGAGGGGTCATGTCCTACGTAGTTTCTATATTTCTTCGGACCTCTCAACTTTTTTTTCTTCTTTATTTCTCTTTTGCTCTCTCTTCTTCCTCTATACTGAAGGGATTTACAATGGATCGCTTTGGTCTCCGGGTGGAAATGCATCCATTGGGCGCATAACCCTTCTTAACCTAACCTATGGGAACTTGCTAATCCTATCACCAAATTGTGTTTCGCATACAAGAAATATCGTAGTAAAATTTACGAATTTTTTTTGCTGTTTACAATTTACATACGAGCAATTTCCTCGTTTTATTTTATATAGAAAAAACTTGGTAAAATCAAGAAATCGAATTTACGTTTTTATAATTAATGAGTGTTAAAAAAAACTGAATTTTATTTTACCAAAAGACTCTTAATCTTAAATCACAATACACAGATAGGAAACAGCTAATTGTGGCAATATGGTTAAATAACAGAATTTACAGGTCTCTGTATGGGACAGGCCCTTCTTATGCAATTGGTGTCGAAGTTTAGGCCCGTTAATCGCTCCTTTCAAGGGAAAAAATTCTCAGCGAAGGAAATCAGAAGCCTTTGTACCTTCAGAATATCAGACTTAATATAAATACGCGTTCTCCTAACTCTTCTTCTAAGACACTCACAAGAAGAAGTTTACTGGTGAGGCCCCTGATTTTGCAAAAAAAAAATCTGATATTTAAAACAGGAGACAAAATTAATGGTCACGTATTTTTTAAGCGGCCCATTGTCATGTCTAAGTGGGAAGGGGGTGTTTAAAAATATGTTATTGAATACTCCATAAAAGAAATATTTATTTGAATACCCACATTGCCTATCATTTGCATACAGAGCTGCCACCCATTTGAAATATTACAAAAGAGAGTTTCCAAACTAGCATGAATATTTTATTTTCAGGTGAATGAACTGGAATTAATTTTCCAATTAAAAATATACAAATTTCAAAACAATCTGGCTTCACATTTTACAATACTAACATACGAATATAGTAAAACAACATTTTAATAAGAGACCAACGAACAAGTTTAACGTATTTCAAAATCACCCGGTCTGTCTACATGATTTCATGTCTGTTCTATACGATTTGACTGCATCAACTGTCGTAGGTCGTTAGCTGTTAAAATATGTGCATAAATATAAAATAAAATTTACTTCAAGTTTTTAAATTAAATTAAAAAAAAAGCAAGATACAAGGTAGTTATATTTAGTATCGTGTTGCCCACAAAATGTGGTAGAAAAATTGCAAAATCTTTTTGAAAAATTGCAGTTGTAATCTATCCTGAGCTTACATTTAACTGGTAAATATTTTATGATAGATGCGATAGATGATTGTTTTATGCACTAGCTAGAACACAAAATTCAGAACCTTAATGAATGAATTGTTTTGAAGTTAAGAGAAGATGAAGTTGTAGTAGTAACTGATCATTATCAGCCCAGATGAAAATAATGACAGGGATTTTTGACTCAAGCTGCGGGTGAAGCGATATAATGAAGCTATAGCGTGGTAAAAAGGGAGTCCCCCCCTTCCATCAAAGGGCGAAAAGTCTCTCCCTTAACGGCCTGCCCAAGCCGCTGGAGCTAGAAAGTTCAAATTTGGTATAAACGTTGTTCGTCCTGTGTAGACATCAGGATTTTTGGAAAATCCTAGTGGAGGGGATAAAGAAAAGAGGAAAATTCTTGACGGCTTGCTAAAACCGTTGAAAGTTTAAATTTACTACGTAGGTTCCTCCTCTGGCGTAGACAAGAAATTCCTAGTTGGAGTGGCATAAAAGGGGAAAAGTTTCGCCCTTAACTGTCTGCTCAAACCCATTTGGAAGGAAGTTGAAATTTGATATAAAGGTTCCTCCTCCAGCAAAGAGTTTGGGGGAAAATCCTGCGTGAAGGGGCGAAAAAGGGGAAATTTTTTCTCTTGACGAGAAGCCTTAAATTTGATGACAAATCTAATTTACAAACTTTCCAAATGTATGTTTATTACCAGCAAAATTATATTTCAATAAATTTATACAATTTAAATCAAATTGTTCCCACTGTGCAGTGTGCATAGTGGATGTATGAATTAACTTATTTAAAGTTAGCCGTTACCGGTTTATTATTCTTCTAAATTATATTGTACGACTTCTATTTGTGTGTTGCAGGCATGGGTATCCGTTGTAATTGCAAAATTGTTTAGTTACTTTAATCAAATCTGTTCGTTGCATGTTAAACTTGAGCGTCTAAATGTTGTTCAACCTCTACAAGTATTTCGCTTGGTTTTGTTGTAAACATTAGCAATATAAATATAAATTAACTAATTGTTTTATTTCCACTTTAAAACAGGCACGTGAAAAAAAAACAAGTTGTTGCATTAATTTAGTTTTTATTATTTGCTTTTACTGCGTTTGAAAATAATTTTAAACAGAAAACATTTAATTGTTTGTTATCATTTTCATCTTAAGCGGTATTTTTGTACAGTAAATATGAATTAAATTTTTATTTGACAGGCACGTTTTACTGCCATTGGTTTGTGTTATAATAAATTTTATTTTTGGATCCCAAATAAAGACTTTATGTTAAAATATTACTGATTAATAAGTAATTATGAATTAAATTAAATTTAATTTAATATACAATAGGGTTTCTCTCCCGTAAACACGTATAGGTTAAATGAGGACGAAAAGAAGAAGAAGAGCCATTCTCCCATAAAATGGGAGACATACGCCTATGTCAGAGAATCGGCATATTGTGCGCTCTCCAAACCCGCCTTATAAAACAATCCAGTCTACCTGAAGAATTCAGTATCCCTCAGGTATCCCTTCAGTTTTCTCAAATCAACCACAAAAAAGCACTCCCCGTGCAAGTGCCTTACCCCACTACAAGGTCTCATTGTCCTCCCTACATGCTTTTAAAACCACAGATTCACTCCATTCCATTTTCGAAATGTGTGATTGTAATGCAGAGCGCCCTGTAAGAATTCACAGTTCCTGTTTCCCCATCCTCAAAATAACCCTCGTCGTGTTCACGTCGGGGTAACCCCACAGAACTTTCGTGATCGCACCAACATTATCCCCATTACTGATCTACTTGTGCATGTTCGTGTCCCATTGTCTTAGCTTCGTTTTCGTCATCCGAAAAGGTCTCGGATTTTGAAGCCTAACTGAGACTTAACGAATGTCAAAATCAAACTGACAGACGATGCCATTTGCAAATATGGCAGTACTTTCCAATAGAGTGATACTTATTGCCCAACCTTGAAAAATAACTCTAATAATAAAATTATTGAAAGCATATTTCAAACAAAAATATGGTAGTTTTCAATTTTTTTTGATATTTTCAGAATTTATAAAATTCTTGTTTTTTTACAAAGCATTTTTGTGAATATAAACCAAAAATTCTTTAAATTGGCACCCAACAATGCAGTTTGTAAATTTTTGCAAATTTATACACATTTAAAATAAAAAAAAATACCGTTACCCTTAAGATAAACTAAGGAAATATTTTTCATTATCCATTTTTGCCGACCACACAAATCGCTGAGTCAGTGTTATGACTTACCAACTATGGTGTAAGCAAATTGTGCCTCGTTATTAGTATATCTGGTCATTAAACTTTTAACCAACCAACCAACCAACCAGTTTTATTCATATTAAAATATGATTAAATAGTTCCTTGTATGCAAATTTAATAATAATAATTATCGTATTATTATTATAAATTAATGTTTAGAAATCAATACTTATGTACGAGGGTCGTATCATTGCCTAGTCACGAAAAGTAGTAAACATTTTTGTTGTCGGACCCCCACAGATCCTAATAAACTGTGGATATGTTATATAGAAGGGGTTAAGGGGTTAGAACGCGGGGTCAAAAGTAGCATTATTTTAAATAATTTATAGAGAAATTGAAAAAATAGACACGTTTTTTTTTCTAAAATGTTTCGCGTGTCATCTTAAGTTAATGTTGTATTTTGGAAGCTTGATTCTAAAGTTGGGGAAAATATTTTAAATTGTAGGAATATACAATTTTGGAAATCAGTTTTAAAAATCGTTGAAAAATTTTACAAAATAAGGCATTCCTGATTTTTTTATTTAATTTTATTTTTCCTCGATTTAATATATTTTTCCACATCACTCCTGCACTGGTAGAACATAAGACTCGAAAATATTTAAAATTCGGCCCACTGTAATGTGCATGTACGTACATACATATATTTCATGTAAAAATTGTAAATATTTTTAACATGACTATAATTAAATGGGGTCTAGATTTTGTGGCACTTTATGTATGTTTAGTAGTTTATTAAACTAAACCAACAGATTAAAGACCATAAAGTCCATCTCATTTTGACCTATATGCAGGCAAGCAAACGAACAAGCAGGTAATCACGTAGACAATAACAATTTAGTTATTAATATAATTTTTATTATTTTATTTTATTTTGCGAAAATTATTAATGTTTATTTAAGTCATATATTATCATAAATAATATTTTGAAATTATAGTTAAAAGTTTTCCTATGTTTACTGTATTTAGAGGGCAAACATTTATATGGGCAGTAAAAAATTGCTTATATTTAAAAAAAAAAAAGATTTTTTTTGTAAAAATTAAAAATTATAATATTAAACTCCTTACGAAAATCTGTTTAATATGAATAGCATTTATTTTAATTGTCATTGATTTTACCGTCATAATTCTCTAAAGCTTATTTGACACTCACTTGATTATGTATTGATGAAAAATGTATTAATTTGCTTATAAGAAAGTAATGTGTGCAAAGAGTTCAGCTACATTGATAAAATCAGTAACTGCCAATTGATTGTTGGCAGTTTGCTCCCATTTGATTAACATTGCTGTCAATATCAATCCAATACAAAATCAAGTGGCATACGGATTTAAGTTAATTTATTTTATGCGAAAAATCAGTAGAATTTTCTGTAAAATTAACTTATTTATTTAAACATTAGGGACGGGACAAGGAAGGCACAGTGGCACTTTATGCGTGCAAGAAAGCAATAGGGAGGCAATGGGGTTTGGGACCTCCGATTGTCCACTGGCTGTATACGGCAGTGGTACGACCGATAATGCTGTATGGTGTTATCGTCTGGTGAAGAGCTCTCCAGAGGCCCACATACTGTGGGATGCTGGATAGGGTCCAATGGATGGCTGGTATGTGCATTACGGGTGCGCTTCGTACCACCATTTGCTGCCTCTGGACAGAATTAGTTCACAGACTGCTGCAGCTGCAGCAGTCCGGTTGAGGGCGCTGTCACTTTGGTCGGACAGTGGCTATGGTCACAGTGTAATCCTTAACATAATGCCTGAACTTCCAGGCATCATTGACTACACTGTGGCCGAACCTCTGCTCGACAAGAGGTACCAGATGCTTATACCGCATAGGGATTCGTGGAAACACGGAACTCCCAATGGGGGGCGTTGTGTCGACTTCTATACCGACGGCTCTAAACTCGACGATCAAGCAGGCTTCGGGGTCTACTCCAGGGACCTACAGCTGAGTAATGCGCGGAGACTGCCGATTCACTGTAGTGTTTTTCACTACATTAGGGAGGTAGCGGAGTGGCTTGGGTATAATGTCCTTACAACAGTGAGAATTAATATATTCTCTGATAGTCAAGCTGCCATTAGATCTCTGGATTCTATCTTCCTGGATTCTACATCAGCCCTGAACTGTCGCAGATCTCTTAACGAGATGGCTCAACAGTTCAGCATCCATGATATTTGGGTGCCGGGCCACAGGGACATACCAGGGAACTGTAGGGCAGACAAGCTTGCAAGACTGGGGACTACCTAACACATTCCACACAAATTGGAATCTGTGGGCATGCCTCTGACCACTTGCAAGTTTCAGCTGCGGGAGAATGCTTATGGGTTAGCAAGAGATTGGTGGGCCTCTGTCCGTGGTTGTATTCGTTCCAGACAGATGTTGTCCCGTCTGGATAGGAAGCACACGCACAGGTTGCTGTCACTGTCAAGGCCCGATATATCCCTACTTGTGTCCGTCATGACGGAACACTGTCTGATTGGAAGGCACGCGGTTAGGTTGAGGGTTGGGGCTAGTGACTTTTGCAGAAGCTGTGGTGACGAAGAGGAGGATGAGTCTGTGGAGCACCTTCTCTGCACTTGTCCTGCCCTGGCTCGCAGGAGGGGACTGCATTTGGGCTCATGTTCCTTTGAGGACCTGGGTGATTTGGCTGATATCGATATCGGCCGACTTAGGGGCTTTTTGAGGCAATCAGGATGGTTCGACAGGGGAAGCTAGTGATGTAATTTTTACTAGCTTCCGTGGTATCACAAGGGACTTAATAGTCTAAGTGAGTCTGATTGGTAAGCTACCACATCTACCTAACCTAACTGATTTTTTAGTTAGTTTTACTAACATATTGTTTTGAGTGTAACCAAACTATGTGCAAAAGAGTTAAACTGTATTTATGAATATTAATTGAATGCCATTGATTATGATAATGTATACTTTAATTATGCTTGGACATGTTTCCTTTGTAATATATTTAGGGTGACCATCTGTACTGATTGTGAGTAGCCGGAAAGTTCTTTGGCCGTACAGTTGAGATATTTAAGATCCACTAAACTTTTTGAATTATCTAAACTGCACATCTGATTTTGGTTTTTAAATAAATATATTTTTTTTTAAGTTTTTGCAATATAATATTAAATAAATTGTAACCGTTTTTAAAAGCGAATAATGGTATAAACTTAAGTTCTAAATTTCGAAAAAAATATTTTATTTTTTCCGAAAGTTCTTAAATAAATTGGTGCTAAAATTTGTTTTTAAAAAAATAGTATCAGGACAGCCATATAGGCTTTTTACACTGAACAACATATTTGCGCTACGCATGGAAGATGTTGAAAACGTGAAACATGAATTAACATTGGCAACATCTTTCATCTGTCATTTATTCAGCTGTCAAAAAGACTAATATTTTTTGGTTAAAAATAAAAAATGGATTTAGAGAAAGCATTAATCATTGGAGTTGTTGTTGCTTTGCAAGAACAAACCGGAATTTTAATGCAGTACATTGAAATACTAAAGTTTATTCTGGAAGAAGATGATGATGATGAAGAATTTTTGGTAGACATAAGTATAAAATTCTCACATGTGCCGCTCATTTTCCTTTGTTGAATAAATTTGTTTTCTGTTTATTTTCTGCAATGTCAGTTTACTAGTGATGGCACAAAGAAAATCCATTTTTTGTCATTTTTTTAGTGATGACATTTAAAATAGCGAAAGATGTAAGATGGAACAAAATGAGAAAAGATCATCTTTTGTAGATGTAGAAAGATGTATAGTTTTTGGCCTGTATAACTCTTATGGGAAGATGTTAACATCTTTGTAAATTGATGAAATATGAAAAATGTAGCTCAGTGGAAAAGGGCTATTAGTACATTGATAAACACTAAATTAGTATTAATTTTTTTACTATTAAATGGTCACCCTAACTATACCTATATAATCTATACTTTTCAAAAATTAATTGTCAGTGATATTTTAATATTCTTTCAAAATGAGGATCGGATACGCTCTTGCAATTTGTACTTGCTTGGTGTCTTATATTGCGGCTCAAGAACCTGTGTTTGAAAGGGTATTTGGACAACTTGGCAATGTGCTGGATGTAAACGGAAAATTTTTAAATACACTGATAAGTACAATAATGCCACACTCAAAAAATCCTGCAGCTTTAAAACATGAAGATCGAATGTTGAGTACAATACTAAAACCGATAATGAGTGGACAGATTATACCAGTAGTATCAACTGCACCATACCAATCAACTACTCCAAGAAATTAACTAATAAGTCGTTCAAAATTAGAACTTGCGCAAGGTAGCCAAGACGTTTAATGTTCAGCATCAAAATTTATAACTACAATAGACTACATACAGCCTTTATGACACTACATCATTTTCAGTCTGATTTAAGAATTTTTTAAAAATATTTAAAAATTGGGAAAAGTTTTGTTTTAAATTATCCTGAAATGTTTTAAAACTGCTAAAAAAAATGTTTTAAAATAATCTAAAAATGTTTTAAAGTTGTCCAACAACTCCTTAATATTGTCTAATAACACGTTCATACTGAACGCCTAAATTCGTATTTTTGTTTTCTTCAAGTTTTCGACTTGCAAATTTTAAATCGTATTATAAAAAAAAATTTAAAAGTTGTCCAGAAATCTATAAATCTTGTCTAAAAATGGTTTTAAATTGTCCAAATATTGATTAAAATTGTATAAAAACTTTGAATATTTGTCTATGTGCATTTCAAAATTATTCAAATTCCACCGACAAGCACACATTACCCAATAATGTGTAAAGTAATGTATAGCCATGGGGATCTATGCATTACTTTACACCTTTATTCACTGATGAATTTTATAGTAGCTGAACCTTTAGGTAATGTATGGTCCCATTACCTTGAAAGTGATAAAGTAAGTGGTTACAAGGATGGTTTAAAATAATGTGTCTTAAAATAGATTTTCATAAAAAAAATATATTTTGTAAAAAAAAGAATATTGTAAATATTTAATAACAATGTGAATACCCTTAATATGTCTCATTATTAAACAATCCGTTATTTCTTATTGACTAAAATTATTGCATTTTTAAAAACAAGTTTACTGTTGATGTTGTTTATTTATGCATAATCTGTTATTCTTCTTCCCATTTCTTAATTTACTCCTTTATGTTTATTGTTGTAACAATTTTATACGCAAGCGTATAAAATACTAAAGCAAGGCTTATTCGTTTCTTTCCGTTAATCAATAAAATTTGATTGCTAAAATTGCCACCGGCCTTATTTATTTAATATACCGTCCACGTATTTATATGAAAATATTTTTTTATGGCCCCGCTAGGTATCGAACCATGGATCTCTGGTTGCCAGCCGAGGAATCTACCCAATAAGCTATCGACGCGTAAAAAGTTTGTTCGTTAAAAACGTTAATGAATTGTTGGGCTTCGTGTTTTCATTCGTGATGTCGAACCATATAAATATATTTCACTCTTGCTTAGAAAAACACAATAAAATGTGCCTAAAAATAGATTTTCACTCATTTTTCAATCACACTGTAAATAAAACTTCAACTTTCGAAATGACACTGAAAAACGCCGAGACACCCCAACACAGTGGTATACTCCGTTTTAAAAGATCAGGTCAAAATCAAGAGATATTGCATTTTTAATTTTGTATTGTCTCTCAAGAGATTTGTTGGTGTTTTAAGGAAAATAAATCAAAATCTCTTTTGAAATTACTTTATTTATTGATTTTTTTTTTTTAATTATTTACTGTTTATTAATATTTTATTTCGTTTGCAATAAAAAAAAATCAAAAGTTTGTTCAGAAAATAAAACGGCATAAGAGTCATTAAAATCTGTTACAATAATATTACGTATACGTATACGGCGTACTTTAACTGGAGCTAAACACATCCCAGGGTATCATTATTATTTTAAACTAAAAGTAATGAGAGAAGTCTCGCCGCTCGTTTCTGTCTACACACGTAGTTATTACACCGGCGGCACCTATAGGGTGATCCAAGTAGAGATACTTTTTTTAATAGCCTTTTTTGACAGATCACGTGTGAGTCGTGTCATGCTGTCATGTTATTTTTGTTTAGTATTGTTTGGCATTTCATAATGGAAAGACTTACGCCTAAACAACGTTTACAAATCGTTCAACTTTATTACGAAAATTCACTCTCTGTGAGGAATGTGTTTCGTGCACTTCGCTCAACTTATGGTCAACATAATCGACTTACTGAGCGTACTATTTGCAACACCATCACCCATTTTGAGACCCAGCATTCATTATTGGATAATATTCAACCGAATAGACCACGTCTAGCACGCTGTGAAGAAAATATAGCGGCCGTAGCTGAGAGTGTACACGAAGACCGTGGAGAGTCGATTCGGTGCCATGATAACCGACTATTTGATGCCTGAAATTGATCTCGGCGACATTTATTTTCAACAAGACGGCGCCACTTCCCACACATCGCATCAATCAATGGATTTATTGAGAGAACACTTCGGTGAACACATAATTTCACGTTTTGGGACGGTCGTTTCGCCACTAAGATCGTGTGATACCACACCGTTAGACTTTTTCCTGTGGGGATATGTAAAGTCTGAAGTTTATGCGGACAAACCCGCTTTGATTCAGGCCTTGGAGGAAAGCATTACGCGTGTCATTCGCCAGTTACCAGTCGAAATGCTCGAACGAGTCATCGAAAATTGGACTCAATAGATGGACCATCTGCGACGTAGCAACGGCCAACATTTGATAAACATAATCTTCAAAAAATAAATTCCAAAGAATGTTCTTTCAAATGATAATAAACATTCCCTATTAAATTTGAATTTTCTGTGTTTTTTTCTTTAAAAAAGTAGGGAACTTCGAAATGGATCACGCTATACAATTAGCAGACAGTTGTCTGCAGCTAACGTGTGCGTGTGCTTCAAGAAGTCCTGGAATATCCACCAGGAGGTGAACCGTACATAGGTAACCTCTTTCAACAGCCCTACGGACAACCCGTGAGTATCCTTCTAACTTATTAACCCATTCTATTTTAATTTCATCTAGGGCGTGTGCCGTACGCTGGCTATATGATTACGTGTCCTTCTGCAAGCATCCTAGGAGCAACAGGGAAGTGTGCCTTACCAAAAAAATCCTGCAAGTGGCCTAGAACTGAAACTCCAGCAGGAAAACCGCCGTACATCAAACCCTCCCTGAAAAAGCTACCGAGTATCCCAAAAAGATCAGAGGCAGCCCTGCACGTTTACCCTGGCTAGGGGTGTACCGAGACGTCGTTTTTCTCCCTTCACATACTCGTACTCACTATCTCTCTTGGTATATCCTTGTAATTATTTATATGTCAATAAATAAATTAAAATTATAACGATTAAAGAAAACTCTGCCTTGTACTCTATGTCGCTGGATTCATATAAATTTCTGTGACGAATCCCACTCCCGCGATCTTACCCCAAATAACGGAGAAAAACTCGTCGTTACACTACTTTTACTAAATACAAAAAAAGTAATCGAACAAACCTTATATGTACTTATAAATTCAAAAAAGGTGATTTTTTTTTGAAATATTTTGTTTACAAAGTGTTTACGTTATTAATTTTCGAAGAAATAGTAAAAAAATATAATTTTCCATAAAACCACATATTTTTCTAGACTATATAAGCTCTAGTAATTCTATTCAATCAATTCAAAAGTATAATTGACTTTGTATAAAAAGGATGAATTGTTGGCTGATATTAACTTATTTATGTGCTTTAATAGCATTTGTTAAAGGTTTGTAATGCAGCTCTTTGCTTTGAAAAAATATTACCAAAATAATAAAACATTTTATAAATTAATATTGTAAAATATTTTGTAAATAAATAAATAAAAATATATTTATTTATATTTTTAGCTTCACCGTTGCCGGGAGGTGGTGGCGGAGGTGGAGGAGGTGCTGGTGGCCGTGGATGCAATTGTGAGCTAGGTGGTGGTGGAGGAGGTGGCGGCGGCGGCAGTGGGGGCCCGGGAAATGGTGCTGGAGGAGCAGGGGGCGATAATGGACCCGATTGTGTACGCGCCTCCTGGATGCCGCCCTGTCCATGAGAAATTAATTTTTTTATTTTCAAAAACGTAAAAGCGAGATAATTGCATGGAAAAGTTATTTAAAGATTTTTTGTTTCTTTATTAAATTCGTGTGAATCATTTTGAAATCACTTTGTTTGTTAATTTAAAAATAATTAAAATAATTTTGCACGTAGATTGTTATACACTCATAATAATCCATGCATAAAAATACGAAATTAATGTCAAAACAACAAAAAATTTTGTAAAATAAACAAATTATCGTTTGCTTTACAAAAAGTTTTGTTATTTTTGACATTCTTTCGTATTTGCATGCATGGATTATTATCAGTGTAATAGTTTAAGAGTGGCAAAAAATGCGACAAGGGCCCCCATAACCGTTGATGCACAACCCCTTCCCTAGAATTTGAATAAAGTTTATCTGTTGTATACCTTATACCACTATGTGGTCAGGGCATAATGAGTTTGTGTGAAACGAAGTGAAATTCTATTTTGTGACATCTTTGTAAATCCCTGATTCTTAATCGAAATTCTAGCTAGACATTCTGTAGAATGAATATGATCTTTGTTCGCTTTTAAAATTGAAATTTCTATCATATGCACCACAGATACTTCCCGTTAGTTGTAGTAGATTTATGAATTAAAATATGAAATACATATAAAAAGCAATAATACGAGTACAACACTTTTAAAAATTTTATTATTTATAATAATTAAATTGTCGGTTGCTGCTAATCTCAACATTTTGATATAATTTTCAAAATTGTAAAAATTAATGATTGATTGCAATAATATTGATGAAAAGATTCGAAATTATATTGAAATTGGTTGGAAAAACTAATATTTTAGATGGAACAGACCTAATATTACAATTTTACTATCAATATTTTATTGAAATGTCAAACAAAATCTTGTATAAATTGTTGATTGTATGGGTATTAAAAGTAATGTAGAAGATGATATTTTATAAATCTATATATATATATATATATATATATAAAATTGTTGCAAGTGGGTTGTGACTTTATAACTCACGAACGGTCAAACCGAATTCGATTAAATATTTAGGTCGTGTAGATGGTTTACCTAAAGGTTGCACGAAATCGGTCGACTCATTCGTGAGTTATGACTTTTGATGTCATCATGTGATTTTGTCCATATAAAAAAAAAACAACAAATACGTAGGCACCCATAAGCGTGTGCGGTATGTGTACTGTGTGCTGACTTCATACACACAGTAAATACACGTTGTAGCGCATACAAGCATAAACTTTGACAGCTGTCAGTCAGTGATCATTTTAAGGTTCTTTTTCATCAAACTCGCGGATCGAGAAATCAATGAACCAATGAATTTATGAATTCAATGTTAATATTCTTGCGTAGCGTAGCACGCCAGGATCCGCTAGTATTGATTATAATAACAAATTTTTTTTGGATGATCTGATAGTGTTTTGGTTAATTTTACACTCACAATATTATTTCGTTAAAAATAATCTAAAATACATATTAAATTAATCGGGAATACAATCAAAAAGAGGACTACTGATTTTTCATTATATTCAGCCCATTTTATTGTTTATTTTCAATCATTGTTTAATAATCGACAAAGGCATTAAAAGCAATCGAAAGTTGTTTAAATAACCATAAATTTTTAACTGACAAAAATCAATTTTTATCTGACAAAAAGTAGAAAAAACGATTTTTGTGGTTTGTTTTTCAAATTGAAATTTTTTTTTAGTTGTATGTAATTTATTTACCCATGTAAAAATCGAAATATATATGAACATACATGATCATACATGGGCTTGTATATGATCATACATGGGCATACATGGTCATATACGTCCATACATGATTTCATATATGACCATATATCTTCGGATCCGAAATTTGAGGGTATATATGATCATACATGCTCATATATTATTCATGTATGCTCGTATATGATCATATACGTCCATATACCCTCAAATTTCAGATCCAAAGATATATGATCATATATGAGATCATGTATGGTCATATATTGAACAATGTATGGACATATATGACCATGTATGCCCATGTATGATCATATACAGGCCCATGTATGATCATGTATGCTTATATATATTTCGATTTTTACATGGGTATTTATTTTTTTATTTTCTTGTGTGTATCTATATTTGAAGAATTTCTTGTAATTTTTATTGAAATAATTTTGTATATATAAATACAAACTATTTTGGTAAAAAAACAAGAAAGAATTTTATCAATTTCAATTTTTGAAAACAGTAAACATTCAATTTTAAATTTAACAGAAAATATCAACTCCTAGTGAATGTCTGTAAATTTTTATAGTTTGTTTTTTGAATGACTGATTCAAATAGTTAAAAAATATATTTCTATGAATTTCAATTGATTCTTCATTTAAAAACAAACTTTACGTATTACTTTTTAAATAAACTACAGTCGGTAACGGAAAATATATTGTGAGTGTATAAATTTTGTGATCATAATAAAATGGATTCAGTGTTGCCATGTTATGGCTCGTTTACATCTGCATTACCCATACAAATGAAATCCTGAAAATTTACGAGATTTGTAAGAAATCTCATGAAAATCTCTCAAATGTGCAGACTTTTACAGAATACAACACTGCGTGTCGCTTACTTTGTAGATTTCTTTGCATCAAGAAGTGGCAAGACTGGTTAACAGCTGACAAAAAAGAAAAAAAACAAAAAAAAAAAATACAAAATAATGAAATAAAATAATTAATATTAACATAATAAAAATAATTTTAAACCCAATAAGAATGTGTTACTAAACAAAGTATTGCGTGGTTCTAATTTTTACTTCTGGCGGAGGAAATGAACAAAGCTTTGAAAATTACTAATCGTCCTTCCATCAATATACTGAAAATTCTGTGATCTGGCTTGTATTTCTAACAGAAAAATTAATTTACTAACATAACTAGAAAACGATTTTTACACAAAATACTAAAAATTGTGTTCCGCCAAGGATATAGTGCTTTTTAAAAATGGGTTTTAATTTTAAGTTATTTTTTGTTTGTTCAAAAAAAAAACTGGCTGTCAAATTGAAATCTTGCCAAATGCAAATGTAAACGGTCAAGATTTCTGTGCAAGATTTTCATTGAAAAACATGGAAAATTTTACCAAAAACTAGGAAAAATTTAATAAAAACTTGGGAAAATTTAACAAAAACTTTGGAAAACTTAATAAAAAAAAATTGGTAAAATTTACCAAAACTTTGGGAAAACAACATAAATTTGGGAAAATTTACCAAAAGCTTAGGAAAATTTAACAAAAACTTAAAATTTTAAAACAAACTTGGAAAAATTCATCAACTTAGGAAAATTTACCAAAAAAACTTGGAAAAATTTACCAAAAACTGGGGAAAATTTGCCAAAATCTTGGAAAAATTTCATTAAAACTTGGGAACATTTAAAACAAAACGGGAAAACGGGGATTTTTGAAGTACCTACGGTGAGGTAAAAACTTCCCTTTGACGGCCTGCCCATTTTGCTGTGGCTAGAAATCTGAAATTTTAAATAATCTAGCTCGTAAGACGGAATTTTTGGACATCTATATGGGGAAGGGAAAAAGGAGATATCTTTTCCTTGACGGCCTGCACAAACCACTTTGGCTAGAAGTCCGAAATTTTATATACATGTTTCGTGGAATATGAGCTAACTACTGACAGGAACAGATTTTTGGGAAAGCCTAGTAGAAATTTCCACCTCTTGAGGGCTTGCCGAACCCTAAAAACCTGAAATTAATAAAGTGTGTACTGTAAAATTTAAAATTTCTGTTCTCTTGAGTGTGTGATAATTCTCTAATTATAATTCTCATTTTTTAAACAATTTCCATCCGGGCAATACCGGGCAACGCTTTTTCTACGCTAACAACGTAGCGGGCATTTGCCAGAGCCTTAAGTTATGCTCGAAAAATTTTAATATTTGTTTACATTACAGTTGTGTATAAATTAAGTAAATATTATATACTTGAGGTGACAAATTGTTACAAATGTGATAGTGCAAATACGTAGTTAACACAATGGGGTACATAACTTATAAAAAAAATCGACAGAATTTTAATGAAAATAACTTTACCAAGTATGGATCCCTTAGGGCGACAATATGTCTCGCATAATTAAGGTACTTTTTGTATCAACAATTTCGAGTGCTATTTTATTATTTGTTTCTTATCTGATTTTTATCAAATAAATATATTTGTAATCTGCTATTAGAGTCCTACAAAAACGTGTGTAGGCTATTTCTTCAAGATATATCGAATTTGGACCTGATTGCGGTTGGATTTGTCGATATCGACAGCTTTTACTAAAAATTCTTTATAAAAACAGTTCTGGCAAAATTTTACAATCGAGCTCAAATTATATATATTCTAAATTGCAATAGATTTGTCGGGAGAGTTGTATTTATTTGTAAATTTCAAAATAAAAAACAGTGCCAACCGCAATCAGGCTGATTATTTATTTTTGTACGCTGAGAGAATTATCTGCATAATTTTAATAAATTGCAAAACACTGACGAATACTTTGGAACCAGTACGCTCTTCGTTATCTAATAAACACTAAATTAATAATAAATTTATAATTGCATAAGAAAATCAAAAAAAAAATGAAAATCATTTATGAAAGTTACAATATTTGTTTAATATTTCTACTACTTTTCGTTTTTTTACTATTTTTATTTTTGATTCTCATTAGCACAATTTTTAACAAAAAAAAACCGCATTTATTACTTTTACTAAATACAAAAAAAAAAAGTAATCGAACAAACTTTATATTTCTGAATTTAGAAATGGTGATTTTATTTTGAAATACAATTTCCCACAAAAACCACATATTTTTCTAGACTATAAAAGCTCTAGTAATTCTATTCAATCAATTCAAAAGTACAATTGACTTTGTATAAAAAGGATGAATTGTTGGCTGATATTAACTTATTTATGTGCTTTAATAGCATTTGTTAAAGGTTTGTAATGGAGATCTTTGATTTGAAAAAAAAATTATCAAAATAAAAATACATTTATTTATATTTTTAGCTTCACCGGTGCCGCAGGGAGGTGGTGGTGGAGGTGGACGAGGTGGTGGTGGCCGTGGATGCAATTGTGAGCCAGGTGCTCCTGCAGGATTCGGTGGCGGCGGTGGTGGCCTGGGTGGTGGTCCTGGCGGAGCAGGAGGCGCTAAGGGACCCGATTGTGTACGCCCTTCTTGGATGCCGCCCTGTCCATAAGAAATTATTTAATTTATTTTTAAAAACGTAACAGTAAAATAATTGCATGTAAAAGTTATTTAAAGACAGTTTGTTTTTTTAATTAAATTTATGTGAATCATTTCTCTCCACTGTTGCTAGAATAAAAATAAACTCCGATATGTAACAATTTAGTCTCAAAGAACTGAAAAGTCATTTTAAGGAATAGCCTCCATGGTTACTTAACCAAAACTGTGTGAATATGTCACCTCCACAAACTTAAAAATCAACACAACCCGTTACAAATTCGAACTCTCTTTGAAGATCTTCGAGAAAACTTGCAGGGAAACACATTCATATTTACAGACGGCTCAAAGTCTGAAAATTTAGTTAGCTATAGTGTCACAACAGAAAGAGAGGTCATCAAGGCCTCGATTCCAGCACCTTACAGCTCAATTTCATCTGCAGAATTGATCCCAATATACGAAGCAATCAAATTTGTAGGCAATGGAAAGTATGGAAAGTATGCAATATGCACCGATTCCTTATCTGCCGTAAAAATGATTATGAATATAAATAACAACAACCCATATATTACCCGCATAAGAAGCACCTTAATAATGAAACAAAATTGTTTCACTCCAATCTGGACACTAGGCGACTGAAACATCGACGGAAACGAGTACGCCGATACTATCGCAAAATATATTCTCAGAGCGCCACTTTTTATTACAGAAAATTACAAAACACAAAAGACATGTTGGAATTCACTAAAAAATACTATATAGAACACGACAATACTTACCCAACGACATCAAACTGGTAGAAAACAATTAACGAAGAAAAAACTAACATATACCAATCCAGAAATCAATAAAATAAAGAGAATAGATTTCATAAAATTCCTAAGACTTCGTTAAGGACACACCAAATTCACACATGGCTTGTTATTAAACATACCCAATATCCCAATATGTAACTACAATTACATCCGCCCGCCATCCCCAGAACACCTTCTATTTTGCTGATGTTTGTAACCAGTCTTGCCAGATTTTGTGGTTTTGGCTAAACCTAACCTACAGATTTCATAAATTTAAGTCCTTCCAAAAAGCCAGCGACAAAAAATCCTCTGTCCCCCAAATACAGGGTATCCGCCGTGAAGGTATACTACTTTTTTTGTTTATAATTTTTGATTAAATGCAAAAGAATGGATCTTATATTGATAAATGTTTTATTTAATGTCGGCAATTATGTATGGAATACAATATCAGATAAATGTCCGCCTCTGTTAGCCTCACAAATGCGATGTTTTTTGAGCACATTTTTCATTACATTCTCACACATTTCGCGCGGTATTTCATTAATTTCATCACGAATATTTTGTTTGAGTTGCTCACGCGTTTGTTTGCATAAACCTTGCTTTTCAGATATCCCCGGAGCAGTCAAATCAGGCGATTGTGGAGGCCAATCAACATCTCCATTTCTTGAAATAACTTGTTGTGGAAAGAGGTCTCGCAGTAATTCCATTGTAATCCTGGCTGTATGCGATGTGGCACCGTCTTGTTGATACCACATGATAATCAAGCCCAATGCATGCAGTTGTGGCGTTAAAAAGTTTTCAATCATATCACGATATCGCTGCCCATTCACAGTTACCGTTGCGCCGTTTTCATTTTCAAAGAAGTAAGATCCAATGATTCCTCCTGAACAAATTGCACACCAGACTGACACTTTTAATGGATGCTGAAGGTGACTGATGAATAATTTGAAGGTTTTCCATTTCCCAGAACTGACTATTCTTTTTATTCACATATACATTCAAATGAAAATGTGCCTCGTCACACATTATTATTTTTCATGAAAATCGGGGTTGTCATGGGCGAGCTGTAACATCCTATTGGCATATGTACGGCGGCTTAAATGGTCTTGTGGAAGAAACTCTTGTGTCAACTGAATCTTAAATGGAAACAAATGCAAATCCTTGTGCATAATTGTGGCCAAAGTTGTTCTTTAAAGACCAAGCTCCCGAGCCCGTCGTCGAATTGAGGTTCATAGATCGTTTTGAACATTTTCTTGAGCAGCAGTAATGTTTTCAGCCGATCTTGCAGTACTTTGTGGTCCATGCTTGGGTCTATCACCTACAGACCCTCTTTCATCGATATCATTCACTACACGATAAATAGTGCGTTTTGTTGGCACGTTGTTTCTCCCAAGAATTTCACGTAACTTTCTCATCGTTACAGTAATCGATGATTGATTTTAATAAAATGTTTTAACGATTAAAACACGTTGGTTTATCGAATATTTTTCCATAATAAATTTGCCACGTGTCTACTTCACAACTGCCAAATATGAACTGTCAAGACCAAAATGGCGGCCAAACAAAGTAGTATACCTTTCCGGCGGATACCCTGTATTTTCAATTCAAATTCATTTCGGGCATTTTGCAAAAATAGCAAAAATAATTCTGCATCATTAATAAGGGATTGTTAAAGAAGTTGCTTAAGAAAAACAAAATCCAAAGAATCATATTTAGAATGTTTCATTCCTATTACAAGCCCATGTTAAATTCATCGATGCAAAAGTGGGTTCAGTTTGCTATCTAGAGTTGTCAAAGCTATTTGAAGGCCTTTCGCAGACAGTTGAATAGTAATATTGGGCTAACGAGTTAGTGGTGTATATTATATTTACCTACAATACGAATCTAAGTAATTTAACAGAAATGGACTAATTTAACGCAAATAATATCAGCAACAACAACAACAAAACAAGTGTTTAACTTAAAACAATTAGTTTTGAAGCCACAAAATGTGTATTTAATTTTAAAAATAAAAGTGAGGTAAGAATTGTGATGAGTAAGTTCAAGCAACTTGCAAATTATGTTTACAATATAATTCAATTCTAATTATAAAATATTTCTAAATAACCGCCAAATTATTAAGCCCACTAATTATCATTATCATCATTATCATTTTCATATTTATGGTTGAATTTTAAGAATGAAAATTGTCTGGATACATTCTCTTTTTATTTACAATTTAAGAGTGTCGCTCTTTATTTTTGAATATTTTAGGAAGGAATTACTAAATGAATCAAGTTTAAAATCATTGTATTTTTAAGCATATCGTGTTAGTTGATTAACAACCTTAGGAAAGTAAAGATGAAATCAGTTTCATATATTTTGGCTGGCTTATTAACAATACTGAGTCACGTTCTAATGAGTTCAGGTAAGTCGCAAATAGCAAATTTCACAACGTTGTAAACAACAATGTTTGTCTGATAATTGCAAATTATTTTGTTGTTGGGCTAATTTGTCATTGAGTGGGAACTAAAAATAAAATGTATATAATTTTTGTATTACAGCACAAAATCAAGGTGGTTGGGCAGGTAATGGCGGTAGCGTGGGATCGTGGGCTAATTCCAACAGTCATCCTGGACAACCTTTCTCAAATGATCCTCAAAATCAAAATCAATTTAGTTATGGCTATGGAGGCGTAGATGCAAATGGTGTTCCTTATGGTGGAGCTGGCGGCAATGGTGGTTATCGCATTAATGTAAGTGACGAACGTGGACGCCAATACACCTACAGTGGCGGTCAAGGTGGTTATCCAGGTGCTGCAGGTCAGCCCGGCAATCCTGGCACTCATAGCTATGCCAATGCTAACTCGAATCATAATTATGATCCTTATTCGGGTAGAAGTTCATCTTCATCGTCGTGGTCTTCAGCCTGGAGTACCTTCTATGTTATTTGTTTGTTTTCTTTGTTTTTAATAATAAAACCATAACTGATTATATATAATTGTACAAGTAGTTTGTAAGTGAATAACTAACTATTAGTGCTCTGCATTGGATTGATTAGTTTACATCATAAATCTATTTTAAAATTGCTTCGTCGAAAACTTAATTAAATTTGAAACCTGAATATATTTATAAAATATTTTATAAATATCTTCATATTTGTTAAAATATGTTAAAATGACTTAATTAACTTAACTGATTTAATTTTTGTTTTGGTATGAAACAAAACTTTAGAAATAAATATTTTTAATTTAAAAAAAGAATCTAAATTTTTCGCTTAATTAGTCATTTTTTTCTAGCTCATTTGGTTTCAAAGGACTTGTTCATTAATTTTTGGCTCTAGTCTAACAAATCGTAAAAAACACCCCTAAGAAGGAGGAGGAAATGTTCTACACAAAAGTTGCTCATAAAATTTTACTACATACGTCAGAACACACCACAGGTCAAAACTTAACACAAACACCAAAAACCAGTCAAATTCAAGATTGCTCATCAGATTTCTAGTCAGATTGTGGGATATCCTACATGGTTTTTGTGTTAAATTTTGACCTGTGGTGTGACATATGTAGTAAAATTTTATGGCCAACTTTTTTGTAGAACATTTCATTCCCGTCCTCCCCCTTCTTAGGGGAGTTTTTAACGATTTGTTAGTGTAGTGGGATTCGTGGAAACACGGAACTCTCAATGGGTGGGGGCGTTGTGTGGACTTCTATACCGACGGCTCTAAACTCTACGATCAGGTAGGCTTCAGGGTCTACTCCAGCTGAGTATTGCGCGGAGACTGCCGAATCACAGTAGTGTTTTTCAGGCTGAAATTTTGGCCATTAGGGAGGTAGCGGAGTGGCTTAGGTATAATGTATTCACAACGGTAAGGATTAATATATTCTCTGATAGTCAGGCTGCCATTAGATCTCTGGATTCTGTTTTCCTGGATTCGACATCGGCCCTGAACTGTCGCAAATCTCTTAACGAGATGGCTCAGCAGTTCAGCATCCATGTTATTTGGGTGCCGGACCACAAGGACATACCAGGGAACTGTAGGGCAGACGAGCTTGCAAGACTGGAGACTACCTTACACATTCCACACGAAATGGAATCTGTGGGCATGCCTGTGGCCACTTGCAAGTTTCGGCTGCGGGAGAGTGCTTATGGGTTGGCAAGAGATAGGTGGGCCTCTGACCGTGGTTCTATTCGTTCCAGACAGATGTGACCCCGTCTGGATAGGAAGCGCCCGCACAGGTTGCTGTCACTGTCAAGGCCCGATATATCCCTACTTGTGTCCGTCATGACGGAACACTGTCTGGTTGGAAGGCACGCAGTTAGGTTGAGGGTTGCGGCTAGTGACTTTTGCAGAGCTGTGGTGACGAAGAGGAGGAGGAGTCTGTGGAGCACCTTCTCTGCACTTGTCCTGCCCTGGCTCGCAGGAGGGAACTGCATTTGGGCTCATATTTCTTTGAGGACCTGGGTGATTTGGCTGGTGTCGATATCGGCCGACTAAGGAGATTTTTGAGGCAATCGGGATGGTTCGACGGGGGAAGCTAGTGATATAATTTTTACTAGCTTCCGTGGTATCACAAGGGACTTTATAGTCTTAGTAAGTCTGATTGGCAGGCTACCACATCTACCTAACCTAACCTAGTGTAGTGGGGGAGTTAGAGGGTTAATATCTTCCACAAAAATATTTGCATTAATATTTTCTACAATGTTGCTGAACATACCCTACACCTAGAAAAGATAGTTTCATATACCGATATGCTGCACAAACAGGCCAAAAGGGTAAACTTTAACCACCCTCCACCCCAGCCCCCTTCCACGTTTGTAATGACATTTCCACACAAACAGAATGAGCATTAAAGGGCTGAGTAAATTATAAATATTATTTAAATTGTTGCTTGATTTAAGGCTGTAAAACACATTATTGTAAAGAGTTGCCAAAGGTATATTTATTGCCAACGTTGCCAATTTATTTTAAAAAATTTCTCGATCTCCGCAAAATTTTAGTAATGGGCTGGTCCTATTTTAGACATTACTTGGTAATGATTGTCATTAACATTTTAGTCTAAACAGTGTTGCCATATGAGAAGGTGCCAGATTGTCTTAAAAAAAGTGCTAAATGGAAAATGAAAAGTGCTGGTTTTTTTTTTGGTATATAATATTATGGATTTTTATTAATATATCGAATTATAATTAACAAAATCGATGCCTTTTATATAAAAAAAAAACTATTTTTATAAAAAACACTTAGCATTTTCATCACTTTCCATTTTCGTCACATTCCATAAATAACTACTATGATAGAAATATTTGGGTGTTGCGTCAAATGGCCCCAAGATATATAATTCCAGTCTTCAATTGAAATTAAGTCACATTTTTTAGGACAAAAAATTTCGTATAATAAAAAATTACCACAACCAAATGAAAATTAGCATCAAATAAAAATTAGCCCCATATTTGGGAAACTATTACTTTTTGACTTTTATTTATTATGCAAAATAACCTCAAGTTGAAGAAATGTAAAATGATAATTTGATACTTCTTAATTTTTTACAAACTCCCTTGGATTTTTTCAAAATGGAAAAAATTAAATTTCGAGTGCTCATTAAACATTATTTTTTGCGAAAAAAAACCGTCAATCAAACCAAGGAAAAGCTTGATAAATACTATTAGGACTCTGCACCATCGATTTCAATGATAAACAAGTAAAAAAAGGCTTAAATTCGGCTGTGCCGAATCTTTGAATACCCTCCACCAATATCCTAAAAAAATGTTTTCTACTGTTTTTGATACAAATAATGTAAAAAACTTTTGAAGTAAAATTATGAAGGTGAAAAAAATTTTTTGTGGTGAAAAAAAATTTTAGTGGTTATAAAAATTTTTTTAATTGAATACAAAATATTATTAATTTATAAGTGACTGATGAAAACATATGAGAAAATATATTATATACCAGTCGCTTCTATGAAATTGTACTAAAATTTGTATGTGTATTGAAAATTTGTATGGAAAATTTAGAGGTATCTTCACATTTTCACTCATAACTTTTTAACCGCTGCACCGATTTTGCTCATTTTCAATACCAAACTGCTCGGGAGGATGTCCAACAATCCAGGTAAAAATAGGCACCCCCGCTTGCGTCTTCGCATCGTGATTACCATTTCAACGGACAGACAGGCGGACATCGCTAAATCGACTTAAAATTGCATAAGGATCACGAATATATATACTTTATGGGGTCTTAGACCTATATTTCGAGATATTACAAACGAAATGACAAACTGATATATACCCTCACCATATATGGTGGAGGGTATAAAAAGTGGTTTACTGACTTTCGTTGTGGCTTTACAAGCACGGAAGATGACGAACGTTCTGGACGCCCAGTTGAGGTCTCTACACCCAAAACAATTGAAAAAATTCACGATATGGTGTTGGCCATTCGGAGATTAAATGTGCGTTAGATTGTGGTTTCAATTTTGAACGATCACTTGGGTATGAGAAAGCTTTCCGCAAGATGGCTGCCGCCTTTGCTCACAATCGCCAACTTACAGAATCGTGTGACAGCTTAGTTTCCATGGCAAAAATACATGAAGTAGACTACGAATTGCCCCCTCATTCGCCTTATTCTCCGGATTTAGCCCCCAGTGACTAATTGCTATTTCCCAACCTAAAGAAATGGCTCGGTGGAAAGAGATTTAAATTATTGATCAAACAAATGCCTATTTTATGGACCTCGAAAAATCCAATTTTTGGAAGGGATACAAAAATTGGAGAAACGTTGGACTAAGTGTATTGAGCGAAACTGTGTTTCATTCAAAAAGTCACGGACTTATTGACCCACGCTTGTATGAAGAAGTTATTTTAAAATTTAACTAAATATTGCTAAAACGAGACTTTTTCATAACTATGAAGATTTATTTTAAAAATTTTACTAAAAATTTTTTTAAAAATTCTGCATCATATTTTAAAAAGTTTTCATAAATATGAAGAAGTCAATTTAGAGTTTTATGAAACAACTTAAATATAATGAAGTTAATTCATAAAACTCTAAATTTATGAAAGGCTTCTTCATAATTATGAAAACTTTTTAAAATATGAAAGCGTTACATCGGACAAAAAATCTTTAAAGTTGTTCATAAATGTTATGAAGTTTCTTGGCCTGAGTGTAAGTTGCAATCAAAATTTTAAGTTTGTGATACATGAGAGATTTAAATTTATGTATATAAAAATTAAATTAAAAGATAAAAAAATGTGATTATCATTACAAATATTCTTCATAAAATTTTACATGACAAATACAAAATCATGGCTACGATATTTTGCTTTGTTTTAAATTGACCTTAACTAAGATCACAATATTTTCTTTTAAAAACTTAAAAATGCTTATACCACAAAAATTCTTTAAAGAATATTTTACTATAAAAGCAATAATTTTTAATGATAAAGACATCAGTTTTTAGTGATTTCAAAAGAATACACAACAAGTGCAATATGAAATATTTAACTACAACTTTAATATTCATTATTTTCATTTATTTTAATTTGGCTTTTAGTAAAAGTGTAAGTTTTAATAACAATAAAATGAAAGAAAAAAATACTTGCTTAAATTAATTAATTCATTTTATAATTTTATTTAGCTAAAAAGTTTCTATGGCAACTCTATAACAGCCGATAAAAGTCAACGTAAACCTTTGGCCAGTCCTTTCGAAAATAGCATTCACGATAGTTACAAACGTGCCAAACGTCAGTTACCTAAAGGCATACAAGACTTTCAAGATACTCTAAATAAAGCCAAAGATCAGTGTGTCAAAGAATTAAAAATGGATGCCAGGAGCGTTGCTGATAAATCATTGTTGTATGAGGAGAATCCTACAAGACAAGAAAAATGTTTAATGGCCTGCGTTTTAACAAAAACTAAATTGGTAAGCTGAATTGAGGTTTAGCGTCTTGAGTTAAGAATCTATTTCATTTCATATACAGATGGATAGCAACAACAAATTGTCCACCAAAAGTATTGCCCGTGTAGCTGGAACGGTATCTGATAACAATCAATTGATTGTCTCTGTAGCGGTGGCAACTGCCAACAATTGCAATAATGCAATCAGATCCAGCGATAGATGCGAAGCTGCCTATCATATCAGTAGATGTATTGCTGGAGAATTTAAGGCTCACAAATTGAAGTTGTTTTATTAATTTATAATTAATATTTACCTAACATACGTACATATAAAATAATATGTACAATATTTTATACATATAAAATATGTATATAAAATAACTACATACATGCATGCATACATACATATTTATCTAATTATTTTAATTTAATTATTATATTTTAAAGTACACGTATGCTTTAGTTTAAATTTTTTTTGTAACATTTTTTAATGACAATTATAAATAAAAATTTTATGTAATGTTCAGTATTTAAAGACAATAATTGAATTTAATTATACCACTCGCTAAATACGAGTAATAATGGACTTCATCAAAAAAAATATGCTTGTAATATGATCACGACTACAAAACTATGTTCCTTACTGCTATAGTTGTTTGTTGCAATCAAATTACTATTGTATAACTCATATGATCATTTTATTGTTAAATTCTCTCTCTCTCTCACTTTTCTTGCGTTTGTCATATTATTCTTCTGTGTATAATTATTATCTGGATCAGGGATGGAAAATATGTTTTGTGTTATTGTACCAACCACACAAAGAAATTGTACTTTTTCGATCCTCACGGTACCAAAATTTGTTCCGCTTTTTTTTAACAATTTTATATTATTGAGTCAGATTTGCTTAGACACTAAAAAGAGTTAAAAAAATTAAAATTGACGGGGTGAAACAAAATTTATCTTTAACCACAAAACTTTAAAAAATTTTACTATAATTTTTATAAATGAAACACCTTTTTTTGTGTGTCCGCCTCCTCGGGCAATTTTACCTTTTCAAGATTTGCTATTAAAAAATTTAAAGGCATTTAATAGCTTTTTAATAATAATACACTTTTTTTTCTTATTATTTTTTGTTTTGAGAGGTAATTTAAAATCAGCTGTTGAATGTTGCCACTTGCGAATATTTTAGTACAATGTGTATTAGAGTATTCAAAAACCGAAACCGGAAACCGGTCGACCGGTTTCTCTTTTTTAAAAAACCGATCGGTTTCGAATATTTTGTAAATTCGAAGAAAACCGAAAACCGGTCTTTTTCGTTCGGTTAACCGGTTTTTTTAATTACATCACCAACTGGGTTACTTGGTCTCTTTTATTTTTTCCGAACACTTTTATAATCGTTTGGTTATGAAGATTTAGATGTAAGTCTGATAGATTCCGATGAAGACTTAACTTTGGATATTCCAAATTCAAATAGTTTAATTTCTGATCTAAATAACACAATAAACAGTATTCAAAATCCTAAAAAAGAGACTGTACAAAATCATTCATCATTATATGATGATTTCATATATCTTGATAAATGCGACAAAAGAACTGAAAAGTTGGAAAATTTATATAATTGTCTTTTGGCTATTTGTCCAACATCTACTATTATTGAAAGAGTATTTTCCACTTCTAGCTTTATCAAAAGCAAACAAAAAATTCGTCTTAAAACGAAACATTTAAATTGCATATTATTTCTAAAATATTATTTTAGAACTGAAAAATAGATTTTCTTTTTACATATTTAAAATGTAATATTAAAAAAACGTTATAAACATTCAAATTACTAACGTACCTAATTTTACCCAAGTTACAAACTTAATGATCTCTATTCATTGGATATGAATATAGTTTTATAATATTAATTTTTAAGATATCATATTAAAAAATATTAAAACCAATAAATAAAATGTTGAAATGAAATACAAATAAAAAAATATTTTAAAATATTTTTTTTTTCAAAGAATGTAATTTTTTATTTTTGTTACTTTATATATTAAATTCCTATTTTTTTTTGTTTGTAATTAAAACAATTAACAAATAATATAAGCTTTTTATTCAAGTTAAAAAAACCGAAAAAACCGGTTGACCGGTTTTTTCTGCAAAAACCGAAACCGGTTTTTTTAAAATTCGATTTTTCGAAGAAAACCGAAACCGGTTTTTCCAAATGGCCGGTTTTTTTAATACTCTAATGTGTATGCAAACATTTGGTACATTTGAGGTGACACCAATTTAGTGCCGGTTCAACTTAAAACTGACTTTATTTTTTACTATAGTAGCTGAATAAATAAAAACAGGTTTTTAATTTAAAGTTGCTTTTAAAAAAAGTCGACTTTATGTTATGTTGTTTTATCAAGTTATAAATTGAAAACTTCAAAAATTTCAAATTGTACTAATGGAGCCGCGGTAGTACCACGGTACCAACCAAGGTAAAAATGTACCAAAAAAAAGTACAATTGTACTATGTTTTCCATGACTGATCTGGATAATCATATTTCTCTCATCTAATTACAATTATATTATTATCCGAATTGAGAAAAGTAAAATTAAAGAAAATACAAGTTTTATAGTTTGTGGCAAAAAATGCTTATTATACTGATCACAATATGAATCTAAATCATAGAGGAAGAATAAGTATAAAGATTGCAACGCCGTCAGCGGCCAAATAAAATTTTATACAGAATACAAAGGTTTGGAAACTTTGAGAAAACAGGGGAAAATTGAGCAAATTTCCCTGATTTCTGCAAAAATTTGAGTGAATTTCCCTGTTTTTAAACCTTTTTTTCAAATCCAATTGGGAAATCTGCTAAAAACTAATTGGATTTGCAAAGAAATTCAATTGGAATCGCACTTTTTTTTCTTATTATTTTTTGTTTTGAGAGGTAATTTAAAATCAGCTGTTGAATGTTGCCACTTGCGAATATTTTAGTACAATGTGTATTAGAGTATTCAAAAACCGAAACCGGAAACCGGTCGACCGGTTTCTCTTTTTTAAAAAACCGATCGGTTTCGAATATTTTGTAAATTCGAAGAAAACCGAAAACCGGTCTTTTTCGTTCGGTTAACCGGTTTTTTTAATTACATCACCAACTGGGTTACTTGGTCTCTTTTATTTTTTCCGAACACTTTTATAATCGTTTGGTTATGAAGATTTAGATGTAAGTCTGATAGATTCCGATGAAGACTTAACTTTGGATATTCCAAATTCAAATAGTTTAATTTCTGATCTAAATAACACAATAAACAGTATTCAAAATCCTAAAAAAGAGACTGTACAAAATCATTCATCATTATATGATGATTTCATATATCTTGATAAATGCGACAAAAGAACTGAAAAGTTGGAAAATTTATATAATTGTCTTTTGGCTATTTGTCCAACATCTACTATTATTGAAAGAGTATTTTCCACTTCTAGCTTTATCAAAAGCAAACAAAAAATTCGTCTTAAAACGAAACATTTAAATTGCATATTATTTCTAAAATATTATTTTAGAACTGAAAAATAGATTTTCTTTTTACATATTTAAAATGTAATATTAAAAAAACGTTATAAACATTCAAATTACTAACGTACCTAATTTTACCCAAGTTACAAACTTAATGATCTCTATTCATTGGATATGAATATAGTTTTATAATATTAATTTTTAAGATATCATATTAAAAAATATTAAAACCAATAAATAAAATGTTGAAATGAAATACAAATAAAAAAATATTTTAAAATATTTTTTTTTTCAAAGAATGTAATTTTTTATTTTTGTTACTTTATATATTAAATTCCTATTTTTTTTTGTTTGTAATTAAAACAATTAACAAATAATATAAGCTTTTTATTCAAGTTAAAAAAACCGAAAAAACCGGTTGACCGGTTTTTTCTGCAAAAACCGAAACCGAAACCGGTTTTTTTAAAATTCGATTTTTCGAAGAAAACCGAAACCGGTTTTTCCAAATGGCCGGTTTTTTTAATACTCTAATGTGTATGCAAACATTTGGTACATTTGAGGTGACACCAATTTAGTGCCGGTTCAACTTAAAACTGACTTTATTTTTTACTATAGTAGCTGAATAAATAAAAACAGGTTTTTAATTTAAAGTTGCTTTTAAAAAAAGTCGACTTTATGTTATGTTGTTTTATCAAGTTATAAATTGAAAACTTCAAAAATTTCAAATTGTACTAATGGAGCCGCGGTAGTACCACGGTACCAACCAAGGTAAAAATGTACCAAAAAAAAGTACAATTGTACTATGTTTTCCATGACTGATCTGGATAATCATATTTCTCTCATCTAATTACAATTATATTATTATCCGAATTGAGAAAAGTAAAATTAAAGAAAATACAAGTTTTATAGTTTGTGGCAAAAAATGCTTATTATACTGATCACAATATGAATCTAAATCATAGAGGAAGAATAAGTATAAAGATTGCAACGCCGTCAGCGGCCAAATAAAATTTTATACAGAATACAAAGGTTTGGAAACTTTGAGAAAACAGGGGAAAATTGAGCAAATTTCCCTGATTTCTGCAAAAATTTGAGTGAATTTCCCTGTTTTTAAACCTTTTTTTCAAATCCAATTGGGAAATCTGCTAAAAACTAATTGGATTTGCAAAGAAATTCAATTGGAATCGCAAAAAAAACAATTTGAAAAGATGCTGAACCTTTGTAATTTGCCCATATAAAACCAAGAGAACGTTTTTTACTACGTGAGCGGCATCGGTGTGTCTAAATAATCATAAATTTTACTACATAATTATAATATGATAATTGTGAAAATACTATAATCATTAGGATAATACTATGATCATCAGAAACATATTATGATGATTTTGAATATATTATGAAATTGTATTCTTAACAATATTTCTCTAACACATATTTTCATAATTTCTTTTTAATGATTGATTACTAAAATTAATTTAAATGTGTGAATTACTTAAAATGCAAAAGGGCCTAACTAACATTTTTTTTTAACGGAAGAATAGAAAAAACGCCAATAAACAATTTAACAAATTCATAAATAAATCTGATTGTGATGAGACTGTAGTGCAAAAAATTTTTATCGTAGAATTTCAAAATTTTGTGTACACTCAGAAAAAAAAGTTAGTAGAAAAATTTGTAAACGGTTATCAATCCCACTTTACTATTTTTGTACTGATTTTTAGTAAAAAAATTATTATTTAGCAAATCATTTTGCTATTTACATTTTACAAATTACAAAGTTTTTACAGAATATTTACAAATTTTTGTTGCTAATTTCAGAAATCATTTTACAAATTTTTGAAAACCGAGTTGCTAAAATTAGCAAAAAAATTACTAATTTTAAAAAAAGTGGATATTGTAGGAAATATTATTTCTAATTAAAACTTACAACTACAAACTTAAATTGCTTTAAAATGTTACATAGATTAAAAAAGGGATCGGAAGTGAATATACCGACGACTCATGTCTGAAAATAGGACATCCACTTAAAATAGCACTAAAAAGTTTTTTTAGTTCTAAAAATCAGCCCTAAAAACAATTAAAATTTGACCTTAAAAGTAAAAAAAAAAATATTGACTAAAATATTTTTCAAAACAGAAATTAATTTTGTATAAAATAAAATTTTGTATAATTTTTTATAAAATATTTTTTGAAAAAAAATAAATAAAATAAAATAAATTTGATGCTCGATAAAAAAATAAATTTAAAATTTTGTACTAATACTCACAATATTAAGTAAATAAACGACAGCGATCATCAATGTAGATTTTGTTTTGTTTCTTTGTATGTATTGATTTTTACAATAAAAAATATTGAATAAAAATTAGTTATTCTTTAAATATATTGGTGTTTACTCTTCCATAAGGAACTTTTGGGCACCCCTGCTTTAAACTAAATTATAAAGTCTAAATGCGCTCTAGCCGATTAGAGGGTTTATACAGGTTGGTTGAAAAGTTCCTGCGCTCGAAAGGAAAGAATACTGTTTCTGTTACGAAATATATATTTTTATTCAATATAATCTCCTAGAAGCTCAATACACTTGTTCCAATGATCTTCCAATAATTTTATCCCATCCTTATAATGGTTTTCCGGAAGCTCTGCAAAATAACCGTCTACGGCTGCTATGGCCTCTTCATTCGTTCTTGTTTCACCGACGCAAGAAGTCGGTTTTATTCGGCTTAAAACGCTCCAAATTACGCTGAGAAATTTGTTTTCGATCCAGTTTTTGTTGAATTGTTAATATGTGCGGCACTAACTTTCCAAACAGTTTTTTCACACGTAATTCTTCATCTAAAATATGGAGTACTCATTCGTCTCAGATGCCTATGGCATTAGCAATTTTACGCTTAGTCAAACTTGGATCTTTACTAACCATATTATGTACCTGCTCAATGATTTCTGCTGTAGTTGCAGTTTTTGGTCGTCCTTCGCGTGGATCGTCTTCAAGGCTGGTACGACCACGTTTAAATTCACCAGCCCAAAACTCAACGGTGCGTTTTGAAGGTGAGGACTCCTTATACACTTCTAACAATCGTTCATAAATTTCCTTTGCTTTTAAACCCTTCAAAACAAAGAATCTAATGACTGCACGATATTCAATTTTTTCCATATTAAAAAAAGTCAATGACACGTCAACTTCAAATGGCTTGTAAACAAAGAAAGAATTGACAAAATGACTTGCAACTTTGCATGTGTTCTCAGGACAGTTATACCAACTTGAGAAAAAAAAAAGTTTGGAGCTAGCAGTGCCATCTCTTGCTGAGCGCAGGAACTTTTCAACCAACCTGTACCTTAACTATTTAGAATTGTAAATTAATAAAATCGCTCCACAGAGAGAGAGAGAGAGAGAGAGAGAGAGAGAGAGAAATTTTCCCATATTTATAAAACTGTCATTACTAGGAAGAAATTTCAACATATTTATTTGATCAAGTTTCATTTTCACAATGAAATTTTACTTGACCCATTTGTTGTTGACCATATAATCTCTTTGATTCAATTTCAACTGATCCTGAAGGATCAGCCGGGTTGTTAAAATTTCTGAATTGTTATTGTCGAAACCCTAAAAAAATTAAAAAAAAAAATTATCCCCCATTAAATGATAAAGCTATATGATAATAACAAAAAACTATAATAAGGAATATTAACACAAACATTAAATGTTCTTCCAAATCTGATATAATTTAACAACACTTTTCTAGGTAAACACGAATAGGTAACAGAACTCAATAACAATTTATAATTCGATACATTTTAATATAAATTAAGCAATTCCATACATTTTGTATGTTAATATCAGCAGTTATTCGATTTGAATTACTTGTAATATAAAAAAAAATTAAAACAATTACGGGCAGCGTAAAAAGTGCAAACACTTTCAAAGAAAGTGTTTAAAATTCCTAAAACATGAATTTCTTGCTAAAACTAACAATATTTTTAAGTATAGTCACAATTGTCTATGTAAGTATAAAAATTAAGGTGTCCCTTAAATAACAAAGTATCTATTGTTCCATTGTCCTGTTTGAGATAAATGTAAGAACTGTGGTCTCGTTCGTTAAAAAAAAAATTGGTGAAAAACACATTATTTTTTTTTAAAGAATAACAGCAGAAAAAAAATACTTTTTTATTAGAAAACAGCACTTTGAGCAAAAAAAAATGTGAAAAAAGCAAAAAAGTAAACTTCCCAAATATAGGAAACCTATTTTCGACACTTCGCAATTTAACGAATATAAATATATGGAATGAAATTAAATCAAATTACCAAGTTTTTGGAAAGTTAAAAAACTATTTGTATTTGCAACAATAGTCTGTGACTATAATTGTGACTGTATTCCCCTTGTTGTTGTAAAGTCACAAACAAGAATTATGGAAAATTTTGTTTAATAAACGCAAAACAGTTAAGACCTCAAATGCGGCCTCGTGAGCGAATTTTTTGCGTCCCGAATATTTTTATTACACAATTTTCATTGCAGATTAATAAACAAAATTAAATTAAAAAAAAAAAAAAAACATTATCGGGATGAAAAAATATTTGTGGTAAAAAACTTTGTTTGGATGTGAAAGCAATTTTTGTGGTAAAAATATTTTTTCAGGTGAAAAAAAATGTTTGTGGTGAACACAAGTTGAGGTGAAATTAAAATATTAAACACCTCTGGCCGTTGGATGAACAAATATAACAAAATATTTTGTTCTTCAGATGCTAAGATGAAATTGTACTAACATACACAAACTTTGTTTGAAAATTTACCTTCATTTTTTCATTCATAACTTTTCTCCCTCTGAACCGATTTTGCTCTTTGGCAATAGTAAACTGCTCGAGAGGACAACAAACAATCTGGATAAAAATTTAATATTTAATTAAAAAAAAAAAAAATGGATCCCTTCAAAATTTTAACATGCCAACGTTTCCATTTTGTTTAAAAATATCTCCGCTGTTGACAGCATAATAAAAAATCCAGAAAAATCTCAGCTGGGACAAGACAATTTTTGTTGAATAATTCGCATAATTTCCTGATCGGCTAACCTTCCTTAAAATTTGACAATGGTCTATTAACAAATGATATTTGACAGCAGCAATGTTGATTTTTAATTAACTCTAAGGAAAGTTCTAAAAGTTATGACATTTGGTCTTAAAAATAATCTTATAATAGTCACAACTCACTATAGTTCCATCGAAATTAACCATATAAACACTAACTGAATTTGTTTTAGAAAATTGATTAATAAAAATATCGACCAATTACCACTCGTTGGACTATAATATAGATTTTTATAAAATATAAAGACTTTTTTAATTATTAATATAAGTAATAGAAAAAGTAGTGCAAAAATTTGAATGTTTATTTTAATTTCACGCAGGGTGTCCGCCGGGAAGGTATACTATTTTGTTTTGCCGCCATTTTGGTAAACATTAGTCTTGACAGTTCATATTTGGCAGTTGTGAAGTAGACACGTGGCAAATTTATTATGGAAAAATATTCGATAAACGAACGTGTTTTAATCGTTAAAACAACGTGCCAACAAAACGCACTATTTATCGTGTAGTGAATGATTTCAAAGAAAGAGGGTCTGTAGGTGATAGGCCCAAGCATGGACCACAAAGTACTGCAAGATCGGCTGAAAACATTACTGCTGCTCAAGAAAGTGTTCAAAACAATCCATCAACCTTAATTCGACGCGGTGCTCAGGAGCTTGGTCTTCAAAGAACAACTTTGGCAACAATTTCGCACAAGGATTTGCATTTGTTTCCATTTAAGATTCAGTTGACACAAGAGCTTCTTTCACAAGACCGTTTACGCCGCCGTACATATGCCAATAGGAGGTTACAGCTCGCCCATGACAACCCCGATTTTCATGAAAAAATCATAATGAGTGACGAGGCACATTTTCATTTGAATGGATATGTGAATAAACAGAATAGTCGGTTCTGGGCAATGGAAAACCTTCAAATTATTCATCAGTCACCTTCAGCATCCATTATGTGAATAAAAAGAATAGTCGGTTCTGGGAAATGGAAAACCTTCAAATTATTCATCAGTCACCTTCAGCATCCATTAAAAGTGTCAGTCTGGTGTGCAATTTGTTCAGGAGGAATCATTGGATCTTACTTCTTTGAAAATGTAAACGGCGTAATGGTAACTGTGAATGGGGAGCGATATCGTGATATGATTGAAAACTTTTTAACGCCACAACTGCATGTTTTGGGCTTGATTAGCATGTGGTATCAACAAGACGGTGCCACATGGCATACAGCCAGGATTACAATGGCATTACTGCGAGACTTCTTTCCTTAACCAGTTATTTCAAGGATTGGTGATGTTGATTGGCCTCCACGGTCGCCTTATTTGACTGCTCCGGACTTCCTTTTGTGGGGATTTATGCAAACAAACCAGAAACGCTTGAGCAACTCAAACCAAATATTCGTGATGAAATTAATGAATACCGCGTGAAATGTGTGAGAATGTAATGAAAAATGTGCTCAAAAGGGCTCGCATTTGTGAGGCTAACAGAGGCGGACATTTATCTGATATTGTATTCCATACATAATTGCCCACATTTAATAAAACATTTATCAACATAAGATCCATTCTCTATCATTTAATCAAAAATTATAAGCAAACAAAGTAGTATACCTTCCCGGCGGACACCCTGTATTATGTTTTTTTTTTATTTTCAAAAATTTGCAATAATTAATTAACATGTATTTCATGAAAAAAAAGAGTGATGATGACAATGATTCCGTAAAATTAGACGATATGGTTGATGCCATTATGGGATTTGCAGACGGTTGTGAAGAACCTAAACCAGAGAGAGGTAAATATACTAAATGCACTAAATTAAATTAGTTCAATACAATTCTGAAAAAAAAACAACGTATTTTTCGTTAAGGACCTATCCCAGGACACATCACATGACCGGTTCATTGTGATAGGGACCGGTCACGGGACCGATCACTTTAACATGGGCTTGTCCTAGGAGGGGGTCAATTGCGCTCTGTGACATGTCCGAGGACTGGTCTAAAAGACATGTTGTGACTTTTAAGCCGGTCACGTGATAGGTACTTTAGGAACCGGTTTTCTTTTCACCTATCTCGTGATATGTTTTTTCGGAACCGGTTCAGTTTTTACCTATCCCGGGACAGGTCCCCATTCCCAACTTACTCCTTTTTTCCCGCAGGGGTGTTATATACAAATTCCATTTACATTGTTTGATTGTTTTTTTTTTTAAGAAGCAACACTCAGGAAATACTTTCTTCTAATTAATGTGTTGGTTTCTTTGAAAAAAGGATAGAGAAAAGAAGAGAGATGGTGAAAGATAAAGGGATTGAAATATGGCAACACTGTAATTGCGCAAGATGATAACTGTTAAAACAAGTTGTTGCCCGCCTTGTGATGTAGAGTTGGCGCAATTGTTAAAGCTGTTTTAGTTCCCAGCCCTGATATGTTACTTCACTTTGGTAAAGTTGTTTTCGCATTTTAAAAATAAGTAGAAACATATTTAAATTTAAAAGAAAACAATCTTGGTTTGATTTTAAAGCTTTTTAATTTAAATCCCGAAATTTAAGCGCAAATTTTGTTTTGAACAAAAGAAAATGAAAATACTTTTCATAATTACTAATTACTTACCTTGTAATTAGGACAGGGTCCGCCATTACAAGGTAATTCTTCTCAAAACATTTAATTTGCAGCAGCGACGTTGCAAAATATTCCCTTATAGGGAGGTGTCTGCTATTGAAAGTACACGCAGATAAAAAACATGGTTGCAATATGATCACTGCTACTATATTGTGCTTGCTGCTATCGGGTATGATTGTCACAACCAAGTTATTGTTTTTCTAACCATCAACATGGTCGCTACCATCATTATTATAGTAAATATTTTACTATTTTATGATTGTCACCTTCTATTTTATATCATGATTGGCTGTAACCATACTGTGGTAACAATAATTATGACTATGAAAAAAATATGATAATAATGCAACGATAAAATGCTGACAACAATCAATAAATAATTATACATCAATTAAAACATGACTTTAACAATTAGTCATAATATTGTCTTGTTTTCATAAAAACCAAAATTTTATCAGTGCAGTCAGTTTGTTTCTACTACAAAATGTCTTAAAAAAACAATCATATATTGTTTACTAAAAACTTTTTCTAGTAGAAATATTATTAGAATTTCTAAGAACTTTCTAAAAAAATCTTAAAAATATCGAAGATTTTTTTTATTAAAAAAGTCATTAGAATTTAAAAAAAAGTTTTAAGTATTTTTCTTAAAAAAAAGTCCACAGAATCAAAGTTTTTTTGAAAGAAAAGTTCTTAGATGTTATGATTTTTTCCTTAACAATTTTTATTCAAAAAGTCCTTATTATCATTTATTTTTAGAAAAATCATTTCTAAAGGAAATATTCTTAAATATAAAGAGTTTCTTCATAGTTTCTAAGAACTTTTCCTTTAAGAAATTTTCTTAGATTATGGAGCATATAATGATAATCCATGAATCATAATATAGTTATGAGGAACCATAATATGATAATATTTTGAGCATAATATGATTACGTGCGATAATATTATGATAATTAATATAACATGTTTATTTAGGACTATAATATGGTAATTTTTGAATCATAATAAAACTGCAGGGATCATATTATGGTAAAAATATGGTTAAATTTATTATCATAATATGATAGTACGACTATGATTGGCAAAGCCATAAACCCAAAAATACATGATGCTCTTCGAATATGATTGCCCCAACCATGTTTTTGCTTTGCGTGTATTCATTATTGGGAGATTTCAACGATTACACTCTTACAGAACATGTTAAAGTGTGTAACTAGCATATTTTTAACTTATTTTCAGCAGCTTTAATTTGCATTATTTGCATTAGCCGAGATTACACTGTATTAAAATTATTTTTGTACTTTCTACATTAGAACATGCCAAGGAAATGATATTATTTAAGGAAGATGCCCAAACAGCAACAAAATGTTTAAGATACTGTCTAATGAATCAATTTAATATGGTAATTAATCAAATTTTTATTTAAAAATTTTCAAAATAATAACAATAACTTATGTTTAAGATACCTGAAGGTGAAACTAAAGTGGATAAAGCTGAGACCGTCAAAATAATGTCAATGTTGTTTTCTGATGCTGAAGAAGTTCTAGGAGAAATTGTTGACGGGTGTAATGCGCAAAATGAGAATATATTGGATAAGTAAGTCGGAACGTTTGTAAATATTTCTTAGTAATAATAATTGCAAATATCTTTTTCTGAATTTTGGCAAAAAAAAAAACAACCCCCGAGCGTATTATTGTATTAGTCTAAAACTTATAGAGTGAAAATTTTTGTCCAAACTCTAAGCCGTAAATTCAAACTTTCGGAATTTCTGGAAGAAAAAAATATTATAATTATGGCTTGCAATACATCATTTTTAATTAAATTTATTATGCTCAATGCGAGTCAGAGAACTGCAAATGCTGATTGCAAAACGTTCATACGCAATCAACACAAAAATAAATATGTGTTTGCGTTCAAACGCTGAATATACTCCAACACACATATTTGTTGATGATTTTAAATCAATCAAACGACGTGCAAATTGTTTTGTCACTGGTTTATAATCATCATTGATTTTATTCTGTTCATTCGAGCCAACAATAATTATTTTGATGTAGAATAAATCAGAAAAAACAACAAACAACGTGTATGAGTGTAATCATAATTAAAACAAAATAGTTTCTTATCTATAAAAAGGGGGTGGTTTTGTAGAAACACATTTCATAAGGGTGGGTCTAAAATACGTTTTTTTAGAATTTTTATTAGGAATACCAAAAATATTGTTCTTTGTGATTTTTTTTTTTTTTAATTTAGGTTGACATCTCATTCTCGTCCAATCCGGTTAAAGTTAAATGTTGCCTAATTTTCCAATCAAAATAGATGAAAAAAAATTTAGACAATATTTAAATTTTTCCGGATTAGGCAAGCCTGAGATATCGACCTAAATAAAAAATATTTATATTTCACAAAGAAGAATATTTTTATTACTAATCAAAATTCTAAAAAAGCGGATTTTAGACCCCACCCTAATATACATATAACATTTATGAAATGTGTTTCTACAAAACCACCCCCTTATGAAATGTGTTTCTATTTTGTTTTAATTATGAATAAACTCATACGCGTTGTTTGTTGTTTTTTTTCTGATTTATTCAACGCTGACTTTTTGTTGAGTGATTAAATTTGCAGTACACATAATCGTCATATGATTCAAACTGATCCGAATTACGCGTTCAGTAACATGATGCTGATTTTATTCTACAGTGAATTTTGTTGAATTATTAAATGTGAACAAGAATTTTTGTGTATATCGTTTCAAAAGTTTTCGAGATATCGTGAAAATTTCGCTAAAAATCCAGATTTTCCTTGAATTCAGCAAAATTTAACAAAAACTCAATTAACAAAACTAATTCGATTTGGTTAAAATTTTCACCAATTCAGTTTTAGACCAACTATAACAATATTACGTTCAGGTATTAGCAAAAAATTCAAAGTTGAATTTTTATTTTACATTTATTTAGATGTGAAAATGCCCATTCTCAGGGCATATGTATATATAAAGGTCTTCAAGAACGCGATTTTCAAATGCCAACAATTGAAGAGTAATAATTTGAAACCCAGTCTACCTGATAACGATATGTAATACTTGAACAATGGATTTTGAGCAAATGTTTTCAATTTTGTTTTATTTATATTTTTTTTTTTTTTGTGTAATATAATTTTATCTTAACAGCATTAAATCATACGGTACCTACGTAGATGTATTTTAGATTAGTTTTTAAATTTATTCTTATTTTTTTACAAAATAAATGTACATGAACATGGTGTGGTTAAAATAATAAAGAGCAAATTTAATAAAATGGAGTTTAAGATAGGTTTGGCAAGCAAAACTGCTTAAATACCTGTTACCTAGTCAAAACCCACAGACTTGAATTGAAAGCGTTTATTAGAATTCTGTGACTTACTTTTTGTAGAGACTTACAATAAAACTTTTTTAAACTATTTTTGACTTCTGAATGCGAATCTGAAGTTAATCTTTCTAAATGCAGTTTTCGGGGTTGTAACGGGGTCCTTAAAACTTCATCGAACAATTCGCGGCATAAAATGAAATGTAAATTTAAGTTTAAAATATTTTTATGAAGTATTTTTCTATGGGTCAGGAGTGAAAAAAAGAGAGGGCCACAGCTCGAAAAGAGATTAACAGGGAAAGTACCCCAACCTAAACGCTTCGATTTTAATGAAATTGTACATGTAATAGAAAAAGAAAACCTAAGATCGACCATACTCGGCTTTTGTGCCACCTCGGAATTTTAGAGGATCAAAACAGAGTTCAAAAATGTGTATTTTATCGTTTTCTAAGGTATCATTGGAATTTTTAGGTATTTTTTTTTTTGTTACCTTTTATTTGGCACTTTTTGGAATTTGAATTTTAATAACTTGGGGTACTTTATATATACTACTATGGCTGACAAATCCCTATATTAGGTTTGTTTTTTTCGAATTATTTATCTACATCTATAACTACTTGTTAATAAACGAATTTCCCTACTAACCTGACTTTTCTTTATTTTTTGTAAACAAATACAATTTGAACATTTGGGGCCGCCTTTGTACGAAAACTGTTTTCTTATATGGACTGCGCGGGAACGCGAAATAGAGCAATTATATTAAGAGCTAACTATATTATACTTTTGCTAGCTTAAGCAAATGTGCGAATACATGTAATCAAATGTGTATAACTATATTATAGAGCTAACTATATTATACTTTTGCTAGCTTAAGCAAATGTGCGAATACATGTAATCAAATGTGTATGACTATATTGTACTTAACAAACTTTTCGTTAAGTTTCGTCAAGTGTCATTTGCTTAAGCAAACAGCGAAACTGACCGCACTTTACTTAAGGAATCATATGTTTTTAAAAAAACTGTTTATGAAAAAAAAAACAAATTGCAATGTACGCGGAAAATATTTTTATAGAAAATTTAATTGAAAATGTTAAAAAACAAACGTGCATGTATAACAAAAGGGGTGGGTTTTGTATTTGTTTTTCGATTGAGATGCAAGCACTGTTGCATTTTTTAGTACTTTTTTATTTATGTTTTCATTTGTTTCTTTAAATTAATAAAAATTAATATAGATTTACTTGTTAATTGTAAAAAATTTATAAATTGAACATATTAAATAATATTTTTCGAAAAGATACATATATTTTAGAAATATAAGAAGAAAACAGTTTTTGCAAAAGTACAAATATTTGCAACTAAGTGTAGTAAGTATTTAAGTTTAAAAAGTACATTGTAGCCACCCAAAAGTCTTCAATAAGTTGATTAAGCATTTGACAGACTTTTCGTTAATTTTTGACAGTAGCTTAAGTTAGCAAAAGTATAATATAGTTAGCCCTTATATCTAACAAACTTTTCGTTAAGTTTCGTCAAGTGTCGTTTGCTTAAGCAAACAGGAAACTGACCGCACTTTACTTAAGGAATCAGCTGTTTTTAAAAAAACTTTTTATGAAAAAAAAACAAACTGCAATGTACGCGGAAAATATTTTTATAGAAAATTTAATTGAAAATGTTAAAAAACAAACGTGCATGTATAACAAAAGGGGTGGGTTTTGTATTTGTTTTTCGATTAAGATGCAAGCACTGTTGCATTTTTTAGTACTTTTTTATTTATGTTTTCATTTGTTTCTTTAAATTATTTAAAATAATATAGATTTACTCGTTAATTGCAAAAAATTTATAAATTGAACACATTAAATAATATTTTTCGAAAAGACACATATATTTTGGAAATATAAGAAGAAAACAGTTTTTGCAAAAGTACAAATATTTGCAACTAAGTGTAGTAAGTATTTAAGTTTAAAAAGTACATTGTAGCCCCCAAAAAGCTTTCAATAAGTTGTTTAAGCATTTGACAAACTTTTCGTTGATTTTTGACAGTTGCTTAAGTTAGCAAAAGTATAATATAGTTAGCCCTTTACTTAAGGAATCAGCTGTTTTTAGAAAAACTCTTCATGAAAAAAAACAAGTTGCAATGTACGCGGAAAATAATTTTATAGAAAATTTAATTGAAAATTATAAAAAACAAACGCACATGGATGGTTTTTGTTATTGTTTTTCGATTGAGATGCAGGCACTGTTGCATTTTTTAGTACTTTTTGTTTATGTTTTAAATCGTTTCTTTAAATTATTAAAAATAAATATAGATTTATTCGTTAGTTATAAAATATTTATAAATTGTACATATTAAATAATATTTTTCGAAAAAAATACATATATTTAAGAAATATAAGAAGAAAAAAGTTTTTGCCAAAGTACAAATATTTGCAACTAAGTGTAGTAAGTATTTAAGTTTAAAAAGTACATTGTAGCCACCCAAAAGTCGTCAATAAGTTGATTAAGCATTTGACAGACTTTTCGTTAATTTTTGACAGTAGCTTAAGTTAGCAGAAGTATAATATAGTTAACCCTTTATTTGCCCTGCTCTACCTTAACTTACAAACACATAATTCATTTGGTAGCCTTTGTAGTTATTAATATTTTATAAAATTAAAAACACAAATATTTCAATCATTTTTATGACAAATATTTTTGTTTACATTTAAAAGAGGAAAGCAAAAAATTTCCAAGACTAGGCAGTATTTTTATACATTTATATTTATAACTACTTATCAAGTCTATATCTACTTAAATTTGTATGAAATTCGAAAAAAATAAACCTATTGTATTTATTATTAAATTTCAGCCAACATGTATTTTTTTACATTGCAATTTTACATTTTAAGAAATTTTTCGCGAAGCTCTTTTTGGAACAACTCTATGTTAACAACATAGGGACGTTAAAAGTACCCTAAAATTTCGTATTTCTTTCCCCTGTATCAGATCAAAATTTCATTAAAATCGAAATATTTACGTGTGGTACTTTCGTAAAAGCACTGTTAGAACAAATCGGCTTTTACCAAAAAAAAATCACTAATTTGACAACAGTGATTATAATAGTTGTCAAATGTCATACACTGAACATACTATTACACAACAAAAAAAAAAAGAAAAATATAAATTTTGTTTTTCCTACAATAGGGATATATTGTAAATTTCCACTTTGCAAAGAAATAAAATAATTAATAATATAGAAATGGAATCGTTAAGTTTATCCAATTATAGCACATATTCGAATTATAAAAAATGTGGGGAAATATTAAAATCTCCGATAATAGGAGAAAAGCAATATGCACTACTTTGTTTGCAATGCCATGAAATTTGTTTACAATTTCAAACATTTATGATACACATAGAACAGGAGCATGATAATGCATACATCCAAGATATCAAAACCAAGGAGGAAAATGAATATCAGGACAGTGAGGACGATGATATTGCATTGAGTGAATTTGTTAAAACTGATAATGAAGATTTAGATAAAAAGGTAACAATTGAATGTAGGCTGTAAGTGGAAATTGACAATAATTTGTATTATTTTTCTTAGGATTTTCTTATGGATCCTTTGGAAGAACCTGAAGTATTGCTGGTAGAAAATGTAGCACAAAGTGACAATGAACAAGTTTTTGGCAGACAGCCTAAACAAACTTTAAGTGAATCCAAAAAGAGATCTCAAGCAAAGAAGTTACATGAAAAAGTCACAGTTAAACAAGAGCCAGATGATGAGGCGAAATCTTGTCAATATGAATTTACAAATGAAATTGAGGTAATATATGTGTGCTTTATTTCAGATCAAATTACACTTGAAAAAAGTAGTAAAAACAAAGCAGCTTTACTAGGGTACTATATTTGGGACTCCCATATTTGTATGATCCCCAGGCTAATAGAAATCATTTTTTAATAATAATTTTAATTACCTATAACAATTGTTGAAATCAAATTTGTGTAAGACATTAGCCATCTTGTTTCGCTCCCTTTAACCCGTAATATTAAAATCATGGTCCTTCACACAGAGTTGATGGTAATTTTACCCAATTTGCTAAAAATATGTAAGAATTTTAAAATCCTCACTTACACTTTAGGTCGCATTAATATAACTTGCGGGGAATTGTTGCGTCCAAGTAAGAATTAGTGGAGAAAGAGAGTAACACAGATTTACTATCAATTTCGTGTATTTATTTCTTTAAAAAATGTATGAAAAGATATATAAATAAATTTCAACGGCGCAACACTAAATCAACCAACAAAAATCCTCATTTGCCCACCGTTGCTTTCTGTAAGCCCTTTTCTTTGAAAAACGATGTGTTAGGATTATATGGTATTTGATTAAATTGTATAAGATGAGAGTCCATAAGATCTCATCAGAAAAGATTATGTATGCCATTTTTCGGATAAAATAAGATCTGTACTGAAAATTTAACAATTTCATTTTATTTTTTATCTAAAGAAATTCTCTTAAAAATATTCAAAAAATTTGTTTATTTTAGTTCGTAAATTCTACTGTGCACAGTGATGATGACGATGATTTGGATATAGCCGACTTAGATGATAAAAAAGAGAAATTTTTTAAAATCCCTAAACATGACAACGATGATGGCAATTATTCTGATGACTACTCATGTGATGACGATGCTGAAGAGGATTTTTCGAATGATGCTAAAACACCACCATCTAAAAAGTCCAAAGTCAAAATGGACGATGGTTTGGATATCGATGAATTCATGCAAAATAAAGTAAAAGTTCTATTATTCATATCATCGTATCAAAAACAAGATGAACTCTGGGATGCCACACGACCTCCCAAACTAGTAAATCGATGTCGAAAAAAACGTGACGAATGTTTAAAGAATATATGCGATGAATTGGAAAAGCTGCAAATACAAATGACCCTAAAGGATGTGGAGAAATGTATTAAGTATATGAGAGTACGTTATATACGCGAGGTGCGTATACGTATGAATTATATACAAAACAAAGATAAAGATTACAAACCATTGTGGTTTTATGATCATTTGGAATTTTTAAAACCCACATTAGGTTTTATACAAGAGGTAGGTATACAAACAAAGTGCAATAAATAAATATTTTAAATGAATTATTTCATGATATTGCAGTTGGAGGAGGAACAACTTTTGGCTAAACCAGAGTTACCAGCAGAACAGATTATAACGTTAATTGATATTTATAAATCTCATCCCTTACTATGGGACGAACAAGATATCTTCTATAATTCCGACCAACGACGACAAGAAACTCTACAGATTATTGTAAAAGAAGTAAATGAGAAATTACAATCGAACTACACCTTTGCAGAGGTGGAGGAAAAAATAGAATTTATTCATAAACTGGTTAAAAAGGAAAAGGAAACAATTATCGAATACAACGCTACTAAACCGACAGAAGACTATAGATCGTCAAGTAAATTTTATGAGCATATTGAATTTCTATTACCACATTTGGGTCCATTTAAGTGTCAATTTTGCCCCAAAGTTTTATCGCATATATACACCCTACGCATACACACCGCCAAGCACGATGGTTCGAAACCCTTTAAATGTTCTGTATGTCAATATGAATTCACTCAAAAGCCTGGCTATGTTATACACTTGCGTCGTCACACACAAGATTTCCCATTCGTTTGTAAATATTGCGGCAAAGGTTTCCCCTGCAAAAAGGAATTGAAATTACATTTTCAGAATCATCCAGAATATGAAAAAGAATTTATATGTGATATTTGCGGTGAAGGTTTTACTCAACAAAAGCTACTTAATTGGCATCTGAAGGCACATAATAATATAAGAGATTCCATATGCAATGTGTGTGGCAAGGGCTTTACAAATTCAAAATTACTATTTCAACATCGTACGGTACACAGTCAAAAGAAAAGCGTTTGTAAATTATGTGGTAAAGTGTATGCACATTATCGTGGCCTTTCACGGCATATGACCAAAGATCACGGGACAACAGTGGCGGCGGTGGCAGCTGTAATGGGTGAAAAGCCTAAAAAGAGAGTTCTAACTTTAGACGAAATAAACTAATGTTATTATATATATTTATACATTTAGATTAAAAATTGTAATAATAGCTATTATTTTATATAATAAGGAGGTTTAATCATTTTAATTTAATTATTAATAATAAAACTATGGACAGTTGTAATAATTCTAAAAATTGAAGTGTATAACCAATTAACAATTGTTACCAATAATAGATTTAGATACGGAGGTATTCCATGTCTAGAACAAAGGATCCGAGAATAAAAATTAGGGTAATAAATTAGTATTGAGAGACTAAGATCTTCTCAAAAATGTTCGCTTTCTGAAGTGGCAATAGAGAAGCGTATATTAAAATTGAAACTGCTGCAAACACAAAGTTGGACAAATTTCTTGGAATTCAAATTTTAATACCGCTGTAAGAATTAGTTCCAAAATCTGATAAGGGATTGTAAAGCAAGAGAGCAATATTTCGTTACTTTACGTTAAAAATCGTATTATTTTTTTTTTTTAATATTTCAATGCGAACGAAGAACATCTCACAGAGAATTTATATAGATCAACAATAAACTTCACTATATTTCAAAACTTCATAAAAATGCTTTAATTTAAGATATTAACCGATATTCTTGTGCATTTTTATTTATGGAATAAAATAATGATACGAGTACATTTTTTAGAAAATTATGAAAAAAAGTTAATTCCTTAGGGCAACAAATGAAAAAGTTAATTGCTTGAGAATTATACAAACAATTTAATGAACTTAAGAGGAATTCATTAATTTCGTATACGGAATAAATGAATTCCTCTTGAAATCCTCCTCCTGAAATCCCTATAGGGATTTCAATCTTTGACCAAAATTTAAATGAATTCCTTAGTGAAAACTCTTAATGTTTTACCCAAGGAATTCTTTAAGTAATTTTAACTCTTTAAATTCACTCCCAGCAGTTAATTACTGTTTTTTTTCTTGTTAATGAATTTATTAAGTTTTAGGGAATTCATTAATTATTTTTTCCACACTCTAGTAATACTATAAATATAATATAAAAATATTACTTTGTGCCATTTCACACAGAGCAACATTTGTCGCGCAACTCTTGAGTTTGTGGGAGAGAGTGGGGGCTGATACGGAGTTGCTTGTTCTCCGCGACACATTTTGTTTTTTCATTCTTGGTTTTGTTTTTTAATTCTTCGTTTTTTTTTTTCATTAATTTTAAACCAAATGTAGACAAAAGTTGCTGAAAACAGTTTCTCTGTGTGAAATAAAAGGCAACTTTAAAAGAGAATTGACCAGAATCGTCGCGACAAAAGTTGCTCTCTGTGAAACGGGACTTTGGAAATAATAAAAGAAAAACTCACCATTTCAATTCATCTTGCCGTCAAACTTCCATTATGCATGAAGAAATTATAAAAAATGAGGTTTTGCAATTTTAAATTATTTAATTTTTAAACACACGCGCTGCGGCTGATGTTTTTTAATTACTTTTTTATCATAGTTGCTATTTTGTTATATTTTGGTATCGGTATTTCGTTTATTTTGGTATCGGTATTTAAAACGGTATTTTACTTAATTAATTTTTAATCACACGCGCTGCGATTGATTTTTTTTTTAATTACTTTTTATGATAATTGATAGCTGAAACGATGGGGTTATCGGAAAAGCTAATGCTATTTTATATTATTTCGGTAACGGTATTTCGGCATAGGTATTTTACTTAATTATTTTTAAACACACGCGCAGCGACTGAAATTTTTTTTTTTTTTTAATTACTTTTTATGATCAGTAATCACCGGAAAAGCTAATGCTATTTTATAATATTTCCTTAACGGTATTTCGTTTTTTTCGGTATCGGTATTTTAGTGGTTGCAGTTGCCAAACCTGCTTTGATAATTATAAACCTTCCAAACAGTGAAGACCTAAAATCTTATTGGCATAGATTATTAGGAAGTAAATTATGTAGTGGTCAAGTACGTACCACAAAACACAATATGCTTCCATGATCTGCAGCACAACTCTTCAAAACAATAATATGTATAAATTGGCCGACAAAACTTTTATATGTTTTCACAATTTGCATTAATTCATTTTTATATTATATTTTTTATGTTGAGGACAATGTTTTTAAACCGCTTATTAAATTTAAATTGTTAATTTAACTGAATTAAACAAGTTGTTCACAAATAAACGCACGACTGAAAAAAAATTGTACATCTTTTACGCGCAAATGCCGAAAACTTATAAAACAAGACAATGACATTAGCAATATAGAGATGCCATACTCTATAATATAAAGCTGTTGAGCACAACGGAAGGAGGTGGTAAGAAGTTAACATTAGCGATATAGAGTTGCCATATTATATAAAATAAAGCTTTTGAGCAAAACGGAAGAAGGTGGTAAGAAGTTAACATTAGCGATGTAGAGATGGCATATTGAACAAAATAAGGAAGTTAAACAAAATGGAAGGAGATGTTAAGAAGTTAACTTAAGTGCACGCAAAAAATTTGTCAAGTGCTGCCATTTTATAAAACTACATATGTATGTGGGTTTAAAAACAAAAACTATATTTTAGCACAACAACAGTATATTTTCAAATGAATTCACACACACAAATATGTATATAGTAAAATGCTTGCTAATACATAGTTTTCCCTATCAAAGCAAATATGCATCAACAAATCTACTAATAAATAATAGATAATATAAGTTAACACAGAGTTTTACCTGTACCGACAATATTTCAAATATTTTCACAATTTTTAGTGCAAATTCTTTCCAATATTATATTGCTTGTGTTGAAAACAACGTTTTTAAACAGTTCACACACTTTTAATTGCTGATTTAACTCAATTTAAGTAGTTATTTACAAATAAACGCGCAATGAAATAATTTATACGTCTTATGCGCGCAAATGCCGAAAACTAACAAAAATATCCAGTGGCATTTGCGATATAGAGTTGCTTTTTGAAAAAAACTGAAGAAGTTACCATTAGTGCACGCAGAAAAAAAGCATGGAGAAGATTATTCAAGTTTTGTCTACATATGAATATGGGTTTAGTTAACAAAAACTATATTTTAGTTACTCTGTTGTATTTTTTTTTTGCAAGTTAATGAAAATATTCAAAGTTTTCACTATCAAAACAAATATAAACAAAAACACTAAAAGTAGATAATAAAAGTAAACAGTGTTGTACACAGTTAGTAGCTTGAATACAGACGTTTAGAAATAGTAACCAGATTAAATATGGGATTAAATACACTCGATGTTCGATTAAGCAGTTTACGACAGTATATACTCTAGTTGCTGACCATTATTTTTCCAACTTTGTCATTAGTCAAATTACCCTAACGGCATAACTAATTTAAAATACTGGAAGACTACTATGGGTAATTGAAATTTATAGTTCGACTATGCAAAATGTTATTGACATTTGACTGACATTGACGATTGCATATATAAATTTTCATTCATTTCAAATTGCACAAAGTTAATATTTAACTTTGTGCAATTTGAAAATGGCAAATAGATACTTTAGATATCATTTTTTACCTTCCTTTATAAAATTAAATGAAAACAAAGCAACAATTTATTTAATATATGAGCAAGCACATTAAATTATCTACTATTATTTATGCCTCTTAACTCAAAATAACCAGAGCTTAGTGCTTAACAATAGTTATGAATGCAAAGCTATGGTTATGATTTCGATATGTTACTCATCCTTAGGTATTTTTTATACTTTCGCCGTAAATACCGTTTAACGTCTAAATTCTTAAGTTGATTTCATTTTGTATTTTTTTATTACATTTTTAAATGTTCTTTTAAATCTGCATTTTATTTAAAAGCGTAAAAACAACTACTAGTATTTTTCTATTTTACATATTAGGTTTTTGTATGAGACAACATTGGCTAACCGGCCAGTTTTGGGCTAACAGACAGAATTGAGCCGCCACTGTAATGTTCCAATTTGCAGCCGCAAATTAATTTACTCGGCACAGGTATCTAATCTACATGTTGTTGACAGCATGAATTTGTAGATATTAAATTTTTCAATAAAAAATAACATAAATAAAATGGATGATGAAGCTGAAACTTATAAACTATGGCGCATACGTAAAACTATAATGCAACTGAGTCATGACCGTGGCTATTTAGTAACACAAGATGAAATGGATCAAACTTGAGAACAATTCAATGTTTGGTGACAAGCAAAATGAAAAGATGATGAACGACCTCGGTTCTTACTGTATAGGTTGCTCAGAATGAACCGAAAGTTAGTACTAAAACGATTAAAAATTATTGTATGCAGGAAGAGAATATTCACAGTGCTATCGTTGTAGTACAAGCTGGTATGACACCATCGTCTATGATATGGCTCCCGAATATTGGAACAGTTTTTGGAGTCGGAACTATTGATTAATATATCAGAACGTGAATTGGTTCCTTAGCATGTGGTCATGACACCAGAGGAAAAACAAGAATTATTAGCCCGTTATAAATTAAAAGAAAACATGTTGATGCGCATCCAAGCTAGCGATCCTGTTTCTGGATATTTTGGTTTAAAACGGCGACAATTTGTCAAAATTATTCGTTTTTCAGAAACAGCTTGGTCGATATATTTCATATAGTTTAGTATGTAATGGGATTACTTTGCGACTTTGCAATATATGATTTTAAAATTTCACTTTTAACTTAACCAATAGTTAATTATAAAATAAATTAAATAATTGGGGAAAAATGGCAAGCAGGGTGGATGCCTGCTTTTTTAGATTATCGACTCTTTTACCTAATATTTAAAATCTATTTGGATATCTGGCTGCTATACCAAAAATAAACAATGCTTTGATATACAATAGCAAAATTTATATTTTTGTTGTGCTGTATGCTTTTAGCAGTCAACACTAAGAAAGCTCATGATGATTCGTCTTTTGCATACAATGCGCAATTGCGTCGTCATAACCTCTGAGAAAATGCAGCCACAGTATTTTATTTTGTTATACCCAAATTATCCACAAAAGTTTAGCTAAAGTCGTATCAACTGCTTAATCGAGCATCAATTTATTTATATCAATACAAAGAAAGCCTTCATGGGTTAAAAGTTAACTGGTCACTATCATGCAGAAGCGTGGCCTTAGTATTGTTTTGCTCCAGATGCATTAGTACATGAAGCAAATTCTCAATTGAAAAACAAACATCAAGGAGCAAGCGACAGAATGGTCAGTATATACTGGTTCCCATGACAATTGGACAATGTGTCAGAATAATTAAGATTTATACAATTAGGTAAACTCTCGTTTTTTTGGTGTGACACTACAATATTCAGAAGACGATATGTATTTATCAAGATTTCAAATTTGGCCAATAAAAATTATTGAATGTATAAATTGATACGCGTCTTAGTATGACTCCATTCAAAGCTGGATAAAATTATCAAATTGTATATGACATATTACTTTTTTTATTCGAGCCACTTAAATTGTCAGACAATGTTGAATTTACTAAACATTTGAAGTTATAAAATAAAAAACCCACCATTTCATTTGCATCCATCTTGCCATCGAACTTCCATTATGCATGCACAAATTATTGTAATTTTAACTATTTTTAAACACACGCGCTGCGACTGATTTTTTTTTTTAAATTACTTTTTATCATAATTGAAATGAGACGGTTATCGGTAATACCGAAATACTATTTTATATTATTTCGGTATAGGTATTTAAAACGGTTTTAGTTGCCAAGCTTGCTTTGATAATTGTAAACCTTCCAACAGTGAAGACCCACAAACTTATTGGCAAAAACTTATATGTAGTTGTTAGGGAGTAAATTTTGCAGTGGTCTACTATGTTCCACAAAACACAATCTGCTTCCATGATCTGAAGCAGAACTTTCAAAAATAAAATATATGTATAAATTAGCCGACAATACTTTTAAATATTTTCACAATTTGCACTACGGCTTAACAACATTGTATTGAAAACAGTGTTTTCAAACTGTTCACACACTTTTAATTGCTGATTTAACTCAACTAGATATTCACAAAATAAACGCGAGATGAAAAAATTTATACGTCTTTCGCGCGCAAATGCCGAAAACTGACAAAAAAAGCCGGTGACATTAGCGATATAGAGTTGCCATACTGTATAAAATAAAGCTTTTGAACAATAACGAAGAAGGTGGTAAGATGATAACATAAGTGCACGCAGAAAAAATGCAGCTTTAAAAGAAAATACAAAAGTGAAATAAAAAAATACAAAATGAAATTGAATTTAGACGTTAAACGGTATTTACGATGAAAGTATAAAAAACCCTAAGGATGGGTAACATAAAAATATATACAAAAATGAAATTAAATAATAGGAATTTAAAGGTAAAACCGTATTTACGGCGAAAATATAAACAAAAACATGAAGGATGGTTAACTTATCAAAATTATAATTAAAACTTAGCACTCATTATGGTAACCTACGTAAAAATTTGACATTCATAACTATTGTAAACACAAAGCTCTGGTTATTTTGAGTTAAGTTACCAGACATAAATAATAGTAGATTATTCAATGTTTTTGCTCATATATTAAATAAATTTTTGCCAGTTTTTAAAACTATTCTCAAGGATTTGTTTTCATTTAGTTATTTAAAGGAAGGTAAAAAAATACATGTAAAGATTTTATTTGCCATTTTCAAATTGCACATAGTTAATATTTATTACGACCAAAAAAATACATCTAAAAAATTTTATTTGCCATTTTCAAATTGCACATAGTTAATATTTATTACGACCAAAATTTCTACTATAAATTTCAATAACGCATAGTAGTCTTCCACTTTTTCAAATTAATAACGCCATTAAGCTAATTTCACCTCACTCGAGTAATTTTTTCCATGCTTTTTTCTGAGTGCACTTATGTTAACGTCTTACCACCTTCTTTCGTTATTGTTCAAAAGCTTTCTTTTATAGAGTATAGCAACTCTATATCGCAAATGTCACTGGATATTTTTGTTAGTTTTCGGCATTTGCGCGCATAAGACGTATAAATTTTTTTCAGTGCGCGTTTATTTGTGAATAACTAGTTAAATTGAGTTTAATCAGCAATTAAAAGTGTGTAAACTCTTTAAAAACGTTGTCTTCAACACAAGCAATATAATATCGGAAAGAATTAGTGTAAATTGTGAAAATATTTACAAGTATTGTCGATACATTTAAAACTCTGTGTTTACTTATATTATCTGTTGTTAGTGGTTTTGTTGATACATATTTGCTTTGATAGAGAAAACTATGTATTAGCAAGCATTTTACCTTTATACACATTTGTATGTTTGAATTCACTTGAAAATACACAACAGTGGAGCTAAAATATAGTTGTTGTTACTTAACCCACATACATATGTAGTTTTGCTGCGTGCACTAATGTTAACTTCTTACCACCTCCTTCCGTTTTGATCAACAGCCTTATTTTACAGAATATGGCAGCTCTGCATCGCTAAAGTCTTCTTACCTCCTTCTTCCGTTTTGTTTAACAGCTTTATGATGTTGAATATGGCATCTCTATATCACTAAATTTAACTTCTTACCACCTTCTTTCGTTTTGTTCAAAAGCTTTATTTTATAGAATATGGCAACTCTATATCGCTAATGTCACTGGCTTTTTTGTCAGTTTTCGGCATTTGCGCGTAAAAGACGTATAAATTTTTTCATCTCGCGTTTATTTGTGAATATCTAGCTTGAGTTAAATCAGCAATTAAAAGTGTGTAAACAGTTTAAAAACACTGTTTTCAATACAAAGTTGTTAAACCGTAGTGCAAATTGTGAAAACATTTAAAAGTATTGTCGGCTAATTTATACATATATTTTATTTTACAAAGTTCTGCTTCAGATCATGGAAGCAGATTGTTTTGTGGTACATACTAGACCACTACAAAATTTATTTATTTATATCAATATAAAGAAAGCCTTCATGGCCAATTATCATTATTTATTCCCCAAAAAGTGTAAATATATGGTTTTGGGTCTTCACTGTTGGAAGGTATACAATTATCAAAGCAGGCTTGGCAACTCAAACTATTTTAAATACCTATACCAAAATACCGTTACCGAAATAATATAAAATAGCATTAGCTTTACCGATAACCGTATCATTTCAATTATCAATTATAATAAAAAGTAATTTAAAAAAAAAATCAGTCGCAGCGCGTGTGTTTTAAAATAATTGATATAAATTTGTAAAAATTTGTGCATGCATTATGGAAGTTTGACGGCAAGGTGGATGTAAATGAAATGGTGAGTTTTCCTTTTATAACTTCAAATGTTTAATAAATGTAACACAAATTTAAGTGGCTCGAATTAAAAAAGTAAAATATATATGTTAGTTATATCTGGCTTTGAATATTGCACTGCCGCACCGAGAAAAACGATAAAGTTTAACTAATCGTATAAATCTGTATTATTCTGACGCACAGTTCAATTGTCATAAACATGGTTATCATGACTATTCTCTGTCGCTAGCTCCTCGATGTTTAAGTTTTCCAATTGAAAATTTTCTGCATGTACCAAAATCTTGATTGTAGAGCAAAAATAACTTAGGCCGTGTTTCTGCATGGTAGCGAACAATTAACTGTTAATCAGATTGGTTTAATTGACCCCTTTAGTGCTCGATTAAGCAGTTAATACGAATTTAGCTAAATTTTTCAGAATAATTGGGTATAATAATTGCTGTACGTAACTTCCTTTGTACTGATATCAAATAAATAAATAACGAAACAAAATATATCGGGTGATTAAAAAACCCGACTTTTGTGGCTGCATTTTCTCAGCCTCGAGTGGTTATAATAATGACGCAAATTGTGCATTTTTGCATTGCGTGCATAAGACCATCATGAGCTTCATTAGTGTTGGCTGCTAAAAGTAGACAACACAATAGAAATATCAATTTTGCTTTTGTAATATCAAGGCATTGTTTATTTTTTGGTATAGCCGCCAGATATCCAAATAATATTTAATAGATTTTAATCATTATATATATATATAAATGTAACTTGTTTCATTAAAGTATTTATATCTGCTTACTAAAGAATTATTAAATTATTTCTAATGGTAAAGTAATAAGTAAAATCTTAGAATCATAAATTCTGAAGTCGCAATAGTAATCTATATCTCAATTAACATACTAAACGATATGAAATATATCGACCAGCTGTTTCTGAAGAACGAATAATTTTGACTACTTGTCCTCGTTTCAAACCAAAATATCTAGAAACAGGATCACCAGCTTGGATGCGCATCAACATGTTTTCTTTTAATTTATAACGGGATAATAATTCTTGTTTTTCCTCTGGTGTCATGACCACATGCTCAGGAACCAATTCATGTTCTGTTATATTAATCAATAATTCCGACTCCAAAAACTGTTCCAATATATATTTGGGAGCCATATCAACTAACGATTGTTTGGCCGATGGTGTCATACCAGCTTGTACTACAACGATAGCTCTGTGAATATTCTCTTCCTGCATACGAGTACAATAAGTTTTAATCGTTTTAATGCCAATTTTCGGTTCATCCGGAAAGAAGACAAACATTTGATCAGTGGGATCATCATTATGGGCAACCAATACAATAAGATCCGAACGTGCTGGCCTCTTTTCACTTGGTTTGTCACCAAACATTTCTTTGAATTGTTCTAAAGTTTGATCCAACTCATCTTGTGTTACTAAGTAGCCACGGTCATGACTCAGTTGCATTATAGTTTTACGTATACGCCATAGTTTATAAGTTTCAGCTTCATCGTCCATTTTAAGATTTTATTTTTTTTTTAAGAATTTAATAAGTCTACAAAATCACGCTTCCAACTAACATGTAAATTAGAGACCTGCGCTGAGTAAATTAATTGGCGGCGGCCGTTAAATGGCCGCATAGCCAACATTGTCTCATACAAAACACTAAATTGAAATAAAAATTTAATTCGATTATGCAGATTCATTCAAAAACTCTTATTCTTCAGAGCTCTGAGGTAATTTCAGCACTGATTCAAAGTGTTTACAAATTATACACATAAAATGAATAAATTTATAAGCGAGTTGATTTAAAGAGAAATTATCTTTTTAAAACTTTTCTCACGATATGTGGGTTTCTAGAAAATTTCATAAACGGAAATTTTCTAGGTATGCTAGTTTTTTTTTATTTTATTTCAAAATAATTTTTATAACCCGCAGTACAAGTGAAAATAAATCAATAGCAAACGTCAAAATGTTATCTTCTTGGAGGACCACTAGATTTCTTCATATTTATTGTCGGCAATATTTATACCGTTATTAAGTCGACTTTACTTATTGCTAATATATTTATTTTTAATCTAGATTGGGAGCTAGCCAGCTAAGCCGATTTTTTTGTATTATCTAAAGAAAAGTTGTCTATAGTTTTACGGATGATTTTAGTTGTCGCCGCAAATATTCCTCCGTTTAACCGGCTTTGGTCTCTGTTGTAAGCAGTCATAGTGCAGTGAAATGCATATGGCAACGCTTGAAATATAGGGGCATTATTACTAAAGTGCCGACACTGTGTTACATTTTAGTACTTTTTTCGACAATTTTTACCAGAAACCCAAAATAACCGTTTTTATAAAAAAAAAATCGAGTGGTCCACACAAAAAATAATATTATTTGGACATCTGCTACTATATTCTACATATTTAATGTTTACGTACACTTAAGTCCGTATGACACTAGCTTCATTTTGAATTGTATTAATAGCTGTGTTTATGTGGCAAGCTATAAAAGTTGGCTTATGTCAGTCCCATATAAATTTGACATAAGATACCGTTTAGTGTTAACGCTACTTGTCAAACTTGTATGGGAATAACAGAAGTCAAAGTCGATAACTTCCCGCATAAACAAATATGTGATTTCATCACCAGCACCAGCCTTCCCACAACAAATTTCAAGTTCAACTAAAAACTTGTGGTATGAAAAAATAATTAAACTGTGTATAAATTTAATATTTATGTGACTCGCCGCCCAGTTCCAAAAATGGAAGATTTGCATTTTTCGATGAGAAAACTTCTCACATAGTTACAGAACAACACACCACCACTGGATCTTTTTATTTTTGTGTTGGATTTTACTATTGTAAAAGCCCTAAATTAATTGTTTTGCCAAAGTTTTAAAATAGAATCAGCCATGTTTAACACGGGTTTGGCAAATCACAATAGAGTTTAAGAAAAACACAATATTTTATATATGTTAAAAAGAAAACTGAAAAGTCAAGGTTTTATTTTAAACTTATTCATTTCCGAAACAATTAACATTCATTTTGATAAAAATTTAGATAACGAGTTGTCTACTTTTTGTATCAAAAAAGTATTTTTAAACGAAAATGTCCATTAAAATTTTTTAATAATTAAAAAGCATAATTAAAAATTTTGTTTGTTTCAAAATAGTGTTCTCTGTTTGTGTATCCCATAAACTAATTATACTTTTACTTGTTACAATTAAATTAGAAAAAGCATATTAACAAAAAAAAAAAAGAATAAAAAAGAAATAATGATGTATTATGTATAGTATATAATATTCTAAAATAATGTATTAAATATATGTATTGTATGTATATTGATTAATAATTTTAGTAAGAGTATAAATAAAAAAACTAAAGAAAATATATAAACAAATAACGTCCATTATATATGTATCTCTATGTATATAGTAATAATATTATATAGTTTGTTTATGTCAAACAAACAAAAAAAAAAAAAAATTAAACCATTATATGATTTAAATAGATTTCATAAGATTTTCTTAAATAATTTCTTGTTGTTTTGAATAAAGGATTAAATGAATATTTTATTTATAATTCAAACTTAAAAAACTAATGACTAATCTATGGAGGCCTTTTTAATAAACCTGCTAACATTGTTTTCAAAATATAAATATATATTTCTCTTTATTTTTGTGTAACTTTTTAACCAAAATTTAATTGTTAATTATGATTATTTATTTTTTAAATTTATTTTCTTTCTAAAAATCTTTTATTTGTAATAAATGGGTTTTGTTTTTCTTTTTTGAATTATTGTTTCCTTTATTTGTTTAATTTAATGTATTTTGTAATGTTAGGCACTGTTATTCCTTAAATATTAGTTTTCTAAAAACCTTGTTAAATTGTTTCATTTTTTGTTTGTTTTTGTATTTATTTGTATTTCTAACTTTTAAGTATTGCTTATTTCTACATATTTTGTTTTTTTTTGTTTGTTTATATGAGGTTTTTTAATTTAATTAACATAAATAATATAATTCACTTTTTTATGTGAATTAGTTTTTTTTTAATGAGTCTTATTAAATAAGTGTAATAGTTTAAAAAATTATTATAAACAAAAGTATAATATGTATAATCCTTCCAATTTGCATTTCTTCATAACTTAAGCAAAAAGTCTTTTTATTTTCTGAAAATATAAAGAAAAATAAATTATTTGTATTATTGAAATTATTTTAAGTGTTAAAACAAAGCAATATTTTAAAAATTAAAACAATGTAACAATTGTTGCCCAATAAAGGCAATTTAAACGATGAGTTATGGAACAAACCTTTTAGATGGTATTTCCTAACCCTTTAATGACCATACTGACCTAAAAAACTTTAAAAAGTCATGTGTGAATAATTATTATAAAGGGTGATTTTTTTGCTTTCAGTGTAAAAAAAAAAAGATTCGTGACATGTGGCAATGCCAGAAATGCTCAGCACAATATGCAACAAATCATTGAATTTTATGGTCAAATTTTTATTTCAAAATTCGAAAAATTTTCTTCGGCGGCGTAGCTCATTTTTGGCTCTCTTGGTACGTCTACAAACAGGTTTGCCGAATTTGGTGTGAAGAGCAGCCAAATGCACTTCAGGACCTGCCATTGCACTGTTTGGTGCGGTTTGCGGGCCAGCTAAATCATTGGACCGGACTTCATCTAGAATGATGAAAATCGCAACGTTCTAGTCTATGGAGCAAGGTACCGTGCGATTATTACCAACTTTGATTTTTGCCCAAAATGCAAGATATGGACTTGGTTAACATGTGCTTTCAGCAAGACGGTGTCATATGCCACACGGCACGCGATACCATGAACCTATTGAGAGGCGAGTAATAAATCTCGCGTTTTGGAGCAATGCATTGGCCGCCAATATCATGCGGTTTGACCCCACAAGACTATTTTTTGTGGGGACACGTAAAGTCCCTTTCAGTCCTGGAAGACAACATTACAGCTGCCATTGGTGGGATACATGCAATAATCTTTAAATAGTAAATGGCAGGCATTAATTTATTGCCCCATTCACTTTAGCAAATTTTCTGTTTTTTTTTTCAATTTTCAAAACGCAAACTGTTGAAAAATTGTAGAAACCGGATGCGAAGTTGCTTCAACCTGAAGTCGAAAATATTGGCCAGCAGACAAAAACAAAACACCAGACCTTATAGATTTTTTCATCATAAATAAGGTATCAAAGTCGTGTATTAAGCTAGGAAATAGATTTGATCTTAACTCCGATCATTCCCCTATTTTTATGACTCTTTTCGAAAAAGCTATTCTTTAGGAAAAACCACCATTTTTAACAAATAAATTAACAGATTGGCAGTACTTCCAATCAGTGCTTGACAAAACAAGGCTTAATAGAATCACATATGAGTTGAGCTTAGAGATTAAGAGATATAAAAACGAATCATTTAACACTTATCTAGAAGGACTGAATAATGAAAAAAACCTCAGATTACTCATTGTGGAAATCAACAAAAAACTTGAAAAGACCAATTATACAAAACTCTCCAATCTACATGACAAATGGAAATTGGGCCAAGACCAACAGCCAAAAAGCTGAATTGTTTTCAAGCCATCTGGCATAGATCTAGATATCGGTAACAATGATGATGATGTTATCGTAAGAGAAGTAACGCCAAATAAAGTTTTATATCATATTCATACTAATCTTAAAATGAAAAAATGCTCTGATTTCGACCTTATAACTACCAAATTCCTTAGACATCTGACATATTATCATTATCATAAAACTTACACAGATTATTAATGCATCATTTATACTACTACTATACGTACCATCATTCTGGAAAGTAGCTGAAGTAATAATGATACCAAAGCCTGGAAAACCTTTAACCGATGTTAAGTCATACAGACCAATATCGCTTTTGCCTATACTGACAATACTATACGAAAAGATATTGCAAGATCGCATTAAACCAATTATAGAACACAAAAACAGAGTTCTTAAATATCAATTTGGCTTTAGGAACGCACATTCGACTATTGATCAAGTTCATCGTATTACTAATGTAATCAAAAATGCTCTATAGGAAAAAAAGGTTTGTTCCGCAGTGCTATTAGATGTTTCACAGGCTTTCGACAAAGTCTGTCATACGGGTCTCCTAGCAAAACTCAAGTTATTAAAACCATATCTGGAAAACAGATTATTCCGCATAACATACAAAGATGAATATTCAAAACTAAAAGAAATAAAAGCAGGAGTTCCACAGGGGAGTATATTGGGTCCTCTTTTATATCTATTATACACCAGTGATATACCAGAATTCCCTGAAACGACTATGGCTACTTTTGCTGATGACACAGCTATTCAATCAATTGCAAGAACTGAGAATAAAGCAAAACATAAACTACAACAAGCTTTAAATTCGGTCTTAGATTGGACAAAAAAATGGCGCATTAATTAAAACAGCTCTAAATCAACGCATGTTGACTTTACAAACACATCTTTGCTATGTACTCCAATATATATAGACATTACACAGGTGCCCTACGCAAACACAGCTAAATACCTTGGTATGACACTTGATGCGAAATTACGATGGAATGAGCACGTTAAAATTAAAAATGTAGAACTGCAACTGAAGTGGAAAAAGCTAAACTGGTTGTTAGGAAGAAAATCAAATCTTTCAATTGAAAATAAACTAATGTTATATAATCAAATGTTAAAACCAATATGGACATATGGTGCACAATTGTGGGGATGCACAAGCAAGAAAAATATAAACATAATACAACGTTATCAAAATAAAGTACTTAGAAGTATCGGCAACGCACCATGGTATATCCGAAGTGCAGATCTTCATTGTGATCTTGGCGTGAATACCGTAATGCAAGAAATTGCCAATATTGCAAACAAACAAAAAAACCGACTGAGAGACCATGTTAATCCGGAAGCACCATCCCTTGCTGATCCCATTGGTGTGGAGCGCAGACTCAGAAGAAGGAAGCCATCCGACCTAATTGTAAATTCTAATGTCGTGTAACAACTTCATATATTTAATATACTTAAAATATAAATTCTTTGGTTTTCAATAATATGTTGTATGTTGTCCCATAGGGCTGTGAGATCAACAATGTCATCAACAAATATGGGTGGTGTTGATATCAAGGAATCGGATACTCTTCATGTTCTGGTCATGAAGATTCAGTGTGATGTCCGTTGGAATAAGCATGTATTCGAAGTGTCGAAAGAGGCATTCAAGTGTCTTGGTTTCCTCAAACGGTGTAAGAAATACTTCACTCCATCCGATCTCCTTATTACTTATACCACCTATATCCGACCGAAAATGGAATACAACTCCCATATATGGGCAGGAGCTTCAAAGTCTATTATGGAGCTTTTGGACCGTGTGCAAAGAAGGGCGTCGGCACTCATCAATGACATTAGGATATCGAACTCTATTGATTCATTGGAGCATCGTCGGAATGTGGGTTGTGCATCACTGTTTTATCGATATTACCATGGGAAGTGCTCTGCCGACATAAGAGAACTGATTCCTAGAGCCCGGGTTTATGTTCGAGATACTCGCTCATCTACCGGAGCACATCCGTTTGTAGTCGATTGTCCCGTTGACCGCACATCGCATTACAGAGAAAATTCGTTAATCAGTCGTACAAGTCGTATGTGGAATAAACTCCCCGCAGAGGTCTTCCCTGTCACTTACAATATAGAGAAGTTCAAGGCAAATATCCACAAACACTACTCCCTCTTTCCTCCCTCTCATAACATATTTTCCTAATTCTAACACAATGCACTGCATTAGTAGGGGACATCCCCTGAGTGTTAGTCTAACGTAAAAAAAAATATATATATATTGTACTATTTCTCATCGAGCTCGATGAGAAATATTACACGAATCAAGAAGATCGAAGAAAACTAGAAGAATTAATATATATTGTACTTAATTGCTTGTTAGTTGCTACTTACTTTGTTGAACGACAATGCGTGTTGCAAGTCCTTCCTCCTTTACATTTCTTGATATATTTACTGTTATGACAATAACAACGACTACGTCGCTTACGACGCTTAACTATCCAATAACAATTTAATAATCATCACTCTTTCATAGGATTGCCAATACTATTGCCGCCACTGGCCATTGCAGAGTTCATTAGCTTGTGTTGGGGTATAACCGTTAGAGATTTTGGAATTTTTGATAATAAATATTGTTGTTGCTGATGTTGTTTCATTGCATTGTTAACACTTGTTAATGTAGCAGCTGGATTATTGTTAGAACTAGGTTTGGCTAATAGTTGGGGAAGTTTTGGTACATTCGCACCGCCAGGACCAGCTGCGCCATTTAGTAATAGTTGATTGGCATCTGGAAAATTATTCCATAACCATGATGTATTATTGAGTGAGGCGGCGGAGGTTGAGGATGAGGCAGGATTGATATTGCCTGTATTAGCGGCATTTGTGATAGCATTAGCTAATAAAGGCATCATAGGGGCAGGGAAATTGGCATTTGTATTGATAGGTGGTTGTAAGGGAGGCATTGTTGTGATGCTGCTGGTAGCAGGAGGTTTGGGAGCAATAGTTTGAAACCGTTGAGTGGCTTGTTGGGCATTAGCGGAATTGTTGGCAGCTGCTGCAGCTTTAAATAATGCTTGTTGATGTTGTAGTAGTTGTAATTGTAATAATTGCTGTTGAGCCACTTGATGTTGTTGTTGGCGTTGCTGTTGCTGTTGATTAAGATTAGGATTTGATTGAAAATTTTTCTGCATATTTTGTAAATTTGTTTTTTGAAATTGTTGCTGTTGATTTTGTAAAAGCTGCTGTTGATGTTGTTGTTGTTGCTGTTGTTGCTGCTGCTGATGTTGTTGTTGCTGCTGCTGATGTTGCTGCTGCTGCTGTTGTTGCTGTTGATGTTGTTGCGCTTGAGCTTGTTGTTGCTGCTTAGCTTCTTGCCTTTTTTTAGTAGCTTTCAACATTTGATCCCTCATCAGTTTCTCCCGCCGTAAAATGCACATACGATTATAATCGAATATGGAGATAAGAAACGGTTTGCCGCCTGATTGCACTTGTACCAGGGCCGGCAACCTCCGGCCATCGGCTGTCTGATAGAGAGGACCATTTTTGTTGAGTAAATTTTGATTTTCCTCTACAGGCATTAAGGTTGGGCGCCATGTTTTACTTTGTAAACGTTCTTGGGGCGTTAAAGAATCTGGCAGTATAACAACATTCGGTGGTCTGGATGTACCTGGCTTACCGGCTAACAATTGCGGCCGCTTATTAATGTTACTGGTGGCTGGTTGTGTATGTGTATTAATGGTCGCTGTTGGATTTGGTGGCATGACGGCTCCAGCTTGTCCACCGCCGGTAGTTCTTCTTTGTAAACTTACCAATTCCGGTGGTGAGCTTAAGAGAGAAATTTGATTTTTAGTTTGCTGAGCAGCCTCAAATTGATTGCCCAATAGTTTATTAGCTACTTCGATTATTTTTTGTTGTTTTGTTTCGGCTACCACCGGCAGGGTGGGTACTGGTGCTGGTGGTGGCGGAGGTGGTGGGGGAGGATTTATATTAATTGGAGTTTTGGTTATTGTGGTAGATGATGAGGTGTTTAGGGGCAAAATCTCTACTGATTTATTTATGCCCAATAAGTTACATTTTAAAATACTGCGACTGTTGCTTGGACCCGAAGTGCTGGCAGTTGAAGCAGCTAAAGCTACGGCAGCAGCAGCATTGGCGGCTGCTAAATTAGCAGTGGTTGTAGAAGAAGAGGTGCTTGAATTATTGTAAGCTGTTGTAAGATTATCTTTGAGTAAAGATTTTTGTGGTGAAGGTGTAGCTCGTTTGCTATTCGATGAAGAAGAAGAGTCCTTAGGACGTGCCGTTATGGTAACAGCATTCGAACTCAACTGTTTGGTTAGCTTATCAACCGATAAACTTCTGGAACGTGCCAACTCTTGTTGCTGTTGTTTATTTTTGTTATTTGTTGTTTTATCCTGCTGCTGAGTACTTGATGATTTTTGCAACACCTCTTTTGTTGTCACACCTTGATCCTCAGAGTATTCCTCCTCCTCCTCCTCATCATCATCTTCATTGATTTCAAATGTTGGTATTTGTGGTTGTGGCGGTGGCTGGTCGGTTTCTTTAGCTTTTGTGGCTGTCGTTTTATTATCTTTAGGTGTTCCCGTACCCATATGCAAACCACCACAGTGTCCCTTATCATAAGAAGTCAAACGTTGTTTGACTGTTTGTGTATAAACACTGGCATTATTAGAAGCACTTGCCGATAGCACTAAATCACCATTACGAAAATATTTCTCCAATAATATGAGATGTCTCAAAAAAGAACTTTGATTGCCGTAGGGTTTTTGTAATTCCTCCCAAAGTCTTCTGGTTGGCTCATCGTATTGCAAAAATGTTTGTACTCTTGTCCAACCCTCGGGTGTTCTTTGACTTGCACTGCTGCCAAATGGTACCTTGAACTGCAAACCCAAATCTTCTTCACCGGGAAAGAGTTCACGCATTGATATATTTGGATTAGCTCTCAAGACATTTGATATATCTGCGGATGGTTGTTGCTTCTCAGCCGAAACATTACTTTGTAAAATAGCTTTCAATTTAGACATTTCTTGGGGTGAGTTGGAAGCTGTGTTTGAGACTGATGAGTTTGATGAGTCGGTAGATATACCAGCTGTTTCAAAATCACCTTCCATGGCATCAGTTGTATTTTCCAATAGCTTCTTAGAGTTCTTGCTGCTTGTTTGCTCGTCGCCTAATGGTGCCAGCGAATGTGATGGCAATGATGTATCTTTTTGATTTGAAGATGAATCATCATCTGATTGTTGGTTTGATTTTTGAGCCGTTATTTGTTTGTTGTCCTGATTTTTAGCACTGTTACTATTATCATCTTCATCAGCTTCGGAAGCTTCATTACTACCATCGTGTATATTATGGAACTGCAAGAGGCTATAAAAATATATAAAAAAATAAATAAATTTTATAATAATCAACGGGGTTTAATTTCATAATTGGCCTTATAGGTTTACTATGTATTGAAATAATAAAGAAATCAACTAATTATGTAAAATCTCCTTTAAAAATAATTGTTTACTCCTCATATATATTTCCTTAGGCACATCGACGTTATGATATGAGACAATTTTAACTAATTTGACAGATTTTAAAGCCATTTTAATGTTAAAAACCTTTTTTAGAAAACATCTCTGATATTAAAATATTTGTTCTACTAAAGAAATTCAATTTTTCTCATTGAAAAATTCCTTGACAATTAAGGTATAATTTCAAATCAATCTTCTTCTTACCGTTTTCTGTAATTTTTCACAAATTCCGCCTTTTGAGATTTAGTGCTATCTGGTGGTTTCATTAATAAATTAGCAAAATAACGACAAAGTTTACAAACAGCCGTACCAATACCCAATTGTACGGGTATACCCATTTCACATAACGACTTTTCCAAACGATCAGTGTCCTAGAAGTAAAAAAAAAAATTGATCTCCCAAAATACAATCGAGATTATGAATTTCTTACCGAAGTTATATGATACATATGATTTTTTCCCAAACGACGTTTACATAAAACACAGCCGGAGCATTGTATAACAGTATCATAGTGAGTCTGGCACAACCAAACACTGGCTGCACTTGTAGGAATTTCAAATTTGAGTAAAAATTTCTTAACACTTTTGCGTATACATTTACGTCTTAATGAATGTGTGGCAGGATGCAAACAATCGGGTACCAAACATTTGCGGGATGTTGTATTGGTGTTTGAATTATGACCGGCTGCGCCATCTGCTTCATTTTGTTGATCATCAAAATGTTGTTGTTCTGATAATTTTGTTGAAGACGTAGATGGCATTGAATCTAAATGACCAGGAGCTGAAAGACGTTTTTTATATGAGGGTACATTAGCACGTCGATCCACATGACGGAAGCAAGCATCACAAAGACAATTATCAACCGTAAGTTTTTCCTCATCTGTAGAAAAATTTAAATAAAATGGAAAGGGGAAATTAAGTTTGAATCTTTTGTAAAACAAGTTTCTGAAATCTGGGAAAGAATCATAAAATAACTATGGTTGGTAAACGCTAACGCTAAAATACCAGTGACGATTGGAAACCCTCTCAAAGCACTATCGCTAACGCTTTAGAGATTAATAACTATCGGGTCGCCAGCGACAAATGATTTTTCGTGGGGGTGGAGCTGCTATATCCAGAACCCATCCAAAGTAGTCATATTTTGCATTTTACCTACATCTTTAGGGCTTTTTGGGAACTACATAACTTCTCCATCGGTTTCCAGATACTGACACTACTTTCAAAACAGCCCCATCATAGACCTATTTAAGAAACTTGGAGAATTCTTCCACGTTAAATTAACGAAATAAAAAAAATCCTATAAACGTCATAAAAATAATCTATAACTCCTCAATCCAAAAAAACCCGTTGTGTTACTAATGCAAGTTTTGCTGGGATCAATATATTTAAACTTTTCCCCCATTTTTATTTACTACACTTTGTGTTGTTGTTTTTTATTGCTGATTTGAAATTAAAATTAAAGGCGACATTTAATGGCAGACCTCATGGGAAGAGCCGATTGTGTGTCAACTTCACTTGAGATGAATTCAGTTTGACAATTGCTTGATTTTATTTTATTGCGAGGACACCGGCTTATAAGTTTTAAGCTTATTTATTTATTTATTGTAATATTAAAGCCACATTAGGCCAATAAATATATTACAGAGTTTAATAAAATATATCTATAAAATACAATTTATTATGTACTTACTTGTTAAAATTTTTTGTTGCCTTTCAATAGACTTTATTTGGCCCACATGACATGGCGTATCGTAGAGACCAAATTTGCCGCTACAATAGAAACACTGATCTTCACACAAACGGCCAGGATGAAATTTAAATGATGATGCTTTTTCTGGTATAAGAATTTCTTCTTTTTCATCTTTTTTGTATAAAATACCTGTCTGTTGATCATGGGATTCTGAATTGGAAGAATCTAAATTAAAAATTGTATAGCATACACAATAAATAGACAGAGATACACATAAAAGAACATACGAAAATATATACAAAAGCCACCAAAGTTAAATAGGAAATGCAAACATAAAAGAGATTTATAGGCTTTTTACACTGAACAACATCTTTGCGAAACGCATGGAAGATGTTGAAAACGTGAAACATGAATTTACATTGGCAACATCTTTCATCTGTCATTTATTCAGCTGTCAAAAATATAAAAGAAAAGGACGCCTAATTTTTGTTAAAAATAAAAAATGGATTTAGAGAAAGCATTAATCATTGGAGTAGTTGTTGCTTTGCATGAACAAACCCGAATTTTAATGCAGTACATTGAAATATTAAAGTTTATTCCGGAAGATGATGATGAAGAAGAATTTTTGGTAGACATAAGAATGAAATTCTTACATGTGCCGCTCATCTTTCCTTGTTGAATAATTTTTTTTTCTGCAATGTCAATGTGCTAGTGATGACACAAAGAAAATCGATTTTTTTTTGCCATTTTTAAGTGATGACACTTTAAATAACGAAAGATGTAAGGTGGAACAAAATGAGAAAGGATCTTTTCATCTTTTGCAGATGAAGAAATATGTAGAATTTTTGGCCTGTATAATTCTTATGGGAAGATGTTAACATCTTTGCAAATTGATGAAAGATGTAGGTCATTGGAAAAAGCCTATAAGAAATGCACACATTTTAACAAATCTATAAAAGTTGTAGGGCAATTCGACGGAATAGATTTCAAATTTAAACCAAAATAACATATTTAGGACATTTTACGAAGAAATCTTTAAGGTTCTTCTAGCTTGTAGAATACCAGAAAATTCCTTATTTTTACAAGAGTAAATTTAGTTCAATCTCTACAAATTTTATGAAACTAGCCAATGAAAAATTGCAGTTGGTACAAAAAGCAAACCATTGGCAAAGCATCGGTTTACTTTGGTATAAATAAAAAAGAAGGAAATGACAGAGAATTTATTTGTGGTGATTTGCCAATATTTAAAAAAAAAAAAATGCTTTGCGAACCTGTGAGCTAGAACACACCAGACTAATATTTAAGCCACACATTTTTTGTTCTTTTCAAAACACACGAAAATGATTCACACTGGCATAAAATGTATACGTATACATAGCTTTGTGTGTGTGTTAGTGTTTTTTTATATGCATTTAACATTTAGCGTTTTTTAAAAATGTGCATGTATTGGTTTTGTGCTGCTAATGCGGGGTAGAAGTTGGTTGAAACTTTACGCCACCAAAAAAACATTCTCTTCACCCCGCTTGTCAACAATTATGCTGACATGTTATGCCAGCATAATTGTTTTCGTGTGTTCTAGCTCTGTCAATATAAAACTTACAACTGATTATGAAATAAATCCATTGGCCAAGCAACGAGATTATGAACGTTTTGACAACGCTAGCGTAATTTTTTAAATAAAGTCATTGGCAAAGCAACTATTTAAAACGCTTTGGCTACGCAAAAACTAAATTCGCCAAAGTGGGAAGTGTTGCCAACTAAAAGTCTCATCCCCCTTAGTTGATATATAAAATATACTGGGAAAAAATTAAGAAAATTATATAAAAATGTTCTGTTCAAAAAATTAATGCAAATGGAACGGGCCGACATTTTTAGACCCTGAGACTAGAATTTCATTTCCTTATCGAAATGTTCAGTCATATCACTATTTTGGGAAATCCTTATCTCAAAAATTTAAAATATATATTTTGTCCTATATTTGGAACAATTCTATTTCGCGAATACGTTATTTTTTTTATTTCAATATGTTTTGTGAATTTTTCCAATATCAACCAGTCGTCGGTTAAAATTATGCAATCTCTGTAACATCGCTTGCCAGAAACACAAGTGATCGCAGGCGAGAGTAATCTAAACAATATGTTTTTTTATTTTTTGAAAATTCAGATTAATTTTCGGTTTAATTCGATACTTTACAAGTATTGACTCGATACTACTCAATACTTTGTACATTCATACCAACAATTTGGATTGTACTTTCATATAGTGTTTTCCAAAACAAGTTGCTCTTGTATACAGAAGAATACAACTCTAAAATCTCAAAAAAAAAAAAAATATCGAATATTTAAATTTTTTTTTGTCAATAACACAGAACAACACGCTTATGTTGGGGCAAACCTATGTTCAGATTCAAATCGACACATAGTCACACCGTCTGTACAAAGTAATTACAATATTTAAATTCGTTAAAAAGTGTGCAAAAAAATGGTGGTAGTGTAAATATTTGAAAGTTAGTATTCGGTTAATAACTGACGAAATAATTAAAAAAAAACAACAAAAAAACAAAACTACATACAAATATCATAAAATCATCTCTAAATTTGTTGAATGTTTGTTTTTATCTAAAATACACACCCAATTGATAAATATGGGCGGCATTGGAGTTAATGGTGCTACTATACGAATGATGATGATTATGATGATAATTACGATAATTATATGATTTTCTAGCATACGTAGTAATGTAGGAAGATTTTAAATTATTATCATTATTATTGTTAGTATGTGTTAAGGCTAATCTAGTTATAGAGGTAGTAGAGGTTGTAGGATTATATTGAAATTTTTTAGGCGCACCTTCAGTCTGTAAATAGATTAAAAAAGAAAGAACAAGAAAACAATTAATTGAAACTAGAAAAAATATTCTCTAAAAATAAATACAATTCCTTACCTCATTCTGTATAGTATAATAATTATCCTCACCATGTCCTTCCCGATCATGTTGAGAACGATCATTATTGCCTGTAGCATGAGCTCGTCCTCGCCCTTTTTGGAATGTCATTTTCAATGATTGACGTCTGTGATGTTGTTGTTCTTTAGAGGAGGATGACGCACCACCGCCAGTATTATTTTGAGATTTCCTTCCATTACCAGCACTGGCTGAACCACCTGTTGAATTACGATTAATTTTGATGATTGTTTTCAATGTACCAGTATACTCGTGATGTGTTGATGCAGCATGAGATGAATTTTTACCATTTCTTTTATTCTGTTGCTGTTGTTGTGTAACTGCTTTGGAAGCTTCCACATTTGCGGCTGAACCTTGTATAACTTCTAAACGTCGCTTTTCTGCTGCTTTATGTGTTACCAAGCCAAGATTTTGTAGATGCATTTCTTTTTTCCTTAACGTTTCCTCATCGTCATTTTCCAGATCAAGTGTTATCCAAGATGTTGTCGATTGTCCAGATTTCATCGAAGTGGTGTCATCATCTTTTATTAATTTTTGCCCAAATTTAATGGGAGAACTGGTTATAGATGATGTAGATGTTGGTTTACCATTTACTATATCGATTTCCATATCTGATGGGGGAGTCTAATTGAAAATAACACAAACAAAAAATAAAATATTTATTCAAAAATGTTAATGTTATTAATGGAATAGTTTTTAGCTCAAAAAACAATTGAAATTTTTATTTAAATATTTAATTCTCATCATGGACTAATTTATGAGCAGAAGCGGGCGAAATTTTGGAGTAATTTTATCTACTGTCCTACGTTTGCAAAACGATTAAACTGTCTTTAGATTCTGTAGACTTAAAACCCAAATTAATTATATTTATTCATTTTAATATAACTGGGATAAGTTATAGAGATGAACAAGTGTTTTACTTTAGCTGTGTAATCTCAAATTCCTAACAAAACACTTTGTTGTTAACTCATTATGCATTATGATTTAGTCATCTTACCTTTTGTTGAATTTTATTATCCCTTTCCAATTTATCATCTTCCAATGACATCTGCAACTTTTCTTCACCATCAATTTTATCCTCAATAAGTGTTATATCTTCGGCTATAACCAATGGCTGCTCATCATCTAAACTTATATCCAAAACATCATCAATAATAACATCATCTTTTGTAATATTTTTAACATCATCTGGCGACAATTTAATATCAACAACAATGTCATCATCTGCTTCCATAACACTATTAGGTATTATAAATTCATCTAAAGTATCTTTAGCAACAATATCTTCTTTAGAATCTAAATCAGGAACAACAATATTTTCTTCTTTTATTACGGTAGTGTTATGTTTAATTTTGAGTTCGTGCTCATCGCTTTTTTTTAAAACCGCTTCAATTTGAGCTAAAACATCATTATTTTCATAGTCAGTTGCTGGCAGTAGCAGAGTCGACGAAGAAGCAGTGGGTGGTGTGTCAATGTTGGATCCTTGATTTTCTTTTTCATTATGGTTCATAACAATTTTTACTTGCTCGGTTTTAGTACAACTGGGAGGTATTTCTTCTACTTTTGTCTCTAGTTTAGCTAGATTTTCCTTTATGATTTTTATGGTCGATACTTCTGGTGTTGTGGTTTTGTTTTCCTCGTTTTTGGTTGTTATTGTTTCAGTTGTTTCATTTTTGCTATCTGTTATATTCTCTGTAACTTCTGATGCATCTTCAATATCTGCTAAATCATCTTCGTTTGTTGTTGGATCTTCTATTTCAGTGGTAATTTCATCATTTATTGAAGCATTATTATCCATAGATATAGTTTCAGATTCTTCCAAGGTTAATTCATCTTCTGGTTCTTCATCGGCCCCGGCATCTATTATGTCTATTGTAGGGATTTCTTTTTCTAATGATTTTTCATTTGTGGATTTCATTTCGATTAAAGTTGTTTCTTTAGAATTTTCGCTTGCATTACCATCTACTTCTTTTGTTTCTTTAGCTTGGTCTTCGACGACTTCTTTGTCCTTCATCACATTCTCTTCCTCCACATCGGAGTCATCATCCACCAGCAATAGGGGCGTTATATTGCCATCAGAACTTAAACTATTGCTATCGTCTTGTGAGGAAGATTTCTTATCATCCATACTTTCGTCAAATCTTAAGGCTCCTTCTTTTAAGGATTCATTTGAAAATGAATCGTCATTTAATCGATCTTCAATTACTATAGTTACAGTTGGTATTTGCGATGTGTTGGTGGTTGCTGGTGTAGAAGTAGCGGTCGTTGCCGCTGTATCCATTCCTGCGACTTTTTGCACAATATTACCCAATTTTGGATCTTCCTCTATGCCTAGATTATTTTCCAAAAACTTGGGTTTTTTATAAAATTGTTTAACACTTATTTCAGATACACCCTCGCTAACCAATTCTGAAGGACTTAAAGAGGCTGCTTTTTCCGAGCCCGAAGCTAGTGAAGAGCAACTAGCTGCTGCGGGTGTTAAAGCTGCGGAAGTTGCTAAAATTATTGTATTTTCTGTATTTGTAGTTTGTGTTATCTCCGTGGTATCCACCATTAAGGGTGGTGGTAAATCGTTAGTCTCTTCAAGTGGTTTGTTAGCTGTCGTTTCCTTTTTGACATTGGTGATTTTTGATATTGCTGCCAAGTATTCAGTATCATTGGTATCTTCATCCATATCCATGGAGATTTTCTCATTTTTAATTAAAGCCAAAACGATGTCGTCGGTATTGGTAGAGGAAGCTGTGCTATCTTTAGAATCTTCTTCATCTGCTTGAGAAGCTTGAGTTTTTGCTGTGTTTCCTTCCGTGACATTAGTCGTCTTGAGTACACTTCTAGTTTGAGAACCCATGCGTCTCCGTTTTGGTTCTTTACCAGCTGATGTTGATGCGCTAGTTTCAACAGGTGATGTTTGTTTTGTTTGCCTAGTGGCCCGAGTATTGGAAGAGTTGTTTGATGCATTGGCGGCAGCATTGGCAGTTGTTGTAGTCGATTTTCTAGGACCCCATCTACCTTTACCTCTTCCCGAAGTTGTAGTGGGGATTGTAGTTGTAGTAGACGAATTTGTAGTTGTGGTGTTTGTCGTTGCGATAGTGATGTCAGTGTTTGTGGACATTTCATTTTCGCTTTCATCTAGTACTTCCTGCTTTATTTTGATGCACTCTTCCACTGGACCTTCAGAGCTAATCGTGGTATCTTGTGGTGATTGTAATATCTCCTCATTGTGATCTAGATCTGGATCTTTTACTTCTATTTTAATATATTTGGGTCCTGGTTCATCAGTAGAAGTTTTTGTTGTTGTAGCCGTTGCATTTTCATTGTCAACAGAACGTTTACGTTTTGTGACGGCTGTAGATTCTATCATAGGTACTGGCATTTTAACTCTGCCTATAGCACGACCGCTTCTACTTCTAGCTGGTGGAGTTTCGGAACGTGCCGATGCCCCGCTAGATTGTCGCTGTCTGGTGATTCGAGTATTGGTGGTTGATGTGGAAGCAGCTTCTTGATTTGCTATTGACTTACGTGTCCAACGATTTGATGTAGTTGCTGAGGATGTGGTAACTGGTGATGATACAGAGGAGGGATTTGATGAATCCTTGTTATCTTTTGTCTCCTTTGTTTCAATTTGTTCTTTGTTATCGTTTTGATATTTAGTATCTAACGTGTCTTTATGATGTTTAATTACATTATCCAAATCTTCTTTCTCCTTTTCCTTTTCCCTATCAATTGTTTCTGTCTCCTCTTCTTTTTCTTTGTCTTTTTCTGCTAAATCTTTAGTTTCTTTTATGGATTTACGTCCTCTTATACTTTTTTTAACAGTCGTTGATGTTCCTCCAGCTTCTTCACTTTCACTGTTTGCAGGTTCCGATGGATCTATGGGTTCTTTTTTAATTGTTAATCCTGGTGATAGCAATAATAGAGGTGAACTTCTAGTAACTCTTTGAAGAAATGGTTTAGTTTCTGGCTGTTGTTGTTGTTCTTTTGTTGTATTGTTATTATTGGCATTGGAAGCATTAGCTCCCATTTCTAATTTATCTGCTACTAAGGAGCTAGTACATGTTTTGCTATCTAAAGTTTTGGTAGTGCTGGTATTTGTGGATGTTGTGGATGATGATGATGATGCTGCATTTTCCACCTTTGTACCTAGAAATGTCGGAGAAGCTAATGTTGATTTGCGTGTTGACATGGTAGATGTTTTAGTTTTTTTTTTTAATTTAAAAGTTATCGGTCTTGAGGAACCGTTACTTCCAGAGAACTCTCCTTAGGACAAGGAGAGTTATTAACTAAGTCAACACTTAGTGTGGTCTTGTTTTGTTTTTATTTTAAGTCAACTAAAAAGAAAGAAAAAGAAATAAACATTAATTTTTAAAGTTTTTGATAATTTTTTTTTAATTTAATTAAATTAAACGAACTTAAAATTAAAACTATGTAGCTAGATTAATAATCTCTTGACGTCCTTGTCCACATATGTGTGGGCGTTTAGTTCTTGAGCTTATATTATTCTTTTTTGTTGCTATTGTTGGTGTATTCAATACAAACTCAAAAAAAAAATAGTTTTGAGAGATTAAGGAAAAGTGAAGCATACAGCAAATCATTTATAATTTTAAACCTTAACCATTCTTCACCTTCGACATGGTGTTGCCGGTCGAAATTTTTGAACTGGCCACCGAGTATGGTCTGAGGATGTGTCAGAATGATTCAGATTTATCCGAGCAAGTATTGCAATTCCAGCAAATTTGACAGTTCTAGATTATTTCAATTAAGAATTTACAACTTATTACGATAATATTAAAATCTAATTAAAAAAAAATGTGTAAGTCACGCATATTTGAAGATGAACAATGTATCGTACATACAAAATAATATCTCAATTAATTGTGTTCAAAAGTGCCTAGATTGGGCTAAAAAGTACCATTTGTTACAAATTACATTTTTTAAGAAAACCTTAAGTGAGTGGAATATTGTAATTTATTAATTGGCCTCTAGGCTTTGAAATTACAAAATGTTGAATAAAAAAACCTTATATTTAAAAGTATCTTTTGTTAAATAGTACCTTTGTTAAAAAGTATATAAATATACTAAAGTACCTTTTGTTAAAAAGTACCTTTTGTCAAAAAGTACCTTTCGTTAAAAAGTACCTTTTGTTAAAAAGTACCTTTTTTAAAAAAGTAGCTTTTCTTACTTTTTATAAAAAATTTATATAAATATACTAAAGTACCTTTTGCTAAAAAGTACATTTTGTTAAAAACTACCTTTTGTTAAAAAGTACCTCTTGTTAAAAATTACCTTTTGTCAAAAAGTACCTTTCGTTAAAAAGTACCTTTTGTTAAAAAGTACCATTTGTTAAAAAGTACATATTGTTAAAAAGTACCTTCGTTAAAAAGTACCTTTTGTAAAAAAGTACCTTTTGTTAAAAAGGACTTTTTGTAAAAAAGTATATTTTGCTAAAAAGTACCTTTTGTTAAAAAGTACCTTTTGTTAAAAAGTAACTTTTGTTAAAAAGTACCTTTTGTCAAAAAGTACCTTTCGTTAAAAAGTACCTTCTGTTAAAAAGTACCATTTGTTAAAAAGTACCTATTGTTAAAAAGTACCTTCGTTAAAAAGTACCTTTTGTAAAAAAGTACCTTTTGTTAAAAAGTACTTTTTGTAAGAAAGTATGTTTTGCTAAAAAGTACCTTTTGTTAAAAAGTAACTTTTGTTAAAAAGTAACTTTTGTTAAAAAGTACCTTTTGTTAAAAAGTACCTTTTGTTAAAAAGTACCTTTTGTTAAAAAGTACCTTTTGTTAAAAAGTACCGTTTGTTAAAAAGTACCTTTTGTTAAAAAGTACCTTTCGTTAAAAAGTATCTTTTGTCAAAAAGTACTTTTGGTAATAAGTACCTTTTGTTAAAAAGAACATTTTGTTAAAAACAAGTGCATTTTCATTTAAAAATAGTATTTTTGTTAAGAAAAACTATGTTTTCATGAAGTTTATGTGTAGTCGATGTTATAATTGGTAAATGAAAGATATCGTTCGTTTATAGAGAATAAAAAATTCGACAAGAGCCAGCAGGATAGAATACCTATTATGGGTTTTCTCTATAAGCCGCCTCTGCATGAATGACCTTTAGGGGATGATGATTGATCTACTTATATTAAGCGTTGAAGCAAACTAGAAAACCCAAAACAATACTCAATTAGATTAACATCAAAGAAAAAAACAGTTAAGGCCCAATTACAATTAGCTTAAGTGGCTTAAGCTTTTTTATTTTGGTATAAAAAAAAATTTTAGAAATACAAATTTTTAATGTAAAAAATTTGAATTTTCGTTTCATACCGATAGCTAGCTTAAATCACTTAATCTAATCCTGTTCCTAGCCTTTATGCTACAAACTCTAAAGTGTTTATTTTATAAAAGATTTTAAATTGAATATATTCTTTGAATACAGTTAGTAGTATACATTAACTCTTGGTTAAGCTAGTGTTAATGTTTGCCATTTTTATTTCAGTTTATACTTCTTCAACTCTTCCTTTTCTTATCATCAGTTTAAGTAGTTGATTTTGTTGTTATTATTTTGTTCCGTTGGCATATTTGTGGTCTTTTTTACTTGTTTGAGTGTATATGTTGATCTTACCCTCCCCAAGAAAAGCAAAGTGAACAATATAGAAAACATTGTTTATGTAGTAAAATATTAATGTTGGTTGATGCTGTTTTAGAACATGGATGGAGCATGTGTTCCACTTCTTAGTTCTCTGTTGCTTGTATTATTATTTCTGTTCATTTTACGAACAAAACTCCTTGAAACCGGTTTTAGTTTTTTTTTCGATGTGTTGTCTACATATTCATTGAAGCACAAAATTTTAAAGCTTAACTTTAAAAACTTGGTAACAAATACATAACATACATGGATGGCACTGTATGCAAATTGGTATTTGGGTTTGAGATTATGTAAGTAATGAGTATTATGCATTTTCACGAAAGGATTTTTCTATGCAATTTTTAATAGCTTTTTTTAAACAACAAAAATATAATAGATATTCGAAAATGTAAAGATCTTAAAGTAAGTTAAAAAAAAAGAATTTGTCTTTGAATATTAGAATAAATTATGTGTATTGATCTTTGTTGTCACAGAAAAAAAAATTAACTACAATGCAAGTGATTAACAGCTGTATGCATAAACATTTAGTTGGTTCTTATAACAGTCTTATGAAGAAAATTTGTTGTTGATTTACATGTTAATTTGATTTATAAGTGTGTTATAGA